>OZ010585.1:51014961-51064961 GCA_963932145.1 Acanthosepion lycidas
CCGCTGTGCTTTTTAATTACTTCTGCGTATCTACGACTTGTAAGCGCCTTGAAATAGAATCCGACTTTTATTCGTGGTTTCATTTGGCTGTTATGGTGTAAAATGTAGGAAATCATTCATATTAATAAGTTTACAATTGACACTGAGTTTTAGGTCATTACCAGTACAGTCTAACGTGATGTCGAGGAAAGTTAATGTATTGAATGTTTCTCTTTCATGAGTAAATTCTATACACTTGGCTTTGCTTAGTTTTCTTACGCGATAACTTAATATTGCTTTACTTTAATTTGATAAGGCATCATCAGTATATCGGAAATATCTTGATTATTTAGGTAAGAATATTTTGGAAAGGACCAGATTCAAGAAATTCTTAGAAAAAAAAAACAAGTTAAAACTTGTCTAAGAGGCGACACCATCGGTCATCATTCGAATTTCCCTTTAAAGATCCCTACGGAAATATTTTAAATGTTATTATAAGCTTTAAATGCATTTTTAAAATGTAAAATGTTTCTTGAAGCTTTAATTTTAGTTTTAATAATAGATTCACTCTAATATTTTCAATAAGCAAAATAATTTGTTGTATTTCAAACCGAATTTAAAATGATTTGAATCCATTTTTCTCCTTTTCAGTAAAGTCTATAAATTCGTCCAAATTGTCAGATCCATGAACACAAAATAATTCTCTTTATTAAAAATCTTTCAAAAATAAAATACACTTCTATGAAATGTTATTAGAGAAAAATTAACTGATGTGATGTTTAATTAATCTGAACTGAAACAAATATCTTACTTATAGTTTAAAAAGTTTTCTTGTAGTTTTCTTGAATTTTAAAAACTTTATCTTTATATTCTTATTTATGAAGATGCTCGCTGGAAGAAAGTGTTGCTAAACACATTAAAAATAAATAAAAATGAATTCTACAGTGAGAAATAATTATAATAAAATCATTATAACAGTTATCATCATTCGATTCACTATTTTCTGACCAATGAGAATCAACCTCAAATTTTCTTCTACCACATTCAAATATTTGACAGTTACCCTAATCAGTGAACACAAGGTTTGGCGAAAATTTCTGGACAAAACAATATCACGTTACCCTCTTAACACTCATAACCAACATTCATATTATAGTTCTCCTACAGATTTTATAAATTTTCCGATAAGTTTTACATTTATTATACGTTCTTTTCTTATTTTCTTGTAATGTAATGTATGTGCATCCTTATTTACAAAAACCGAGACGTTTATACACACACACAAATTCAGAATTTTTTTAAAAATACAGAGATCGTAGAATTTTAGCGCAATTTTCCATTTATGATTAGTAAATATAGGTTTAATTTAATAAAAATATCACTTCGATACCACAAATTAATTACAGAATTTTAAAACATTTAAAAGTTTATAAATCATTCCAAGGAATTTTTTTGAAAATATAAACAGTTCTTGTAAATTTAATTATTCATGGAATAACATTTGTTTGTTTTCTACAACACGGAATCTTATTGGTCCGAAAAATTTTATTTTCTCCGAGGACTTATGTAAACATTAAGTGATATATAAGAGAATAATTTCCTAAAATTATTTAAGTTACAGGTAATACGTGTAAAACAAAAATGTTTTTTATAAAGATTTTCTAGAATGGAAGCATTCAAAAAATAATGACGTTCATTGCTGAATAAGTTCTAAAATATTAATTAAAATCCAAAATTTTTATTTTTATTTTTACAAGGATTTCTAATTCAATCAGTTTTCACCACAAAAACATATGCTCAAATTTCTCGTACAAGTTTAAAGTCACGCTTAACGCTAAAAAAATCAAGATTTTTAACCATAATTTTCTAAGTTTTAAAGAGTTGTCCTCTTTTTACATTAAAAATTATTTGATATTTTACTGTAATAATGACACAAACATTTTGATAAAATTTTCTTTTTATTATATTTTGGATATTTTTTATCATGTATCCTTTCTTTTTATCAATTTTTTAGGAACGTCTAAAATCAAGGTTAAAATTGAAATGACTTCTCTCTTATAATCTTAACTATTGGAAAGGAAACGTTCATTTTTATTGTACTATATTTTGTTTTTAATTCAAAGATTTATTGAGAGGAATAAATGGATTTAACAGAGAAGTTAGTCATGTCATGTCAAATCATATTTATTATGACATAAAAAAAACATATGATATTATTTATTATATCTTTATTTACTTATTTTTGACATTTTATTCAGTCTATTATGAAACGGAAACAAACTATACATTAATTTTCTTGGTGTCATGTCAAATCATATTTATAATGACCTAAAACAAAACGTATATCGTAAAGCAATAAAAATGATCTGATAAATCTCTATCTTCACCGCAACCTCTACAACTACAGAATTGGCTAAATTTTCACTTCTTTGCTTAGCCGTATTTCTAACAATTCTTCCTGCAGGGTCTGCCATAAATCAGTCATTGTGTCGGTTTCCTCAACCTAATATTATCGCCGATGATCTTCCATATATGTTAAGTTGGTGCACTTCTGGCGGATGATGCAATAATCTCAGCCTTTAGCAGTTTCGAAGAATGGTTTTATCTTCTTTTTTTTTTTTTTTTTTTTGATTATGCCATCGGGGACTATCTTGCATCTTTGAGAAGAAACATGTTTTTCATTAATATTCTTGTTCACTAAAACGTGCTATAAATTGTTATATATTTGTATCTATAATGATGGGAATCTAACTTATTATTGTTCAAAGACTGTCATTGCGCTGTAGCAGTGTTCATAGTTAATATTATTGAGTTGATATTATATTATATATAAATACCTACATATTCAATTAAAAATATTTGAAAAAAATCCTTGATAATGGCTAACAGAATAGCCGAAAGCGCTCGGATATATACACCATTTGGAGAGTTTTCACACTCCATTGTCCAGAAAAGAAAAGGCTTATACGAAGACAAGAAAAATGGAATTAAAAATTAATCGTAGTACCGTGTAAGTTGTCTTTAACGAAACTTCTATAAAAGAAGGATTGCTGCCCAAATGTACATATATATATATATATATATATATATATATATATATATATATATATATATATATATATATATATGTATTATGAAATGGATTAAGTCTGACAATTATTTAATATATTTGTTTATACGTTATTGTTAATAGATACAATTTATTTAAGTAAATATTTATTTTAAATAAACAGTATTAATGACATTTATCGGCCTTGATGTTCGATAAATTTCGAATAAAATATACGTTAAAAAGTAATGTATTTAACAAAATAATCTATGAAATAAATGTCGGACTTAATCCATTTCATAATATGTTGTCAATGTTCACGTTAAAATTCGTTTTGGGAACAGATATGATCGTTCGGGAAAGATCGTCGAAGATTTGTTGTTTATAAACAGCAATTGGGACTTTGCTAACCCTCTGTTTCTCTGTAGCTAAGAGATATAGCACGAAGGTGCCGAAGAGGACACAGGTTCGAATATTGTCGTAGAACGCATATTTTCTACGAGATTTCTCGAGCATTCAAGACAGTAAATGTAATTAATACTATTTAATTTTAAAAAAACAAAAAAACACATAGAATTTACTTGACTAATTTGATGTTATTAAAAAATAACGTATATGTTTTTCATTTCGCGCATGCGCTGTATAGTAGGGTCAGTTGGGTAGCGTTTGTGAGAAAAAAGATCACCATGACACCAGAAATTTGGAAACGGCATGCCGTATTGCTTGGTATTCACATCGGAAGCTCCAGTACGAACATTCAGAGTTTTTGGTTGCCAATCTGAGGACAGTCCAGAGGATTCGGAAAGAGTTGGATGAATCTAATGATGATTACGAAGGGGCTTGGAGTGATCACTAGTGATGGCAATGTTATGCCATCAGTGATCCTCCCACTGGCCTTTAGTCTCAGCGGGGAGGCATATATCAGAGTCTTCTTACAGTGCTTATTATAGTACATCCAATATAATTATTCATGAATTTAGATTGGTCAGAAACATTCCTATAACTCAAGATACATGCATAAAGTATTCAGTTAAAAGTAAAAATAAAATCATCTTTGGTAATGTAAATTAAAAGAACACAAGAAATATTAAAAAAAAAAAAAAAAGATTAAACCCAGTACCTTGTCAGCTGTTTTTAATAAATCTTATATATACACACACAGAAAGAGAATAGTGTTTTTTTTCTTTCCCGGAGACAGATATGTGTGCAGCTGTAGCTTAAATCCATACGATTTCATGTGCATATATATATATATATATATATATATATATATATATATATATATATATATATATATATATATATATATATGTGTGTGTGTGTGTGTGTGTGTGTGTATATATATATATATATATATACTCGACTCTTTTCCGTCGAATTCGATGTAGGAGGGGACAAGCAGTTCAATTCCTAGGAAACTGACAGCCCGACAACAGCACATGAGATTTGATTATAATGGTAAAGATTTCGTGCAGGCCCATCAACACTTTATATATATATATATATATATATATATATATATATATATATATATATATATAATAATAAAAAGTCTTAAACACGAATATTCCATGGTCATAATTTATTCCATTGGAATCGTAAATGGTTACGATTCCAATGGAATAAATTATGACCATGGAATATTAGTGTTTAAGACTTTTTATTATATCCTTACTCTGTCCTGGACATGGAGTTCCACCTGGATTCTATCCTCCTGTAATTTTTTTATACAAAATATCTATGTTTGTGTATGCATGTATGTATATATATTTATATATTTTGCATATGTATGTGTATATTTACCACTAATATTATATATATATATATATATATATATATATATATATATATATATATATATATATATATATATATATAATAAATCCACATATACCTACGATTGTAGTGCAACTTAAAGTTTCATGGTTTCCCAAGTCGTCAGGTACGTATACGAAATAGGCCGCTTATTACTTTGTTTATCTTTACACATATATACAAATATACATACATACATACATACATACATTTATATATATGTGTGTATGTACATGTGTTTTTGTATGCATGTATGAATAATATTCTGCTAAGAATCCTGTATGCCTAAGAGTGTGTGTGTGTGAGAGAGAGAGAGTGAGAGTGAGAGAGAGAGAGAAAAGCCAAGCAAGCGCACGACTCTGTAGAACCGTAGTTCTTTTGCCAAACGTAAACAGGATTATCACCGTTTCCTTACGCTCGAGCACTGTTGTGTTTGTGTCTGTAAATAAATATCTTCTAAGATATTTTTTTTTTTCAAAATTGATAGTCTTTTGTGTTTATTCCTGTAAGTTGTTTTGTCTTGTGAACGGTGAAGTCAAGAACTTTCCAAGTAAACATTGTGAAATTACAATTGCTTTTTCGGTTAAAAATATTCTGCGGAATTTACTTGTAATTAAATGCAACATACCCTGTATTTAACTCAAAAAACCTGCAGTCTTTTAAACAAAAAACAAAAAAAAAAATAGATGCACGAAGAATATTATTTTAACAAAGAATGGCGTACATACGAAGGGCAGGGGCTACAAAAAAAAGCCTTGTCGAAAAATTAAAAAAATTAAAAAAATAAAAAGTCTTATGTAAGTAAGTAAGTAAGTAAATAAATAAATAAAGATAACTCAAAATAAAGAAAGAAAGAAAGAAAAAAGAAAAAAGGAACGAAAGAAAAAATGAAAGAAAAGAAAGTAAGAAGGAAATAAATAAAGAAAGAAAGAAAGAAAGAAAGAAAAGAAGAAAATAAAATAAAGATATAACGAAAGAAATAAAGAAAGAAAAAAGAAAGAAAGAAAAAAGGGAAGAAAGAAAGAAAAAGGAACAAAAGAAAAATGAAAGAAAAAAGTAAAAAGAAAACAATGGAAGTATGAAAGAAAGAAGAAAAATAAGAAAAAATGAGAAAGAAAGAAAAAAGAATGAAAGTAAGAAAGAAGAAATGAAAGAAAGAAAAGATAGAAAGAAAAGAAAAGAAAAAGAAAGAAGGCAAGAAAGCCCAGGTTGTAATGTTATAGGGGGTGGAATCCCTCTTTTAAGAGGAATCATGTGATCAGTATTTAATGCGAACCGGAGATAGGTCGAGCAAATGTACGAGCAAAAATAAAGGGCCATTTCGACAAGGAATGAATTCTCTTACTCTCTCCGTGTGTGTATGTGTTATGTTTTCGAATCAATGCCGTATAAAAGGACTTGTAATGGAGGTTGAGGTTCTCTGGTCGAATTAGCAAGAGTCATAAAAATCATTGATCCATTAGAGCATTGTGTAGAAAGAACGACAGCTAACCTGAGGGCAAAGGTTTTGTCTAGGGACACCACAAACTTCACATTCGGTTTAATGATCACTATTCACTTGTAAGAGAAAAAGGAAACTTTAATACAATGGCTTTAATGACACAAAAAAGAAATCCTCGCATTAATAGAGATATAGATTAACAAAAGAGTTGAACGTATATATATATATATATATATATATATATATATATAAGAAGAAGATGTGAAGAACTGATATTGATAATCATATATATATATATATGTTCGGGTATGGAAAGGTATATGCATATTCATATATATATATATATATATATGTATATATATATATATATATATATATATATATATGTGTGTGTGTGTGTGTGTGTGTGCGTGTGTGCAAATATGAAGGAACGAATTACAATGGAAAATATATAAACGCTTATGTACACATAACCTTTCATGGAACGATGTGGTTTGTTGCGCAGTCGAGATTTAGCTTATTTCAAAGCGCACTGATTGTTCAGCGTTCGAGACGAAATAATCCTCAGAATCTGTATAATAATAGCCATATATATGTACGTATTGATGATGAAACCTACAGATAATATCACATATGGTAATGGTAACATTAGCCATTTCTTTATAAGGAAATATTCATTGACCGTGCAGTCAATTCTACTGCTGGTTGAAATTTATATATATATATATATATATATATATATATATATATATATATATATATATATATATATATATATATATATACAAAACATTTTTAATACATTTTTTAAAAAGTGTTTTTATAATTTAAATTGTTTGGAGGGTGGAAACTATGTATTTTAGCCTAACAAACGAATTTAGATTTCTCTAGCAAATATCAAACAGAATTTTTTTTTTAAAGTTTAGGAAGTAAACCCCCGTCAATATTGGAAAGGATGATAACAGCTACTAGACTTGAAAAACCTAATTTCAGAAAAAATTGATTTTATAGAATTTATATATATATATATATATATATATATATATATATATATATATATATATATACATACATATATATACATATATATATATATATATATATATATATATATATATATATATACATACATATATATACATATATATATATATATATATATATATATATATATATATATATATATATATATATATATATTCTATCAATTTTTCCGGAAAATAGTTTTTTCAAGTCTAGTAGCTGTTATCGTCCTTTCCAATATTGACGGGGGTTTACTTCCTAAACATTTTTTAAAGATTTCTGTCTAATATTTGCTAGAGAAATCTAAATTCGTCTGTTATGCTGAAATACATAATTTTCACCATCCAATCAATTTAAATTATAAAAACACTTTTTAAAAAATCCTCAACATTTGTAAAACCTTATTATTTAGCAATATCTAATGGCACATCCTACCTAAATTTCGATGTGCCTGAATTAATTTATTTCCTGGGTATGACGATAAACTACATCTGTCAGCAAAGCTTCTGATCGGAAGGTTTTGAGCAATATGGAACGACTATTTAACTGTTGTTATTCCCATATCCACCCTCACCCGATCTGGTAATCCCCAAAACAAAAGTGAACAGTACATTTTTGTAATAAAATAGCCAACTATACTAATACATTTTTATGGCAAAAAAGCATTCAATGCAATACTAAAAATAAATATAAAAACACATTTTTATAGTAAACAATAAATGTTATGGTCTGCAAACTATATATCGAAATATATACCTTTACTACGAAAGTATAAAATAATAACCAAAATATTTAGATTTCGGCATTAAATTAAGCCATAGAAGTTGATATGCCGCTAAACAAAATTAATAAGCTAACAATATTTATTTATAGTAACATTACCAGCGATACCTATTTATAGTCAAATTACTAATAATACATATTTAGAGCAAAATGACCAACAATACACTTTATCTGTAGTTGAAGGCATATAATTACGTTCAAAATATATTTAGTTGAAGTCTGTTCAAAATATGTAGATTTCGGTATTATATAACCCATAACTCGCTCCATAATATACCATTCTAGTTGTTGATATACCGCTAAACAAAATCAATCAAACAACCAACATAGAAGAACTCTTTCATGACATTAATCCAGATAATGTCCTCCCAATTCTTAAAGAAATCAAACTGAATGCAAAGATCTAAGTTATATTCTTCTTTATTGTTTTTCATGATTAAAAAACAAAAACCTTTGAAGTATAATCAGATCGATCATAATTTCTTTAAATAGATCATTCTTATATTTTCCATTGTCACTTCATGACGTGTTCCTTCATGGCTCTTTACTACAGCCTATTCTTTGTAGCTCTAAGCAATGATTGACTGTATCCCAAAAGACAATGGCCACCTTAAACAATAATATTTTTTTAATAAATTCATGTACCCTGACTGTCTCAAGACGTGGACGACTATGGCTCTTCACAACTTCCTGTCGTTTGTAGCTCTTAGTAAGCTTTGTCTTTTTGTTATCTCCACTAATCCCTGTTCTGCCAACCATTTGTACAAGCTTTTTTTGTGTAGGTTATTCCTTGCTTTGCCCTGTCTCTCTTGCCTTCAATATATCTTGTGAGTGTCAAGATATGACCAACAATGGACTTTGATAGAGAGCAACAACAACAATGAAATTGTTGCTGACAATCATGAAGAGAGAGATGAAATTTTCTGAGGCTTATAATGAGGAAACATTGCTTAGAGAATTAAATACTCCCAGGACATATAAAGGTGGAAAAACAGAAAGAAATCATGAGTAACTTACTTGGTGTTAATGAGTAAATGGGTACCAGAAAAGGAACAAAGAGGAATAAAAAAAGGAGCAAGAAAAAGAAAAGACAGGAGGCTGGGGAGAGCTATGAAAGCTCATATCCTTTACAAATGTCATATAAAAAAGTAAAAGAACAATGGTCGTGCTTCAAGGTATAACCTGAAGATTTCAATCAGTTATCAAAACATACCATACACTTTTAAAACAGTCTGAAATATACCCTTTCGGGATGGCCATCAGCTGTTTTCGCACGTTTTTCTCCACCTTTAACAGTCCTGGGTATGTCGATAAACTACAACCGGTAGCAAGGCCTCTGGTCGGTAAATTGGAGGTTTTGAGGAGCGTGGAATCACATTTTAATTGCAGCCGTTCCGAGGTCCAACCTGCCCCGGATGTGCTAGCACGTGTTAGGGCCCCAGCTATGGTTAAATAGTGAACACCCAAACAGAAACAAAACAATACGTAAGTATAAAAATACATATTCATAGTAAAAATACCAGCAATACATATTTATATAAAAAGGACCAACAATACATATTTATAGTGAAATGAACAACAATACAGTTTGTTTGTTTGTTTGGGTTTATGGCATATCAACCACTGTGTGTTATTTAATACCAAATCCAGTTTATATGAATTTTAAATGCCTATTTTGTATGGAATAAAAAATGTATAGCTGGCAACATTATTCCTTTTACAAAAAAACGTATAGCTGGCAACATTATTCCTTTTACAAAAAAACGCACAGCTGGCAACATTATTCCTTTTACAAAAAAACGTATAGCTGGCAACATTATTCCTTTTACAAAAAAAAAACGTATAGCTGGCAACATTATTCCTTTTACAAAAAAAACGTACAGCTGGCAACATTATTCCTTTTACAAAAAAACGTATAGTTGGCAACATTATTCCTTTTACAAAAAAAACGTATAGCTGGCAACATTATTCCTTTTACAAAAAAACGTATAGCTGGCAACATTATTCCTTTTACAAAAAACGTATAGCTGGCAACATTACTCCTTTTACAAAAAAACGTATAGCTGGCAACATCACTCCTTTTACAAAAAAACGTATAGCTGGCAACATTACTCCTTTTACAAAAAAACTTAGAGCTGGCAACATTATTGTTTCAAAAACTTAGAGCTGGCAACACTATTGTTTCAAAAACATAGTGCTGGCAACACCATTGTTTAAAAAACTTAGAGCTGGCAACATTATTTTTCTGAAAACATTATCTGAGACCTTGCTGTTGGATGCAGTTTATCGCCGTACCCAGGACGTGGATGTAGTTTATCATCATACCCAGGACGCGGATGTAGTTTACCGTCATACCCAGGACGCGGATGTAGTTTACGCGAGTAAAACTTGGAAAACTAGAAGTTCACTATTTGCCCATAGCTGGGACCCTAACAGGTGCTACCACCCCGGGTGAAGGTGGACCTGGGAACACCAGCAATTATGAGGTGGTTCCACGCTCCTCAAAACCTCCAGATCAGAGGCCTTGCTGTTGGATGCAATTTGACGTCATGCCCAGGACGCCTCATTGGGGGGGGGGTCTTACCCCTCTACAGAGGTGCAGTCGGCGTATTCTAAAGCCCCAGCCGACAGGGCCGCACAACAATACATTTTTAAAATAAAATAACCAGCAATGCATATTATCTGTAATATACAATCGCGTTTAATATATATTTAGTTGAAACCATTAAATTGTTTTCAAATTATTTAGATTCCAGAATTAAATAACCGATAGATGTTGATATTCTGCAAAACAAAACGAAGAAAGCAACTAAATAGCCAACAAGAATGAACTTTCATGGCATTAATCTATGTGATATCCTGCAACTTCTTAAAGAAGTCAAACTATATTCCAAAATATATCTTCAACGAGATTACAACATAAACACCCATTTCATCGCCTCTAGTAATCATGGCCGCACAAACATATTTATACATCGTCCTGGGTATGACGGTAAACTACATCCGCGTCCTTGGTATGACGGTAAACTGCATCCAACAGCAAGGTCTCAGATAATGTTTTCAGAAAAAAAATGTTGCCAGCTATAAGTTTTTGAAACAATAATGTTGCCAGCTCTACGTTTTTTTTTTAAACAATAATGTTGCCAGCTATACGTTTTTTTTTGTTTTTTTGTTTTTTTTTTTTTGAAAGAATAATGTTGCCAGCTATACGTTTTTTATTCTATACAAAATAGGCATTTAAAATTCATATAAACTGGATTTGGCATTAAATAACCCACAGTGGTTGATATGCCATAAAACCCAAACAAACAAACAAACAATATTTATACAGAAAAGATGAGTATCATCTACCATGTATTCAACTGCGAAAGAAGAACAACATATATAAGATATTTATTACTTCAAAACACACAAGAACATTAAATGACTCATAATCAGTTGATATATCGTTAAATAAACAAATCAATCAATTTAATTCCTTGAGAAATTATTTTTTAATGAGATATAGGGAAGCAAAAAAACTGAAAGAAGAGGAAAATAATAGAATCAACACAGAATAAATATTGTCTGCGTTCGCACAACAAGAAATCAAACACATATCTGCATCCAGCAACAGGCACACATTCTATAATAGATTTAACAATATATTACCATAACTTTTTTCTAGATTATAAATGGAAAATTCATGGCGACACATGCGGGAGTTAACCACTCCCCGATTCTTTTAGAAGACATATCATTGATTTAAAAAATATATTACCAGCAATATATTTTGGTAAATATAAAAAAATAACATTTTTCAAGAAAAATATTATTACCAGCAATACATTTTTGAAAAAAATATTACTAGTAACACAATTTTGAAATAAAAAAAAAAATACCTGCAACAAGAATCTTGTCGGCATTAAATAACCCATTGAGGTTGATATCTCACAAAAGAAACTAAACCAAACCAAACCGAAACCTGGTTTACAAACTGATTTCTTACAAAGAATACATATTCTAATCATACGACCCTATCTTAAAAATCTTGCCGGTATTAAATAACCTATTGCAGTTGATATGCCTTAAAACAAACCAAAACAAATATTAGGTCCTACGGGGACCTATATTCCTATATTTTTGCTGAAGCACTGAATTTCATGATTGTTCTCGTGTAAGGATATCCTAGATGATTAAAGCTTTAGTTCGAGTATAGTGACATAATAATTGTGAGTCCAGTACCTGGATCGGGTACTTAACGTCTAGATTTAGTAGAAACAGTACTAGCAGTAAGTAAGAGGTACTGGAAAAGAACGAAACAAAGCACCCCAAAGCATGAACAAATCCTGCAAATTGACATTTTCAGTTCGAAATTATTTGAAGCTTTACCGGATCAAGAGACACAAGAATAAAGACAAAAACTTGAGTAATTTAGTTGTACTGTAAATATATTAATTCTCTTAGGCATGTTTAGTAAAATTGCTTTGCTGTTCAAATAAATAAACATTGCTGTTGCACTGTGAGACAATGGACTGCGCCTAATTATGACAATGGCAAGTAGGCATATTAGAGTGGCATTTGAGGAAGAGGTTTTCATAATTTTTGTGTCTGAGTGAGTGTATTGATTTTCTAAACGTTGCTCACATGTGGCACAAGGCCGAAAATATGGGGTACCCAAAGAGGATCAAACTCACTATTCAGTCGTAACTGTTTTAGTGAGATAAGTTTGCTAACCATTACACCACGGCGAGGTACCCAATCTAGAGATTTTTCTCAGCGCGGCTTAGATGTGGCACAAGGCCGAAAGAATGGGGTAACCAAAGACGATCGAACTCACTACCCAGTCGTAATTGTTCTAGCAAGTGAATCTTTCTAACCATTGCACCACGTCTCAGGTGCCCATGTCTGAATGAGTGTATCATGGAGTTTTAATTGATATTTCTGTTACGATTAAGGATTGTGTTTTTATTATTATTATTATTATTATTATTATTATTATTATTATTACTAACAATTTTATTTAGTTTCTTCTGCCTCTAGTATTATTCACATTGTAAATATCCATTGGTTATTCATTTTTAAAATATATTATTTTATCCCCCACCAACAAACAAATTGTATATATGAGGACTAGTTAGGACTTCATAGTGACACTGAGGAATTATTGGTAGCTAAAAATGTGATATTTTGATGCAAGGAACATTGTATAGTATATTTGGGTCAGTGATTGTAGACAGTTAACTTTAAGATATGACAGATGATGACCGGGTTTCCCACTTCCCACGTTTGTCCTTGTGTCATATGATTGTATTTATACAAAAATAAATAACATTTGAGGATCTGTCTATATTTCTGAGATGAAGTATTATATACACTATTTATATGATTGGGACTATTGTCCTCACTGTCTATATTTCTGAGATGAAGTATTATGTACACTATTTATATGATTGGGACTATTGTCCTCACTGTCTATATTTCTGAGATGAAGTATTATGTACACTATTTATATGATTGGGACTATTGTCCTCACTGTCTATATTTCTGAGATGAAGTATTATGTACACTATTTATATAATTGGGACTATTGTCCTCACTGTCTATATTTCTGAGATGAAGTATTATGTACACTATTTATATGATTGGGACTATTGTCCTCACTGTCTATATTTCTGAGATGAAGTATTATGTACACTATTTATATGATTGGGACTATTGTCCTCACTGTCTATATTTCCGAGATGAAGTATTATGTACACTATTTATATGATTGGGACTATTGTCCTCACTGTCTATATTTCCGAGATGAAGTATTATGTACACTATTTATATGATTGGGACTATTGTCCTCACTGTCTATATTTCCGAGATGAAGTATTATGTACACTATTTATATGATTGGGACTATTGTCCTCACTGTCTATATTTCCGAGATGAAGTATTATGTACACTATTTATATGATTGGGACTATTGTCCTCACTGTCTACATTTCCGAGATGAAGTATTATGTACACTATTTATATGATTGGGACTATTGTCCTCACTGTCTATATTTCCGAGATGAAGTATTATGTACACTATTTATATGATTGGGACTATTGTCCTCACTGTCTATATTTCTGAGATGAAGTATTATGTACACTATTTATATGATTGGGACTATTGTCCTCACTGTCTATATTTCTGAGATGAAGTATTATGTACACTATTTATATGATTGGGACTATTGTCCTCACTGTCTATATTTCTGAGATGAAGTATTATGTACACTATTTATATGATTGGGACTATTGTCCTCACTGTCTATATTTCCGAGATGAAGTATTATGTACACTATTTATATGATTGGGTCTATTGTCCTCAACTTTGTCGTCATATTTGTTACAACGTTTCGGACGAGTGTGAGTTCAATACCCGGTTAAGGCAGTGGAGAACTTGCAGAGGGGAATTAACAGAAGATAACTGATAACTGAAATCCATTAACCATAGCACGTGGAACTAGAACAGTCTACGCCAGTGAGCGAAATAAAGTGTTCAGTTCGACATTCCAACCACCTGAAGAAGGCCGGAGCGTACAACGGCCGAAACGTTGTAATAAATATGGCGAAAAAGATGAGGACAATAGCCCGAATAATGTAAATAGTGATCATTTGAGGAGTAGGTAATTTATTCAAGTTTTTCCGTTCTATGTATAAATATTTAATAAACCTTTTCTTTGTTTTCATTGCCTAGTCATCTATTCCTTCGATACTCTCTCTAACTACAGCCTTCTTAATTCTCTGCTATTTTAAACGAAGGCAACAATACAACTAACATTTTACGCTGTCTTTTTAATAGCTGATAATATCACGTACTCTGTCTATATTCCAACAATTTCATCATTCAGCCATTAATTTCATGATCATTTTGAATTTATCCCATGAAGCAGCTGCGCGGCTCTATAAAAGTGTTGACGTTCTGATGCGGCAAATAAGAATCAAGTTCATCCTCAAGACAACATTAATTTAAAGATCAGGTTGAATTTATCCTATGAAGTAACCGCTTGGCTCTGGAAACGTGTTGACGTTATGATTCGGCAATTACGAATCTAACAATTTCATCATTAAACCAGCCATCAATTACAAGATAGATTGAATTTATCCTGTGAAGCAGCTGCGTGGCTCTGTAAACATGTTGTCGTTATGAAGCGGCAGTTACGTATTTTTAACAATTTCGACAAGCCAGCCATTAATTTCAAGATCAGATTGAATTTAGCCTGTGAAGCAGCCGCATAACTCTGAAAACGTGTTCATGTTCTAATGCGGCAATCACGAATCTTTAACAATTTCATCATCAAGGCAGACATTACATTCAAGATCAGGTTGAATTTATCCTGTGAAGCAGCTGCGTGGCTCTGTAAACCTGTTACGGTTCTGATGCGACAAATACGAATCTATAACAATTTCATCTAACCAGCCATTATTTCCTTGTTCAGGTTGAATGTATCCTGTGAAGCAGCCGCGTTGCTCTGTGAAAGGGTTGAGGTTATGATGTGTCAATTACGAATCTTTAAAAATTGCATCATCAAACCAGCCGTTAATTTCATAATCAGGTTGAATTTATCCTGTGAAGCAGCTGCGTGGCTCTGTAAACGTGTTGACGTTATAATGCAGCAATTACGAATTTTTAACAATTTCAACATCAAGCCAGCCATGAATTTCAAGATCAGATTGAATTTAGCCTCTGAGGCAATCGCGTGGGTCTGTAAAATTGTTGACGTTATGATGCGGCAATTACGAATCTTTAAAACTTTCATCATCAAACCAGCCATTAATTTCAAGATCAGGTAGAAGTTATCCTGTGAAGCCGCCGCGTGTCTCTAAACGTATTGACGTAATGATGCGTAAATTACGAAACTTTAACAGTTGCATCATCAGACCAGCCATTACTTTCAAGATCAGGTTGAATTTCTATTGCAAAATAGCCGCATGTCTCTGTAGACGTGTTAAGGTAATGTTGCGGCAATTACGAATCTTTAACAATTTTATCATCAAGCCAGCCATTAATTTAAAGATCAGGTTGAATTTAGCCTGTGAAGCAGCCCTGGCGCTCTGCAAATGAGTTGATGTTATGATGCGGCAATTACGAATCTTTAACAATTTCGTCATCTAGCCAGCCATTATATTGAGGATCAGGTTGAATTTATCCTGTGAAGCAGCTGGGTTGCTCCGTAAGCGTGTTGACGTTTTGATGTGGCAATTACGAATCTATAACAATTTCATCATCGAACCAGCCATTACTTTCAAGATCAGATTGAAATTAGCCTGTGAAGCAGCTGCGTGGCTCTGTAAACATGTTAACGTTATGATATGGCAAGTACGAATCTATAGCGATTTCATCATCAAGGCAGCGATTACTTTAAAGATCAGGATGAATTTATCCTGTGAAATAGCCGCGTCGCTCTGTAAACGTGTTGGCGTTATAATGCGGCAATTACGAATCTTTAACAACTTATTAATCAAGCCATCCATTAATTTCAAGATCAGATTGAATTTGTCCTGCGAAGCAGCTGCGTTGCTCTTTGAACGTATTCAGGTTATGATGCGACAATTACAAATCTTTAACAATTTCCTCAAGCTATTAATTCAAGATCAGTTAGAATTTAGCCTATGATTCGGCCGTGTGGCTCTGTGAACGTGTTGAGGTTATGATGCAGAAATTATGAATCTTTAACAATTTTATCATCAAGCCAGCCATTAATTTCAAGATCAGGTTGAATTTATCCTGTGAAGCAGCCGTTTGGCTCTGTAAACGTGTTGACGTTATGAACCTTTAACAATTTCCTCAACAAGCCAGCCATTCATTTCAAGATCGGGTTGAATTTATCCTGTGAAGAACCCGCCTTGCTCTGTAATCGTGTTTTGATGCGGCAATGACGAATCTTTAACAATTTCATCATCAAGCCAGGTATTAATTTCAAGATCAGGTTGAATTTATCCTGTGAAGCAGCTACGTTGCTCTGTAAACTTGTTGACGTTATGATACGGCAAGTACGAATCTTTAACAACTTCATCATCAAACTAGCCCTTACATTCACGATCATGTTGAATTTATTCTGTAAGTCTCCTGTTGTACTTGTAATTATATCTCCAGTGAAGACCTTCTTTCTTTTAATCGGCACATTCACGCAATTTTCGGATGAATTCCTCTTCACTACCCACGGATGGAAAGCGACATATTGATTTATCTAATCTGTTCCAAATTGGTTAGGCTAGTTGTCCGTTGTATAACAAACAAAGGAATTAGCTGGGAATAAAAGCCGTAGAAGAAATTCCAGTATTTGCGCAAACGTCATCGAACCAGTCTTCAGAAACGCCAGCCTGCAGATTGACTATTCTGAGTTCTGTTCGAAAGTCAAACAAATATCAAAGGTTGGAGCGTACAATCGCCGAAACATTATGAATGACCTAATAAAGATGATGACAGTATCCCAATGAATGTAAATGTTCTCGTTATTTAATATTAATATGAACAATAGCCAACATCGAACAAAAAAGACCTCTTCAATGCAATCCTTCTGTCCAAACATATTCATTTATAAAATGTGTATATTTTTTATATACGTATGTATGGAACGCTATCGACTACGTCAACGCTTTCTTCTTAATATTTTTCGCGATTATGGGGTCTCTTCCCTTCAAATGACGATACCAAGAAGTGAAATTGATTGGAAGCTTACACTGACAGAATGAAATCGTAAGATGTTTTACGGAGTTCGCGGAGGAGTATATATTTTTAACTTTACTTTTGTGAATGCACTGGACAAAAATTTAATATCTCACTAACAGTAGAATGGCTGTTTATGGGGGCGCAATAATCTTCCTTTTGAAAGTTTGACAAATTGCATCAAGATCGTCACATTTATTCACAGTACAACAGCTCAGTGTATCCCAGCCCCTTGTATTCTCAGGTTTATTCTCGACTAGTTTCTTTCATACACGAGGCAGAGTGCCAAGTGATAATTCTTGTCGGTTTAGTTACATTCACTAAGAGGCAAATACTTTTGGAAAACATATGAACCCATCTCCCCCACCAGTTATGGGTAAAATATTAGGACTTTTATCTAAAAAAATTATTGTTATTCTCAAATGCGTGACAGTCGGCTAAATTTTCATGGCGCTTTGTTCATATAATATCTGTCCATGAATTATTCAGCCATTTTATATCTCCTTTTACTCTCGCCGAGTTTTACCACTCCTAGAATATTTGTGGTCATATTTTAGTTTAGTCCAAAATAACCTCAGAGTAGGATTTCAATTGGCCTATTTCATACCTTAGAGTATAAAATAGCGTCGTCTAAACTATAGCCATTCAACTAGTTTATACCTATCTTTATTTGTAGTACCAACAACTTTTTTCTTATCTAGAATGTTATGGGATGGATTAAGTCGAGAAGCTGTTCATTTTTAAAATCATTTCACAAGAAGCAAGGCAATAAAGCCACTAAAACGCAAGCATTAGTTAATGCTATATTCACTCGGAACAAACGAATAGAACGGCAATTATTTATTGAACATTTTTGAACAAAGTAACTATAAACAAAATGTTGTTTTTTTGGGTTTTTTGGTTTTTTTTGTTTTGTTTTTGCTATCCTCTGTCAGCCGCAATGATGGAGAAATCATTACCTCGAACCACCGTCAGTGAGACACGCTGCAAGAGCCACTCCGTTTCGCGAGGCTCGTTCCTTAATCGAGACGCCTTCCCACCCACCCTCCGAGGGAACGCCATCGAACGAGGGCCAATAACCCAGAAGTCTCCACTGCCACAGAAGTAAAAAAAAATCTATCAACAAGTGAAGAATATTTAACTATTTTTTTTTTTATCTCTGCATCCCGAGCGACGGATCCCGGCTCAACCGCGGGCCTGATCAAATTACCGGTCGAAAATATATCCGCACAATTCGCATCCCAAATCAACGACTTGCCCATTTTAAAAGGAAAAATAGTAATGCTATCCGGCCGCTTTTCATCACCGCTGTCGAGGCCTACGGGTTCGATTTGGGAAGGGAACCCAGCTGCATCCAAACCTCTTCTGATGATGTCGTTTATTGCTGAATGCCGTGGAAGGCGGCCGACACTACGACGACAGGAGAGGGGATGCAAACTAAACTCATCCATGGAAGCTCCACATCTGCATCTGTGGCGCTCATGAATTATACTTACAATCCAAAACGTGCTTCGGCTTTAAATAACCTATAAGCGGTTGATAATCTGTCAAAAAACGAATCACTCAATTAATGCAACTCATATAAGTTAGGCAACACCATTTTATACTACTGGGCCAGATAAAAATATACACTTTTTTCCCAAAATATACCAGTTTTTCTTTTTTCATATAAGTATTGCTGGGTATGACGATAAACTACACACGGCAGCAAGGCCTCTGATCATGAGTTTTTGAGGAGCTTGAAACCACCTTTTAATTGATGTTGTTCGCAGATCCAACCTGACCCGGGCTGGTAGCACCTGTTAGGGTCCCAGCTATGCGCAAATAGTGAACCACCAAACAATAAGAAAACACGATAAAAGTATAAAAATAGAATTTTATAGTAAAATTTTCAACAATACTTTTTATCTGTCTATATCTTTGGGATGAGATATTATGATAACTTGCATTATTTACATTATTCGGACTGTCATCCTCATCTTTAGTGCACAGTGCATAAAGACGTTGTAAACATTTAATGACTAGATCCAAAGTGTTGTGAGTTCAATACAAGGCCACAGTAGTGGTGGACAAAAACATGGAGAGTTAAAGGGAAATAACTGATACATCCGGGAGAAGCATGGCACATGGAACTAGATCAATCTACTCCGGCGGACGAAATAAAGGGTTCGGTTCGAAATTCCAATCACCCGAAGAAGGCCGGAGGGTACAACGGTCGAAATGTGAATATGGCAATGAAAATGAGGATAACAGTCCGAATAATGTAAATAATGCAAGTAATACTTTTTATAGCAAAATAACTAGCAATACATTTTATCTGTAGTTAAATGTATAATTTGCTTTTAAAGTATATTTAGTTGAAGCCATAAAATTGTTCAAAATATTTAGATTACGGCATTAAATAACCCGTGTGGGTTTGGTATATCGCGAAATGAAATCAACTAACCAAGATGAAAGAATTCTTTCATGACATTAATTCAAATAATATCCGACAAATACTTAAAGAAGTCAAACTATATTCCAAAATATAACTTCAATTAAACGACAACATAAAACACACATATCACCGCCTCTCGTAATTATGTCCACACAAATATGTATAAGTCAAAAGGCTGAATATCACCTACCAACTATGCAATTGGGAAAGCAGAATAGTATATTAGATTTTTATTAACTCAAAGCTCCCAAGAAAATTTGAATTAAATGGTATATAATGAATTGATATACCGTTAAATAAAGACATCAAGAAATCATTTCCATATAATAAGTTGTGTGTTGCCCTGTTCACTGATGCTATGGATTAGATAGATAATGCAATTTAACATATCTGTAGATATTAGTTGTATGCAATTTGAGGACTTTAATTTATTTTCCGATTCCTAGGTAAGCGCCTAACTTGTGCATGTTTATTGCTTTGAGTCAAAATGATTGAAGATTTGTTATTTTAGTGATTAACTCCAAATGATAGGAGTGTACAGTCTACACGCCACAATTTGATTTATTATAAACAACTTTGTATATTCTAGAAAATTATGTTTACCTTTACACAATTGAACAACATCAGTAAGGATAGGCAAACAGAGTAACTGTTAGCTAACTTTGTTGTATAGCACCCCCACACCGCTTACGCTGGGATGTCAACGGCGTCAATTTGATAAAATGATACATCTCTCTTGGACGGTGATCGCTAGGAGTTGTGGGGTCCAGAGATGAAAAAATCAACGGAGAGAAGGTTAACTTAACTATTTTATTAATGTCGACATGTAGTAACTATCAAGTGGTGTCGTTGCTCATCACTGAGGAGCCATTTCAGACACGAAAGGGAATAGGTCTAGACTGCATAACGGTTAAGACTCGACTCTATGAAAAACCGTTCTCTGTCTATCATTCCCACGCTAGCTCAGCCAATCAAACTTCCTTATTGTGTCTTACACCTGACTGCGAAGGTCAACCTCCGGATGTCAGAGCTGGGATACAATACCTCTAAAAAAAATAATAGTCTTCTGAACTATAATTTAACACCCAGAAATTGAAATTGTCGAGTCAAGTTCAAATTTCGCGCAAATCCATTGCGTTCGCTTTCGCACTAATGTCCTTGGGAAGGGCATGGATCCAACTTTTCTCCCGAATGGGTTAATTAAAAGGACATACAATGTTCTCTAGCATGAAATCTTGGAGAACTCTTGGTTCCCATCTGTTACGTCACCCTTACATCCAAGTTACCGTGGAATTCAATTTTCTGCGCCTGTATCAATTACACTACCCGCATCCCTGTAAAGACGACGACACGTGACAATTCTATCGTATATATCAGCTCTTCAATTCCACTCTCCCTCCTACCAAGAGGTGGTCGTTCTCAGCGTTGCGATGGTTGGCAACACGAATGGTCAGAATCGGAAATACCTGCGGAACAGTTTGCTACTGGCAGACTAGAAGTGACTTAATCCAAACTGTAACTCTTACTATAGACGTATGGCTGGAAATTTTAACGCTATAGCTTTGTTGTCACTTGACCCAAATGCTTTCTTTCATTTTTTTTTATTCGTTTATTGCCTTCCTGTCTAGTAGATTTCCACTTAGAAGATCCCACTTCAAAGACTTTATCCATCGGACATGAAACACGGAGATCGAGATAAAATCATTTCCCTTTCTATGTAGGCGTTCCCAACATAATGTCACACATCATTCATAATTTTGTTTATTGCGTTATTTAAAATCTTACTGGAATTTTTATGAAAATTTTATAGTTTAGATTTTATTCTCTCACCACTAAACCTGATAATAATCTGGTAAGTTTTGGACCAAATGATGGAAAAAATTGTCAGGAATTTCATCCCAAGCTCTTAAGGTAACATTTTTTTTTTACCTTCCAGCATTGTATTAAATTGCTTTCTTCATTCAGAAACTATCTTTGCCAATAATTTCACATATACAGGGGGTCTTCGACTTATGCCTGAGTTCCGTTCCTACAGTTCATCGTAAAACGATTTTCCGTTTAAGTCGACCGTACCCATAGATTTTCAGGGAATAAGCACTTACATATGTAAAGGCAATAGCAAATAAATAATCTAGAATATAATACATTTCTATAACATATATTAACATAATTAGGACTACGGACACATACGGAGGACAAAAATATAATATTAGGTTGGTGCAAAAATAATGACGTAATAACGTTGTTTTTTGACGTTAAAAAATACGTCAAAAAACGACATTATCATGTCATTATTTTTGCACCAACCTAATAAATACAATGAAATGAAATTAATACAAAAAAAAACTTTTGAATTTAAGTGTAGTCTTGGACTGGCATCGAGATCTCATAAATTTACAGTTGAGCTAGCTATATATAACCGTAAGTTCTATGCCAACAGTTTTCTTTTGTCTCAACGCGCCTATTGACTCTTGTTCTCAATCCTCTGTAACCTCTTGCGTGCTAGTGGCACTCCCGCCTTGCTTGGGGGGAAATACCTTTAAAAAAAAAAACATGAATCATCATACGTCGGGACTGTCATAACCAGGAGACATACTGTATTTCCAGTAAGGTTTAGATCCGAGCTGTTTGCAAACCGGGATAACATCTTTATATATTACCCATGAAGAAATTGATACATGACTCGCCTAGCATGAACACGAGTATTATCTTGCTGAATTGTGACTAGAGGATTCAAATATATTCGGATAATAAATATATATAATAAATATCTTCGCATATGTATATGTTATATACCATACCTATGAACACTAATGGTTATGTCCCAATCCTCATAAATACGTTGGACACTATTGTAAGTGGGGTAATATGCTAAGTAGTCTATCACTATCAGTGGTTTGCCTACTTCATGCCGCTGTCGAGTATTGTATTTTATTGATGTGACAGATTATCATTTCATTTCCAACCTCCGTCTTGGCTATTCCTCAGGCAGTAACCTTTTCTAGTTTACAACAGATAGATAGATAGATAGATAGATAGATAGATAGATAGATAGATAGATAGATAGATACATAGATAGATAGATTGATATTGTTATATATCGTGACTATGAACACTAATGTGCATGTCCCATTCCTCAGAAATTCATTGGGCACTATTGCAAGCGGGGGTAATATGATGTCTATGTAGTCCACAATTAGAAGTAGTTTACCTACTTCACGCCGCTGGCGAGTATTGTATTTTGTTGATGTTATAAAGATTACCATTTCATTTCCAACCACTGTTTTGGTTATTCTTCATTCAGTAACCTTTTCTAGGTTACAACGATATATATACTACCCTGCTTGGTCGCCTGTCAAAAATTGGAGTGTTATACTCCTACCATATCTTTCAGCACGCAAAACAATGAACCTACAACCTCCATTAACGTGCTTCGATGTTTGTCCCTTCGGTAAACGTTAGTTCCATCAGAAATACTGTTGGACATCTAAACCATCCCAGATAAACATCTAAATCATCCCAGATGGACATCTAGAACATCCCAGATGAACATCTTGTCTATGATTAGAAGTCTCTGCACGTTCTCATCCCACGTACGACTGTTGAAATTGTGTATTATTTCCAGATCTGAACACAGCAATCATTCTTCGTACCTGACATCGTAATTGTTTATCTGAGGTCATTTTTGTGAAATTGAACTGTAGTTTCTGCCTTCGGACGAGTCACGTACAGATTGCAGATTTTCCGCAATTTGACAACTGTCTTTTATGGTGAACAAGTGTCTATTTGTGTCTAAACCTGTTTGATCTTGTTGAGATTTTTTTTTCTCAGCGAGGATTAGTCATTCGACTATTGCACGTTGTGAATGCTGCTGATTCTAATCTCGTCTCTAATAGGATAGCTTTGGTCTCTTTCCCATATTGTGTAAACTTGACGACATTTTTAACAGCTGAACTCGATACATTGAAATTTTTACTTTTATAAAACTTATGAGTTGTTAAGGAGTTTCAAATTTAATAGCAATTCAAATTTTCATTAATTAAACTTCCGTAATAACTACTCAACTCTATGCTATTGAACAGTGTTTCCAAAATGAACAAACTTTTATTTCAAAATTCATTACGTCTAAGAATTTATTATAGATAGTAATGAGACGATGAAAATATTGTCTTGAGTTTAAAGATTTGTAGTGTACAGTATGTAGTCCTCAATGTGTGTAAACACACACACTGTATATATATATATATATATATATATATATATATATATATATATATATATATATATATATATATATATATATATGTATACACACACGCACACACATATATTTTTTGTGTCAACATAACAAAGTATTATCTTCGATGTTGAATATCTTTGTTAAAATGTCCGTATACCCACTTTGGGGATGGCTCATGTGAAAGCTTAGAACAAGGAGCAACCTAATAAAAAAATATCTAAATTTTGGACAATTTTTGTCGTTATTTTCAACCGAAATTAAAGGAAACATACAAATATTAGAACGGCACATGATCAGACATAATAGACATTCATTGTCTGTTATATTTAACATGTTTCAATAATGATCTCCTCAATACACGATATATATATATATATATATATATATATATATATATATATATATATATATATATATAATAGGCCAGTTTGAAGAATAAAAACTAACAAAATGATAGCAATATTTGCAATAAAAATTCATGATATTTACCATATATTATTATTTTTTTTAACTAAATTGCAGGACGAAAAGAAAATATACAGAACATTCGGTCGCGCCTGTGTCCTTATTCGACGAGATGAGGAATAAACAAAGAAGTGAGACTACTCTTCCAAGCATCAGTTTCGCCAAAAAGTTAATCTATATAATAAATGCGAATGTCAGTGTGCCACTGTGTCACACTTTTTCAGATTTACTCCTTGAGGCTGTAGCCAAACATATCATAACATTTGGGGATCAGGCCGGCTCCGTGAGCAAAATAACACCCCACCCATAACACACACACACACACGCTATGGCACACATACACACACACACACACGCATATACGATCCTCTCTCTTCAGCAAAAAAGAAAAAATACACAAATATACATACATATATATATATATATGTATATGTATACATATATATATATATATATGTATACTTCTTTCCTTTCAACACACACATCCATATATATATATATATATATATATATATATATATATATATATATATATATATATAGTAATGAGGAGGATTTGATAATTATATTAATTGATTCATCGAGTCTGATAGAAACCTCAGGAAGCACTGGACGGCCGTTTAGTCCTATATTTGGGACTCATCAGCAGGGAATCGAAACCCCGAATTCGATACATTGAAATTTGAGCGGCGCTTCTTAGAGTCTGATATATATATATATATATATATATATATATATATATATATATATATATATATATATATATATAGAGAGAGAGAGAGAGAGAGACGTTAAGCTTTCTCTTATGTGTATGTGTGAGTGTGTGTTTAAGCATATCTTCATTCAAACATGCTTCATTGAATAATATACAAACTTATTAGACAACTAGAAAGGATTATTATGAAAATAGACTTAATATGAATAACAATAATTATTCAATGAAACATGTTTGAATATATATATATATATACATATATATATATATATATATATATATATATATATATATATATATATATATATATATGATTACAATATATATATGATTACAAATTTGTACATCTACATAATTATGAATGTTATTATTTTTATTTATTCCAGTTTCTCGTGCAAATACAACATGAAACCAAAGAAATGCAACCAAATACGCACACAACGAATATATATATATGCATATATATATATATATATATATATAGATATATAAATATACATACACACACACACACACACACACACATCTAAAAATAGTTGGATACATTATACACTCTCATATATATATATATATATATATATATATATATGTGTGTATATATATATATGCGATCCTCTCTCTTCAGCAAAAAAGAAAGAATACACTAATATATATATATATATATATATATATATATATATATATATATATATATACTTCTTTCCTTCCCACACATATACATATATATATATATGTATCCACATATAGAGACGTTGTTTTCTCTTTCACTTTTTCTATCCGAAACACCCGCATACCCAAATATATATATATATATATATATATATGCACACGCACAGAGGGATATAGATACATAGATAGATAGATAGATAGAGACAGAGATAGTTATCTGACCCTCCATCTGCTAGAAAGAGAGAACATACATGCAAACACACATACGCGCGTGCGCACCCACAATTATACGTGTGCGTGTTTAGAAATGTTGAAAAAGTGAATTATATATATATATATATATATATATATATATATATATATATACATATATATGATCCTCATTTTTCTGCTCGAAAGAAAGAAGTGAATACATTTGAAAGCCAAATACCGTTAAGTGTATATTTCTCGAAGGCATGAAACACTACAATGAACATTTTAATTACAACAGTCATAAAATACACCTGAGAAAGGACATTTCATTAGTTGCATTTTCCATGATCCCCACCACTTACTTTTACTTTTCGATATCGGGCGCCGCCGGCTCCGGTCCGCTCCCCGACTGTTTCCTTCCAAAACCGACATTTTAATTTCGCAATATAGGATAGGGGTATGAGGAGGTGGATGAGGATCACCTATCGACAGTCGGAAATATTTCTCATTCGGCTTCTTCATTAGAGAAGCAATTGATCGGAATATGATTTCATTTATAAACCAAATGAGGTCATTTTTTCAGTCGCCCGGTTCATTCATTTACTATTGTACTGAATAGCAATAGTTCCGCAAGCAACACTCCAGTCATTACAAACACACACACACACACACATATATATACATATATATATATATATATATATATATATATATATATATATATATATATATATTTGTGTGTGTGAGAGTGTGTTGTCTTTCATGTTACCTGCCAGTTTCCGTAGTTCTTCTTCGTTGGTTGGAGCACGAACCTCGTTTTAGAACCTTCTACAAAATGGATTTTAATGTATTGGCGACACTCACAACGCAAGACAATTTGATTCCACATAGAAGAGGAAAATTAATAACCAAGTCCTGTGAAATTAATTAAAAATGCTAAACATTGTAGAACTCTTGAAAGTCAGACGACAGAAAGAAGCAGTAAATATGTTCGGCTATGTGCTTCTAACTTAGTTTTGCCCACCGGAGAAACAAATACCATATGGTGGCCGTTTATAAATGCAGAAAAACGAGAGCAACGCTTGAACAGGTTCAGCAGTAAGAAAAGATAGGCATCGCTCAAAACGTGAAAGTAAGCAGCTCTTCCATGATTAAGTAGATTAGGTTTAAGCTTGCACTTTCCAAAAGGCATTGACCTAGTAGATTAATGTGTTGGTCTCCTGAATTAGTCCAAATGTAAATAATTATTATGTATTGACCGGACATAACGGCCGTACTAACTGACGAAGAGAGGGACAAGTACAATTATATAGGATTCTTCTTCTTCTTCTACTTCTTCTTTTTATCATTATTATTATTATTATTATTATTATTATTATTGTCACACTTTAAAGGAAAATGAATAAAACGTTACTGAAATGTTAGATAACTAATTTGTTAGAATGTCACACAAGAAATGATGCAATTTTTAGGAAATTAAATAAAACGCTTCTGAAATGTTAGGTAACTAATTTATTAGGTTGTCACACAAGAAATGATGCAATTTTTAGGAAATGAATAAAACGCTTCTGAAATGTTAGGTAACTAATAGGTTGTCACACAAGAAATGATGCAATTTTTAGGAAATGAATAAAACGCTTCTGAAATTTTACATAACTAATTTATTAGGTTGTCACACAAGAAATGATGCAATTTTTAGGAAATGAATAAAACGCTTCTGAAATTTTACATAACTAATTTATTAGGTTGTCACACAAGAAATGATGCAATTTTTAGGAAATGAATAAAACGCTTCTGAAATGTTAGGTAACTAATTTATTAGGTTGTCACACAGGAAATGACGCAATTTTTAGGAAATGAATAAAACACTTCTGAAATTTTACATAACTAATTTATTAGGTTGTCACACAGGAAATGACGCAATTTAAAGGAAATGAATAAAACGCTTCCGAATTGTTAAATAATTTATTATGTTCTCTTACATGAAATGACGAACTTTATAGTAAATTAATAAAACGCTTCTGAAATGGTAAATAAATAATTTATTCTTTAAAAAAATTATCATCCTTTGGTGTGAGAAACGTTTCAAATGCGTCGATTACATCTTCCTTATTTAAGAATGTTTTATTGTTCATGAGAAACTCAAAATGATTAAATAAATGATTATCAGTAGGAGAGAATATCAAATGAATTTCTACATAATACCAGATTGCCGTTAGTGTTTTTTCTTTGAGGCATGAATAAATAATGAATAGCCCCTTTGAAGGATCATCATACAACAACCATTAACTTTTTAGGGCGGAATGGCTGTTTGGAATATTGTTTTGTTGATTCCCTTGCATTTAACTACTGGTCTACCTTCTTACAAATGGTTCTTTTCCAGTCGAGGAAGCACCAGAGAGCATACCTCGAAGAGACGTTTTCTTTAGTCACATTCAGTTCATGCAGAACAAACCTATCCAGTTTCGTTACTTTTCCAATTGCTTTCAAGTTCCGAGAAACCGTTGTACGATATACTTCGAGTTCGGATGCATTTTCTCGGACTATAATTATTGGATTTGGATCAACAAAAACATTCAATATCTGTCTATATTTCCTCAAGGACACATGACACAGTGGATCCGTTAGTTAGATCCAGTGACAGGACCCAAATAGTGTGAGTTCAATACCCGGTTAAGGCAGTGGAGAACTTTCAGAAGGAAAATTAGCAGGAGATAACTGATAACTGATAACCATTAAACATGTCACGTGGAACTAGAACAGTCTACCCCAGTGAGCGAAATAAAGGGTTCAGTTCGACATTCCAACCACCTGAAGAAGGCTGGGGCGTACAACAGCCTTAACGTTGTAATAAATATGGCGACAAAGATGAGGACAATTGTCAGAATAATGTAAATAATGAAAAATATTGAATTGATGATGTCTGATAACCGGTCGTGGTCTTTCCCTTGGTTTATTTTCAACCAACCAAACCAATATGTCATTCCATGTGGGAGAACCTAATAGAATGAAGAAACAGAGATATATTGACAATTACTGTAAAATAAAAACGGGACTGTAAATTCTCTTAAGCGACGAACTTTTCTCTCAAATCTTTATCAAAGGGGATCCCTGATAAGTTAAAAAAAATTTAAATAATAAAACAAAATCACCAATAAAGACAAAGCAAAATGTATATCTATATGATACGTTGTAGTAGTTATAATATTATGGTCGCAATGGTTTCTTTTTGACAGAAGATAGAGCAGTGATAGCATCGTGTTGTATGCGACACGTGGTTCACTGGGGAATAAGAAATTGCACAGATGAGAAACGAGAAATGTCATGTCATTGTGGTATCCTGTGTGTAAAACAAGAAAGACGAATGTGAGTGCCTGTCTCCCTTTCTTTTTCATTGCTTGATAAAACAGCATATAGCGGAAGCTAGCCGAAGTTCCCTGGCAGACAACGTGGGGTAGTCCGACAATTTTCTGATTTTTTTTTAATTTTGAAGCCTTTTAATCTAAGAATTCGTCCTCATCCTATGCTTCCGTTCTGACATCTTTTCCTTTCCTCAGAATTTGTATTTTTATCGACTCGGAAATCATTGCTTTTTATTAGACATAATAGCGTTAAAGAGTTTCTTTGCAAAAACCTCTGCACTTGAGCTGACATACGTCCTGGGTATGACGTTAAACTACATCCGCGTCCTGGGTATGACATTAAACTACATCCGCGTCCTGGGTATGGCGATAAACTACATCCGACAGCAAGGCCTCAGATAATGTTTTCGGAAAAATAATGTTGCCAGCTATACGTTTTTGAAAAAAATAATGTTGCTAGCTATACGTTTTTGAAACAATAATGTTGCCAGGTATACTTTTTTGAAACAATAATGTTGCCAGCTGTGCGTTTTTGAAACCATAGTGTTGCCAGCTATACGTTTTTGAACGTCCTGGGTATGACGATAAACTACATCCGCGTCCTGGGTATGACGAGAAAATACATCCGCGTCCTGGGTACAGCGATAAACTACATCCAACAGCAAGGCCTCAGATAATGTTTTCAGAAAAATAATAGCTATACGTTTTTGAAACAATAATGTTGCCAGATATACGTTTTTGAAACAATAATGTTGCCACCTATACTTTTTTGAAACAATAATGTTGCCAGCTATACTTTTTTGAAACAATAATGTTGCCAGCTATACGTTTTTGAAACCATAATGTTGCCAGATATACGTTTTTTGTAAAAAAAATAATGTTGCCAGCTGTACGTTTTTGAAACAATAATGTTGCCAGCTATAAGTTTTTGAAAGCATAATGTTGCCAGCTATACGTTTTTGAAACAATAATATTGCCAGCTATACGTTTTTGAAAGCATAATGTTGCCATCTATACGTTTTTGACTTTTAAAGTCACTCAAAATCATTTTCGGCATAAAGTGACCACTAAGTTTGAGATGCCGTTAAACAAAACAATTAATCAATCAATCAAGAACATGAAGAAATTATTTTCAAAAACTGAACGAAAAATTATATTGGATTTTCTAAAAAGAATTGGTCTCTTATCAAAGATGTAGACTGATGTGTAAACAACATATCCTACCTTTTACCATTTTGCAAATAAAATGTCCTTATCAAATGTAAATTCTTGACTTAAACAAAAATACCTAGGATTATTTTGCAGTGTACAAGCAAATAAGCTCTAGCTTGCTAAAACTTTTCGATACAAAATAGGCATTTAAAATTCATATATTTGGCATATATATATAAACTGGATTTGGCATTAAATAACCCACAGTGGTTGATATGCCATAAAACCCAAACCAACAAACAAACATTGAGCTGACATGAAAGAGTTTTTTTTGTTTTGTTTTGTTTTTGCTGCCGTTATCTGTTAGAATGGTCTACATTCCAATTACCTGTTTTGAAATTAGAAAAATGTATTTTGACTTTTTAATTTTTTAATTTCATGTTGTTCATATTCCAGGATTACCAGCTTAATTACGTTTTTGCTTGATCTTTGCCTTATGGCCATATCACGTTAAAACATAGAGGTTCTTGCCCGATAATAGCAGTTAAGCAACGATAAACCCGGTCAGTACCTAGATGGGTAACCGTTCGGGAATACCAGGTTGGATGTGCGGGTGGTGTAATGGATAAAGGCGCGAATTCCAGTCTGGTTCATTATATTCACTTACGTGCAAATACCACTGGGAAAGGTATAAAGCCACCTTTTATTCTCCCCCCGGATATGGGTTGAATAGTAAGCCGTATCATAAAATCATTATTATCTCCAAATATTTCTTACAATCCAAAAATAGGTTTCGGCTTTAAATAATCTTAAAAAAGGTTGATAAAACATAACAAATCAATCAATCCGTTGTTTGTTATAATTGTTTTTAATCGATGAATGAATTGCATCTTGTTTTATTTGTGTATCTTTTCTGTATTTCAGGTTATTTCCGGGATTTAACAATGCGTAATTTATTTATTTATTTTGGCTGAGTCTTGGAGAATGCAACTGCTATCAGCACCAAAAATTAATTCTTCGTTCCGTGTTCAATACTCACTCGATTCTGTTTCTTTTACATCGCCTTTAGAAAAGATGAATTCATCCTTCACCAGCTATACGTTAAATAGCATGGCAAACTGGATCATCTTGCCTTAAAGTGGCAATTCGCCTAGGAATTTAAAACCAGCCCGAAGAATGATGGTCTCCGTCAGGCTCTGTTGCCAAAGTCACACGCTTGTTTGAGTTTGTCAATGAAAATACTTAGGCTTGAAGTACTGAATAATAATAATAATAATAATAATAATAATAATAATAATAATTTTCGAGAGAATAAATAAGTAGCTAATAAGACTTTAAGATTCAAATAGATAACCCTGTCCAGGCCATAAAAGATCGAGATATTAAAAATAAGAAGACAATTTATCAGATAGCGTATGCTGGTGTTGAATGAGACCTCTGAGCAAAACTGAAAGACGATGTTCAAATTTCTAGAGCTTACGAAAGTTTTGTAACCTAGGGAAGTGTACTGCAGACATAGCAAGAGCGAATAACTCTTACTATGTCAGCAGTAGACATGGTGAACTTATATCCCGAATAATGAAATGACGTGATTGATTCCGTACAATATAGTTGATTATTTGGGAGATTAGGTGCCAATTAATTTTCTCAATATTCGAACGTGTCCCTTTCTTTTCTTATCTTTTCCTTTCTATGGGCGGAAATACTGATTTTCCATCGGATTTTTTCTTCTTTCAAAAATTTTTATATTTATCATCTTCGAGGCCGTTCCAAGCGCTCCGATAACCATGACGACAGTTCATTCAGTCAGTTACTTTGGTGATCATGTCTCTTTCGATTTATAATTGAAAAAAGATTTTTCCCGTTGACCCGGTCTGTTCTCCTACTCAAACCATAGTAGAGAGAAGAGATGGATTCATACGTTTCCCAAGGGTATTTGGGCGTAAGTGAACGTAACGAATCCGACTGGAATTCGAACTCGGATCTCCAAGCCGTTATCCAGTACAACCGGCAAATAAAAAAAACAAACACTTTCAAACTCAAAAATATTAACAATTCTTTCTGTTGTAGCATACCAACGGACGATATTGGGTATGTCACCATTCACATAAATACAGTAGTAAATACTGTATGTTTGTCTGCTGTCGAAGATTCGTCTCCAGATGTGCTGGTCAAACCCTCTGAGGATCCCCAGACGAGGCTATGTCGAAGGGCAGAGTCTCGTCTCGTCTCGTCTCGTCTCGGAAAACAGCTACGCGACCCCATTTTATACGGGGTCAACGGGGAATTTTGGGCCGAGCCTATGGGTTAGGATACCCTATATTAAATTCAGTCTTCATTAAACATGGCACGTGGAACTAGAACAGTCTAACCTAGTGAGCGAAATAAAGGGTTCAGTTCGACATTCCAACCACCTGAAAAAGGCCGGAGCGTACAACGGCCAAAACGTTGTAATAGACATGGCGACAAAGATGAGGACAATAGTCCGAAAAATGTAAATAGTGTACATAATACCTCATCTCAGAAACATAGACAGATACTGATAAATTGTCTTCTTATTTTTAATATCTCGATCTTGTCTTATGGCCTGCACAGGGTTATCTATTTTAATTTTAAAGTCGTGTTAGCTACTTATTTATTCTCTCGAAAATTATTATTATTATTATTATTATTATTATTATTATTATTATTATTATTATTCAGTACTTCACGCCTAAGTATTTTCATTGACAAACTCAAACAAGCGATTGACTCACCTGCTGTCATCTCACCTGCATAATCCGGAGCCACCTGAGAAAAGCTCTTCCAAAAAGAAAAAAAAAAAATAATTGAATGAAGAAAAAGAAAAAGAAAAATCAAGCCGCACGATCATGTTATTTTATGGCTACGTCGTGTGTACATAAATTAGTGTCAGTCCGTCGCTGGAGAGGAAGGATTAGTGTCAGCCTGAATTTACAGACATGCCTAGAATTTTGTCAAGGATCTGGCCGACAATTGTTGCAGTAATCCATTGCTAGTCAGCATGTGTGTGATCACTAAAAGCATCTCCCTTTCTCTCTCTCTTTCGATCTATCTATCTATATCAATCATTTTTTTTTCTGTATACATGTTCACATTTATATATTTACCTATGTATGTATCTATATATATATCATATTTGTCTGTATGCCTGTTCACATACCATTTAGTATGTATATATATTCGTATCTATCTGTCTGTCTCAAACGTGCTTATAATTCTGTCCAAATATATATTTTCCTCTATCTTTTCTTATCTTTCTATCCATATATATATATATATATATATATATATATATATATATATATATATATATATGCGAACGATGTGGGATAAAATGTATATTTATTAATACTTTATAGCTCTGTTATATAACATCAAGCACCGTTTCAATAACACCGTGATTTTATGTGGTATATATATATATATATATATATATATATATATATATATATATATATATATATACTGTTTAGTTTCGTAAATATTTTCCATAATGCATTTATTTTAACTAGACTGCACATCGATCTAATTGATTACACTCACAGGTCCAAATATATATATATATATATATATATATATATATATATATATATATATATATATATATATATATCTTCCATAGACAGAATGTTTCGCTGTATCACAGCTCTTCAATGTGACAAGACGTTCGATTGCTTCAAGCCGGGTTCAGAGATCCTACCCTAAGTCTAACGGCAGAGAGAAAAATAGACCGAAAGTTGCTTTTTTAAATTAGCCTATTTTTTGAATATTGAATATATGTTTTGAAGCGTGCTGTCTACATATATTTCGTCTTATTATTTGCCTATGTATAGAAAAAATTGCGCCCTGAAGGTGATAATTTGAAATTGTCGAAAGTACTTGGCAACTGTCTTTCATGTGACAGCAACTCGAATATAAGGATCTTATTATGCAAGGAATTGATAGTAAGTTAATGTCTCATTAAGTCTTGTTAGCAAAGTGATTTCGCCATTAATCGCATTAACATTGATATTTAATTCTTTGTATATATTTTCTGTATGATATATATACATATATATGTATACACAGACATATATATATATATATATACATATATATATATATATATGTGTGTGTGTGTATATATATATATATATATATATATATATATTATACACACACACGCATATATATATATATATATATATATTTATGTATGTATATATACCTATATGTGTATGTTTTTGCATATTATTTTAAAATTATAACAATTCAGCAATAGTGCTAAATATTTTTCCAATACAGCCTTCTAATATTACATTCGAGAAATATATATATATATATATATATATATATATATATATACATATATATATATATATATATATATATATATATATATATATATATATATATATATATATATATTACTATTGTTCCATACATTCTCTCACTCTTTCTCTCTCTCTTTCTCTGTCTCTCTTTCTCTTTAAGATAAATTTATAAAAGTTTTTTTTTTTTTTAATGGAATATGTGTAGGTCAGATTCTTAGCCATTAAGTGACAGACAATGTTTCTTAACTCCCATTGACTTAATATTTTCATTCCATCTCTAAAGTGTGTGCGTGTGTATGTGTGTTTGTTTCTCTGTGTGTGTTTACATGTGCCTGTACATATATATTTATATATGTAAATACAAGTAATATTCGTTAATATATTTCGATGAATTGATTGTGTCTATTCTAGCTCTCGATTATTGAGCTAAATGCTGATTTTTATCTCTTACCAATTCGCTGTATGTATTTTCTTTGGCCAATTACTTTCTCTTTTCCCGCCTAAATTATTTCATTCTCTTTTTCTTTCTCAAGTTAACTTCTTCTTCTTCTTCTTCTTCTTCTTCTTCTTCTTCTTCTTCTTCTTCTTCTTTCTCGCATGAATTATATCATTCGTTTGGGTTTCTTCTTGTTATTATTTTTGTTTTATTTTGTCTTCAACTTTGTTCTTCATTTTTTGTTTTTTTTTTCTTCTTCCACAAATCGAGTTATCTTCTCCCCAAAATTATAAATTTTTTTTGGATTATATTTCTGTTGTTCTTGGTTATTTTTCTTCAAATATTTCTTTTTTGTTTTCAATTTTTTCTTCTTTACATTCTTCTCCTCCAATTTCTTCTTCAAATTCTTCTTCTTTACATTCCTCTTCTTCAAATTCTTCTTCAAATATTTTTCTTCTTCAAATTCTCCTTCAAATGCTTCTTCTTCAAATGTTTTTCTTCTACTTCAAATTCTTCTTCAGATACTTTTTCTTAAATTCTTCTTCTTCAAATTCTTCTTCAAATTTTTCTTTAAATGCTTCTTTTTCATACTCTTCTTCTTCTTCTTCTTCAAATATTTCTTCTTCTTCAGTTTCTTCTTCAAATACTTCTTCATCAAATTATTCTTCTACTTTATATTCCGCTTCTTCAAATTCTTCAAATTCTTCTTCTTCTTCAATTCCTTCTCCTGTTTCTTCTTCCTATTATTATTATTATTATTATTATTATTATTATTATTATTATTATTATTATTATTTCATCGTCTGTTTTCTTCTTTTTCTACTCTTTCTATTATCAACTACTTTTTTCCTTCTGTTTTTGTTAGTTTATTCTTCGTCATATTTTTCACAATTTTGCAAGAACTTTTTTCTCTTCTTTTTCCTTTTCTCGTTTCCAGGTTTCCCCTTTCTGTTTCTCTCTTAACCTCTCTCTCTCTCTCTCTCTCTCTTTCTTTTTCTTCATTCTAAAGCCCTTTACCCCCTCTCTTACAGTTCATCACATCCTTGACTTCCACCGACCTCCTTCTTTCTGCCTTTTCAACCGATCTCATTCTCTGTCCCCCCTCCCTACAGCCCATATACCTACCCGTTTACCAATTTCTTTTGACATATTGTTTACATTAAAAGAAAAATTGATCAAATTTAATTAAATTCTATCATTCCGAGTGCATTCTTTTGAGATTTCGTTAACCAAGATATCAACAAAGCAATCTCATTTCGACCGGCAACTAACGGGCTTCCATTGAACTCAAGACAAATTCGCAAATGGCTGAATGCTGCAAGTTATTTCATTTAGAATATTCATATAGACAATTTCCAAAGACACTTCTAAAGATTTCGTCAGAATTAATATTTTCGGTAATCCCATTGAAGGCAATCAAGTTTCTCCGGTTACTTGTAATATTTTCAAAAATAGTGGGCGTCACTGCAGGCACAGAGAAATAACAGATTTTGCTTCGTTTCGACTGACGATTGGGGTTAATTAAATCTCTTCCCACCATACAGACCTCGATTATAGCCACTTAGTCATATGGGCAGTTTTATCGTCACCGCCTACTCGCACAACGTTGAGATGAACGAGCATCATTCATCTCCACTGCTAGTTTTTTACAAACCACATTGTAACAGACCGCTGGTACTTCGACGTGGTGTAATGTCTAACAAGCTTGCCTCGCTAGATCTATTAAGATGGAGTAGTGAGTTCGGTCCTTACTGCATCCACCCTATTTTAGGGCTTGTGTTAATCTATGCTACGTCTAGAAAATCACCATGTTATAACAAGTCACATTAATGCAGGGCCGTTATTGCAGTTGCAATGGTATTATTAGGTGTTTCCTTATAAGGAAACATCTTGCATTTATTGACCGAATATCCAGTTCTACTGACGGTTGGTATTTATAAAATCTTTCGTTTAAAATAAGTTTTCAGGAATTTTTTTTTTTCAAATCAAGCAGCTGTTATCACTCTTTCCAGTGTTGATGGGAGTTTCATTATTAACCTTTTGTTTTAAATAATGTGGAACGTCATCTTTATTATGTTATTATTTTCTCTTTCTTCGAGTTTCGTGTGATATCAGTTTTAGTTGCTGCTCTTGTTGAAAGTTCTCAAACAATGTGGTTCTTTTATTCGATACAGTTCTTAGCTTGTGATTCTACAGCGCCAGTCTACACGGTTCAAAGTAGGGTGGTCATTACCAATATCCACGGGGTTTCACGCAATCAAAGCTATTTTAACCAGTGATCTTAGAAAGCAGATTTATATAGCTGAGAGTTTAGATATTTCTAAGTCACGATCGGCGAAGGTATTCAGTGGCTCGATGTTTTAGGTCAATGTTGTAGCAACGTACGGTGTTGGACGAAGGTATCCCATTTCAATTTTCTCATTCCTTGTACTAAATTTGTTTGAACTGATACAAACATCGAGGTATTTGAAGCGTTTTTTGTTTGTTTCATTTTTTGGTGGGGCATTCCTACGGGTTCGTAGGGGCATCATGTGTGCTGCAAGTGGTGTGTCTTGGGCATGATAGCCTGACGGAATCCAACCCTCTCAAGGCCGGTTTAGAATTCAGATTTTTTCCTTCTCCTATAGAACCGAGTCTGTCCTGCTATTTTCCCGTAGCTGGGAGGAGAAGAAAAGGATTCATATCTTTCCCAAGGGTATTAGCACGTAAGTGAATGTAATGAACTCGACTGGAATTCGAACTCGGTTTCGAGCCGGTATCCATTACTTCACCGTGCCTCCCTTGAAGCGATTGGTATTTACTAATTCCACATCCGGTATTTTTATGATGGATTCAGGATTATGTGCCATCATTGCTTTCAGTCTTGTTATGAGGTCCACCCCTTTTTCATATAAGTGGACTCTACCAAGTGTACCTGGACTGCTGCCGTTAAATACCCAGAGTTATAGTCGTATCGTGGTAGTAGTCGGCAGTCGGTGGTCGGAGAGTGAGAGAATATACGAACGGAGATAGTGTGAGATAACCTCTTGTAGAAGTCAGTTGGTATTTATCAATCCACCCATGGGGATCGAATGTAGCACAAGGCCTTTTTAATGTGGGTATCTCTGAGCCCGTAGGCCCAGCCTGAAGTCAGTTACAAGCACGTAGACTCTAAGGAAGTCCTTCTTCGAGACTATATATATATCTATCTGTATTTGCTACTAACCACGTTCCTGAAGTTACTAACAGTATTACTCTTTGTATGATTGTGTAAATACATTTTATTTCTTATATTTAATTATTGCGTTTACCGAATTCATCTCGGAATCCACGACAGGTCAAATTCCAGGTAATAATTTCTGTTTTTGAAAGGTTTTCTTGAGCCGTATGCATTGGAACACTTGATAAATTTGTTTTATTATTATTCAAGATTATTTTTATCCTAATTATGAATACCTGTACCACTGGCATAGCCTCCTTCATCTTTGGTGCATTGCCTTCATGAGCGCAAACAGGATCATTGTCTTATATTATTAGATTGATTTGAGATGTGGTATGGAATGCTTTAATGGTCAGCGTACATCTCTTCAGATCAATGTTTGTATATTCGCAAGAGATTGTCTCCGAAAAGATGAAATAGTTCCTATCCATCACGACGAACATGAGTACCTACCCTTTTGCCATTTTGATATTAATAACATACATGATGTTTTACTCAAATATTAGAATGTTTTGACTGTAAAAAAGAAATAGCTAACATTTCTCTATTGCAAATAGTCCCATTGCTTGTTGCTTGCGAATAAGCTGAAAAACAGTACTGCTCACAAAGGGTAGCGGCATAAGTACGGTTCGTGTGTGCTGTTCAAATTTCAAATTTCCCACTTGCATAATCCATTTCAATTTTACCTGCCACATTACGTGTCTCCAGTTTATTGTCTATGACCGACTTTTTTCAATGCTGGCCTAATTCTTTCAACCGAATTATGCAGTAACAATTTAAGTATAAAACGGAACAGACCAATGATTAGTAACTTGGACTCTTCACAATTTCAACTAAATGTTTAGATTACATAAAATATAATGAATATTAATAATATAAATAATTAGTAGGGTATATAATAGATCAGAAACTATTGAATATGTCATAAATAGCATGATATATATATGTGTGTGTGTGCGTACATGTGTGCGTGAACGTAAACTTTGGTGAGAGTCCTATGTAATGGAACATATATAAAGATATTCTTAATATTTCGATCTTGATATATTTCGGCGGGTGTCTAGCTGAACCCAAGAGAGTTCAAACCGACCAAGAAAATGTCCTTACAAATATTTGTTTGTTTGTGTGTTTGTGTGTGTGTGAAGGTGTATCCGTACATAGAAACATATATATATATATATATATATATATATATATATATATATATATGATTAAATAGATTAATTTCGATAATTATTTAATATATAATTATAACGTATAAACAAAAAAAATATTATACATATATATATATATATATATATATATATATATATATATATATATATATATATATACATATACTGGGAAAATGTCTGATGAAGTGGAAAAAGTTTTCATATGGCGCGTTTCGCCCTTTAGGACTTCATCCAAGTATGAGATAACGATATATATATATATATATATATATATATATATATATATATATATATATATATATATATATATGTGTGTGTGTGTGTGTGTGTAAATTCAAGTTTTAGTAGATCCAATATATTTATCATAATTGTATTTTTTATATAAAAGTAACATAATGATATCACATATATACGTATACGCAGAGATGATTCACGAAATTATAAATAAATACATTTATATACATGCCCATACTATGTAAAAGAAATGACAAAATATACATACATGCAAAATACATATTAGGAAAACGACATAAACATACATACAAATAGTAATATACTCAGGCACATTAGTAAATATACAATCATATATCTTATTCTGCACGTAAAGGAAAAGTAAATAAATAAATTTATATATATATATATATATATATATATAATTATTAATTTAAAAATATGATCCCAACAGGCTACATAAGAGGTCTCATGTTTCAAAACAAGAGCCGAAAACTTCAATATAATTATTTGAATTAAATTGAGTTAAAGTAAGCTCTGTTCCATCTTCATTTTTTTTTTTGGAATAACTTATTTCTGAAATAGTATATTCATAATTGAAATCAAAATTTCCATGGTAACAGCCAGGACGAATAGTTTAAAATAGATAGGTGTCTTTGGTGTTAATAATTTGTATCAGTATAGAGTTACTTTCATAGATGTCAAGTCAGGGTAAGGTGGGAGTGTCTAAATTTAAAACGGAAGATGTTTTCGCCATGTCTGGTTTACGTGTCTATGGAGATTTTTTTTTTTTTGTTTTTTTTTATGAAAGGGATTTGTGTATATAAAAACTGCCGTAACATTTGTTTTTTGACGACTTCATAAAGGGATATCTTTTTTTTGTAGGGTATTTAAACAATTTATTTGGGCTATGGATTATAAAAGTTATTTTATTGTATGCTTGTTTTTAGCTAATCATTGAGTGCATAAATTTGATGATGTCGGCAAAAAACCGTTAACTCATGTCTATTGTTTAATAGATTTTTATTATTTAGAAACTTAATAATGTGCAGTTTCTCATGGAGGCACAAAGGACATGGGTCATCCCAAGTTTTACAAGTTCTAGTCCTATTTATAATTTTCCATTTTACTTTAGGTGTCCTGTTTATTTCCTTCAGATGCCAAAAATATTTAGATAGAGAAGTCTGATTTCTTTTATTTATATTGTTGAAAGAGCACTTATGCTGCCTCCATCTGGCTTTAAATTCATTCTTCGTGGACCCAATGTATATCATATTAGTATTAGGACTCTTAGTGGATGGGATAGTACATTGGTATACCACAGATTTGATGCAGCATTTATTTTCTAATGGGCAGTCTTCTGGGTTTCTACAATCACACAATTTTTCACTGTTATTGTCTGGTTTAAGTGTAGGGTTTTTATAAATACTATTCAGGCATGGGGGTTTGTTCAGGATTTTATTATTGTGTTTTTTTATTATACTTTCTAGATTTTCAGTGCAGCTGTAACTCAATTTTAGGGTGTTCTTATTAAACATATTACTAAGCCTACTATTAGTGGGGAAGTGTTTATCAATTAAAGCTAAGAATGTCTGTCCTGGCTTAATACTAACCATTTGGTTGAACGGAGGGGTATACCAAATGATTTTTTTTTCCTGTTTTTTTTTTCTTCTGGCCAGTGCAATTGTCTTTATAGCTAATGCTTGCATTTATATAACCACTATTTTTTAGGGCAGCGTTATAGAAGCCCTTGTGTTGTTGGAATATTTCTTTGTTAGCGGAGTTAATGCTAATTCTATTTTCTATTGAGGAGGGTATTTGTTTAATTATGGATGGAGGATGGTTTGACTTCGGGTGTATATATAAGGGGTTAGCATTTGGTTTTCTATAAGGTTGGTATGTGTTGCTTGCTAAGTCCAGAGTTACGTCGAGAAAGTTTACCCTTTTCAATTTAGTACAGGCTGTTATCTTTAAGTTTAGATTTTTAAATTCACTAAATATAATTTTTCTGATTTTCTCTATCTTAAAAATACTAGAACTCCTCACCACCATGAGCCCGTCATCTCTATACAGTCCGATGTCCTTAATATCAGTTTCGCGGTGCGCGGTTAAGTTGTACAGTATTAAAAGACCAACAAGGTCAGAAGACTCTGCAGGGTCTAATGATCCCATAGGTCGTTATTGATTTTTATCCATTGGTCCCCATTATGAATGAGGACAGATTTTTTTTCGCTGAGGCTTATATCTCTTTCTTCCTTTGTAAGGTTAGAATACACAGCAGTCCAGGGCAGTCGTAAATAGATCCTTCGAAATTGATGGGTAGTAATCCACGATATCGAACTGTATTAGGGTGCAATTCGGTTTATTATCAATATTGTTAAACCAATTGATGACATCTTTAGTACTGATCCATAATTTTAATCCAAGCTGTTTTTTTTTTTAATTGGCAAGTAATTTTTTCCAGGATCCTTTTGCTGATCATTCCTATGTCAGGTCGGGTAGGGTTAATTATTCTAGTAGTAGGGTTTTCCAAAAAATCATGCTTATGGTCCTTAAGAGTTATACATATATATATATATATATATATATATATATATATATATATATATATATATATATATATATTAAAAAATGTGGATATATGGTTTGAATTGAAATCTATCTGATCTAACATTTTTCAAGAGATATTTGTTTTTATGTCTACAATGTTGGCATTAATCCATTTTTTGTTTAGAAAATTAGGATCATTCATATATTTTAGAATAATCAATTTTTCTAGAAGGCATGTATTGCATCTTTCGCCTTTACCATTGTCAGGTTTAATTCTATCCATTTTTGGTACGTTTCTACCATCTTTCATTTGCCAGTAATATTGAGAAAAAGTAGTATTATTTTCGTATTTATCGTTATTTAAACTTATTTTGTAAATTTAAAAATCTATTTTTCCAGTCCCTTTCAGTTGAACCAATGTATGTTTTCTTTATCAGATTGTACGTTAGCTCTATAAACAATATTATTAGTCAGAAGTTGACCGTCTAAGGGACTCTTCATATTATTTCGGCAGTTACATTTTTTTCTATTCTTGTTTCTTTACAGTTATTCTTTTTGTAATTTACATAATTATTCAGCAATATATTCTTCTGATAGAGCAAAAATTTCTCTGTATTCTTAACGAGCTGTAACGGATCGTTATTTTTAATAAAAAATCTTCTTTAATGTTGTGGATTTTTTTAAAAAAAATGTCTATTTATTAGTTTGGGTAAGATTCCACTAACAGTAGTGTTATGAATAATCAAGAGTGGTCTCCCCTTGTTTAGTTACTCTCCTCTTTTTTTCCATGTATTCTATAACTATACTTTATCCTTGTTTTCTTCTAGGACTTTTACATATTTAAATTTAGCTTCATTAAATATTTCCTTGTTGCTGAAGTTAGTTGTTAATCTATATTGTATCGATTTATGTAAATGGTTAAGTATAATAGGGCGATTATTTGATTCGCTATTTACGTATTTACAGCTTATATCATCTTGCAATCAAATCCAAGGTTACGCCCAGAAAGCTGTAATAGGGAATGTCGTAGGGAGTTTTAGGTTATGAACATTTTTGTAAAAAGCATTTCACCCATGCCACTAGTACGCAGGGAGTTACAGAGTGGGGGGCGAGAGTAAAGTGGTGTGATGGAGGAAAGGATAGAGAGAAGGACAGTGAATAGATCAAGGCATTTGGAGATGTTGATTGACATTACATTTGAATAGTTGGAGATTATAGCTATCAAGGAAACAAGTAATAGGAAGGGAATTCCACAGACGGAAGGTGCGAGACATGAAGGTATTGGAGTAGAAGAGACGGCCACATTTAACCGTTTCGACAGTGAAACGGTGGGACCGTGATGCTAGCCTAGTAGCACGCTTAAATTAATGCAGTCTCGGAACTAGCGAAAGTAGCTCGTCGGAGCAGTTACCATGAAAATATTTGTAGAAAAGACAGAGGGAGGCGACGGCACGTCTGTGAGAGAGCGACTGAAGACGAGATGCCAGATCAGGACTAATCACATTGCTTATCCGTCTCTGGATCTTGTAGAGGACCTTAAGGCGAACAGCAGAGGCACCAGACCATATATGGCAGTAGTATTGAAGAATTTTACCAGTTCTTTTCTTGATCTGTCTGTGCATATTGGATATTTATTGCGTAACTGGCATATTTCGGCAGCATGAATTTAAAAAATATGGATAGTCAGATCTTGTCGATTTTATTTAACAACATTTATTTGAAAAATTCTTGCTAGAGAAATCCACCTGATTTAAATGATATGGTCCTGGAGCGAACAAGGACAATAAAAACAAAATGGCGACGCTCTCTCCTAGAAAAAGAAATCTAAATACCCAAGTATCAGATCAAATAAAATTGACGAAAAACTGAAACCTATTCATTTTGAAAAAGTTCATTAAAAATTGGATAGACACTCCTTATCAGTATTATTTAAACTATGTTCGAATATATATATATATATATATATATATATATATATATATATATATATATATATATATATTCAGTAATTTCATATATATGTTATCAATATTTTTTGTATATTAAGAACTAATTTCGAAAATGCATGAAAAAAAATCGAAATTTTCAGTTACATCACTGTATCGTTTCTACCTTTTAACTGATTATCATTTTTTTTTTTTATTCAACGTTTCAAATTTTCTCCTTGTGGTTATGCTTATATTGTCAACTCCGTCAACAAATTTAGAAAGAACTTATGGATTCACTGAAATTTAACTGCGCGTCTTTTGATTCTGAATAATTAGCAGCTTTCATCACAGAATTGTTTGTAACCTTTCATCTGATTAGTCAGTTTTTAGAGAACATAGCATTAGCGAAGTTGAGCGATATCTGAGTGCTTCCCAATATAAAAATTACTATTGTTTTTATTATGTTACAAATCAGCTTAAAAAAAATATTAAGAAAATTGAAGATCGATATGTTTCAATTGGTTTCTTTCTTTTCTTTTTATGTGCCATGTCCTTTCAGAACGTAGGTGATCATGGCTCTCCACTTTCCTCTTTCAGTTGCAGCTCTCAACAAGTTCTTTTCCTCTGCTTCCTCCCCCAGACCGCGTTCTGTCATCCATTTGCTTAAGCCCGCCAGGTATGTCATGCGTTTATTATCCCTTGTCTCCCTTTCCCTCTATTCGACCCGTGAGTATCAGATTCTCCAGGCCCTCCTTCCTCATTATGTCTCCCAGAAACTTCGCCTACCTCTTCCTGATATTACGTATAAGCCTCCTTCTTGTTTGCATCCTCTCTAAGACCTCATCTTTGCTCACCTACTCGGTCCATGATATCCTTAGCATCCTTCTGTAGAACCACAACTCTGTCGCCTCGAGTCCAACATTCGCTGCCGTAAAGAAGGACAGATGTCACGTAAAAGCTAAGAATTCTTTTCTTTGTTGCCAAAGAAATGCTCCTGTCTCGCAATACTCTGTCCAGCTTTTGGAATTCGTCCTTGGCCATCCCAATACGTCTACGGATCCCATCCATTGCTTTAGTAAGTGAAAAAAAGATTCTGTAATTACGATAGAAAGTAGAAGAATGAAATATGAAAATGAAATATGTATAACATAGAAGAAAAGATATTTGGCAATGTTTAGAAAGTGGGAATCATAAAAATTAGAATAAGCATGAATCAGACAAATTTCCTGCTAAAATGTTTTAATTTACTTCCTGTCATGGCGTAATATTGATGACTCACTTCCGCTCTTCGATACCCACCAGAAAGCCAACTCTGTTACATTTCTAGAATACAAAATGTTTGAATAGACTTAGAAAAGGAAGAAAAAACGTTAGCAATACGTTGACGATGAGAAAGAAGGTGGGAAATTACCATGCTAGTATAAGCTTCGCAGACTATCAGTGCTATATGGGAAGAAGATAGCTGTAATATCGTAGATTTTATTATAGATAAAATAACTATTTCTTTTTATTCTTCCGCGTCACGGCACTTTGAAGAAAGAGCGAGAGAGTTGAATAGCATTTATCTATTGCGGTCTTTTGCGTCTTACTGTGATTCTTTCTGTATATCTGCGATACGCTTTAGTTGTATCCTCCAAATTCAAAATAACTGGTTGGTAAAAATGAAAGAAAGAAACGAAGAAACAAAGAAAGTCAAGAATGAGGAAAGGAAAGGGAGGGAAAAAGGAAAATAGTTTAAAAAAATGAATAAAAAAAAGAAAGAAAGAAAAACGAAATGACGAAAGGTAAAGGAAGAAGAAAAAGTTAAAAAATGATAAAATGAAGAAAGAAAGAAAGAAAGAAAGAAAGAAAGAAAGAAAGAAAGAAAGAAAAGAAGAAAGAAACGAAAAAGATGAAATTAAGAAATAGAATAAGAGAAAAGAAAAATTAAATTTTGATAAAAATGATAAAATAAAGGAAGGAAGAAAGGAAAGAAGGAAGAAATAAAGGAAAGAAAGAAAAAGAAAGAAAGACGAAATGAAGAAATAAAATAAGAGAAAAAAGTAAAAGTAAAAATGAAATGAAGTAAAAACAAAGGAAGTAAAATGAAAAAGAAAGGAATAAAAAAAGTCGAAGAAAGAAAGAAAAACGAACGAAAGACGAAATAAAAAAGAAAAGTGAGAAACAAAGAAAAAGTAAAAAAGAAAGCTAACATGAAGAAAGACAGAAAACGAAAAAATACGAACTGAAAAAAGAAAAGGGGAAAAAAAAGAAATCAAGAGAAAAAAAGAAAGAAAGAAAAAGAAAGAAAGAAAAAGAAAAAATGAAAAAGAAAATAAAACAGAAGGAAGAAATGACAACAGAGAACACATATAAAAGATAGTAGAAAAAGTAAAAAAACGGAATGAATGAAAAAGAAAGAATGTCTGCTATAGAAAAAAAAGAAGCATGATTTCAAATAAGAAAAAAAGGAAAGGAAAAACAGAAGGAAGTAAGCAAGAAAAAGGTTGATTTATAATTTATTACAAGGAATTAGAAAGAAAGAAAAAAGAAAGATATGCAATGACAAAGTTAAGAATGATAAAACGAAGATAAAGAAAATAGAGAAAAGACGGAACAGACAGACAATGGAAAAAAAAATGGCCAAAATGAAACACCAATCTGCCTTTGGCCTCGGCTGGAATGGCGAAAAGGAAAGACTTCCTTATTATCTATCGGTCTCGGTTGTTGAAAAGAGCTTCATCGGATTGAGATTACCGGGGATAAACAAGAACCGCTCGAGAACTTCTTCGCAGATTGTGTTTCTCTCCTTCACTCTCGTGTGAGCGTGGGTCTCAATGACTTATTCGTTTTACGGTTTCTGCCTTTTCATGTACAGGGGTCATATAGACCAGGGGGTGCATAGTAAGTAGAAATGGAAAGAGGGTGGGGAGGTCAAAGAAGGGCTTATATGCTCCGTGAAAGAAGCTTAAAAAAAATAAAGAGACCAAAAATACCTTGTTCATGCATCACGACAAATATATATATATATATATATATATATATATATATATATATATATATATATATATAACTTGACTACGTGATCTTATATATATATATATATATATATATATATATATATATATATATGTATGCGTGTGTGTGTGTGTGTGTGTATATATATATATATATAAGATCAGGCAGTCAACTACGAGTTTTGAAAAAAGAGATGAATGAAAGAACTTGAGGCGATATAAAGATTAATAAAAAAAAAAGAACACAGATTGCTTGGAAGTTTACTTGTTATATATATATATATATATATATATATATATATATATATATATATATATATCAACGGATTATCAATGAGAGAAATATCTGTGAAGAAATCAGTGTTAATTGTGCGTAGTAAAGTAACATGTAAATATGGCGTTTTGATATAGGAAATAAAAAAGACATGATAAGAAAAGAAAAAGAAACTGTATATATCCAAACAAAAGAGTGAATGCATAAAATTGTAATTATAATTTATGATAAATAGCTGTTAAAAATTATATAGACCTTAATTAAAAATAATATTTACAATTCTTTATTAAAATATTAAACGAGTATCCATTTTAATACTATTTTCTTGATGTATAATCAACGTCAGAAGGTTCGGTTTGCTTTATTTTCTTTTACGGCAACCTCAATGGTTTATTTAATGCCTACAAATTTTTTAGGCTAGATTCATATGAAGAGAATATATATTCTTTGTAGAAAAACTGTTAGTACGTCAGGTTTCGTTGACGTATTTTGGGGAAGAGGGTTTTTGTCATGTCATAAACTACTGCTGGTAATATTTAAAAAAAAAAAAAAAGTATTACTGGAAATATTATTTTTCCAAAAATTTATTGTTAGTATTTTTTACTATAAAAATCTGTTTTTATACTTTCATAGTGTTTTGACCGCAGTTTTGGTGTTGACTACTTGCCTATAACTCGGACCCTAACAGGTGCTACCACCACGATCAGAAAAAAGTGATCTTTTACAAAATCCTATATTTGACTAATAAAATTGAATTGTGATATCACAATAAATTAAATATTTTTTTCTAGATTTATGATGAATAAAGCTAAACACGTCGTTACCTTTAAAATAGAAAGAATGGCTTTTGATTGAGTGATTGATTTGTTAAAGCCATTTTATTTTTTTATTTTAGGTTGCAGAATTTTTTTTAGATAATAATGGTTTAGCGATACAAGTCTTACTAATTTACTCATATTTGATCGGGGAAATAGGTGGATTTATACCGGTCCCAAGTGAAAGTAACGAACTTAACGGGAATTGGAATCCGACCAATTTAGACCATGAGTGCAAACAAGTATACAGAAGCTGGTATTCCCAAGCATTTACCCATCTACTTAGTGGCCAGGCTCGACGTTGTTTAACTAGTGCTTCAACGTGACGCGGCTGGAAGCATTTTTTGTTGTTGTTATATATAGAAGAATAATGAATATAAATGTATCCCCGAATCTTTATCTCTCTTCTGTGGTCATAGTTTTTAAATCTTTGCTGCGTTTTCAACAATGTACATTATATCACATTTGCTAAATTGGATTTTTAATCATTTCACGCCAAGAAAGGCAATAAAGTCACTAAATCTCAATGATTTACGGAGTGTAAGAGGAATATGAAAAAAATATATTATGGAGAGAAGACAATAAAAGAACAAGAATTAAGAAGATAACGATTGGTATTCGACTTAAATATTTAAAGATCAAAGCTGATAGGGAAACAAGGTGCTGGAAAAGAGTTCCACAAACGAGAAGTTCAACAGAAGAAACTCTTAGCATAGAACTTGCGGTTACATCTAGCCATTTAAACTGTAAAAGGACGAGATCTTGCCACTAATTAGTATTGCGCTTAACTGTAGAACACTAACCATGTGTATATAGTACACGGGCTAAATTTTCCTATTTTTAATTACAAATTTCAGTACCTGATTTTCTTGCCTAAATAATGTTTTTCAGTTTCTATTAATGTTAACTCAAGGTGCAAAGTTTAAAGTGCCTGCATGTAAAATATTTCAAATAAAGATTTATATTTAATATTTTTTAATTTTTTTTTTCTTTTGATATTTTCAAAATTGGGTATCATATATCCATGGTTAGTAATAGTTTAACTTTAATTG
>OZ010585.1:51067461-51077461 GCA_963932145.1 Acanthosepion lycidas
GTTAGTCGTAAAAGTCGCATAAAAAATCGCAATAATGAAAACTTGAAAATTTCAAATTTCAAATCGCAAAATAATTTAAAAATTGATGGTTTCAGCCTTCCTCATCTTCAATGGTTCCTATTACTGCATAATAATCAACGCTTACGTTTTCATATTCCCCCACTCCTTCATGCACATATATAATTCCATCAGCAAAAACATTAATTTATTCCGATGAAGTTCTTCTAGGGGTTGAAATGATTTACACAGAATTTTTCTCCTCTATATATATACCTAGTGAGTAGGTTTGTCTGGCTCACTATGTGTATCTAGGTCTTCTCTACGATTGTATTGAGCTCTTTTGTTAGTTGTCTACTCGTATCGGGGTTTTTTCTTTGGGCTTCAGACCTGCATCTGTGCGATTTGTTCGACAGTAGTTCATGTTTGTAGCTCTTTCTTTTTTTAAAACCTTTTTTTCCCTCGAGATTGATTTGATTATTTGCAAATCAAAAATTCGAGGGTTTTTCGAAGCAAGTCTAGTTATATATATATATATATATATATATATATATATATATATATATATATATATATATATACTGCTGCTGCTGCTAATGCAATGCTCTTCAAGTATGTAGTGAAAGAGATAATCAGGTACCCCGAAAAAAAGTTTGTGTTTTGTGTGCGATCTGCCGAAGAAAAATTACCAAAAAGTAGTCAGCAAAAATCTACATCAATGACTAGAAGCTATGCTAATGTTCTTCCCTCTCCTGAATGGCGTGATCAATCAAAAAATTCTCTCCGTGAACAGAAGTTGTTGTTTTTCGCTTATAAAAGGAGATGGTTATTTTGAGCTGTGAGACGAACACACGTTGTTGTTGGCGAGAAGTGAAGGTTGGATTTGTGACTCCATTTTGTCGTCTCTACGGTGTGTGTTGGACTGTTACGTCGGACTATCGTGTGAACTGCGATTTGGCTACAAGTGTTGCGGCTGAGAAACAAGAAATCTATTGCTGTTGCTACAATCAGTTGACAGTCTTTTCTTTACCCCAACAAACTAGAATGGAGCTCTCCTAGCCACTGACGTCTTTCGCATAGTAAAAACGGTATATTTTCCCTTACTCTCTATCATGCGACTATAGCTTGCGGGTCAAAATCGCGGCTTGAGAAATCGCCGGATGTCTAACCACACTGATGAGCTGTGATAAAGCGAAACAATCTCTCTGTGGATGACTATATATATATATATATATATATATATATATATATATATATATATATATAAGGAGAGAGAGAGTGAGATTATAAACACATGCGCAGGTACATATATGTGTGTTTATCTGTGGTTTGCTGGGGCAGGAAATTGCTCGTAGATTTTAATGCCTCTAAAAAGAAACTGTTCTCATTCAACCACCATCGAGCATCTTTCATGCCCGCCATCAGCATGGCTGATACAAGACTCGAGGAAAGGAACACATTGCGACTTCTTGGCCTCACGTTTTGAACGGATTTGAAATGGAACGACTACATCGAATCAATAGCTGCATCTATTGCAAGGAAAGTTGGGTCACTGCATCGTGTCAGGTTTTTGAATAATTTTGTCATATCTGGTCATGTGCTCCTGCTACCCATCTCGAGGTTGTCAAAATCCGAAATAAAGATCAGCAATTTAATCAATCCTGACTTGGCATCTCAACTTCAGTCTCTTTTCTCAATGACGTGGCTTCCCTCTGGCTTTTCTACAAACGTTTTCATGGCAAGTGCTCTGACGAGCATTTTTCCCTGGTGTCCGGTCTACGTCAGTTTAAACGCACTAATAGACTGGCCTCACCATTTTACTGTTGAACACTTCTACTCCAAATGTTTCCTTCCTCGCACTTCTCGCCTATGGTATTCCATTCCGTTTCCTTGCTTCCCTGATAACTACAATATTTAAATACACTGTCAATCATCATATTCTAGCTTTGTGAATCCCGTTCAGCTTTTATCCATTCCTTAATCTATTCTGTTCCACTTGCCCAGTCTTTTCTCTAACCTTTACTCTCTGTAACTCGCTGCATTCCCACCTTGCTTGCGGTGAAATGATATATATATATATATATATATATATATATATATATATATATATATATATATACGTACATGGATACATACAATTGATACGCGTTCTATTCGACATATCAGTGTGTAAATATAATATCCGCACACATTTGAACACAAAACGTTTCAACAGACAAAGCTTCCATCCACAAATGGAAAATACAACGAAAGAAAGGATATATTTTCCTGCTTGTAAATAGAAACCGCTATAAAAATCAGCAAGAATTTGTCAAATTTTCACTTCAGGCTTAGTTGAGCGGATAAATTTTCTCCATTCATTGCAGGCATTTCTACAGATAGTCCCTAAAGAAAGACACCTTTGGCATAAGGCCAGTTACTTTCCACGTCCACTCGGCTATACAGGATTAACATTGTGGACTAAGGAGTAGAATTTAGACGTTTTTTGATGACGAGCCAAGCAAACCTCTCAGGCGACATGTTCTATTTAAGGTTGGCGTTAAATCATTTTCTCACAATGGTGGCATTTAAACGAAGACGGAGCCTGAGAATCCATAATTTTTAATAACAGGTTTTATTAGAATACCTGCAATTTAGGGATGTTTGAACATGCTCGCGCGGAAAGAACTATAGATAAACCATTAGAAAGATAGTGGCTGAATTTTTTCGCCTAAAATGTTTACCCATGCCTAATGCTTTTTTCTGAAACTGCCAGTTACCATGCAGTGTTGATTTTTATATCTACACTACTGATACCTTCAAGTGTTTTCCTGCTATAATGAACACTGATTCCCCATAAATATATCAAAGCCGTATCTATCTATCTATCTATCTATATATATATATATATATATATATATATATATATATATGTATATATATATATATAAACATATATATATATATATATATATATATATATATATGTTAAAGAAAATACAAAATACCTTACACTGATTTCACAACTCATGCTGAAGCATTTATTGTGTGGGTATATTTTATTTTTATTTTTATTTTAATTTTGGGTTGACAATTCAAAAATTGTCAATATATATTCCTATTATTAGGTTGTTGCAAAAATAATATCGTTTTTGACGTTAAAAAAATACGTCAAAAACGATATTATTTTTGCACCAACCTAATATATGAAATAGCTCAGTTATTTAACATTGAGCACTGTTTTTCTTACACTATAGATTATTCATATGTATTTGTATACAAACTCTCGTACATCTACCTATATTTACCTATCCTGTTATATATATATATATATATATATATATATATATATATATATATATATATATATATATATATATACTGTTTATACGCTATTTTAATGTATGCAGTTTATTTATGTAAATGCTATGATTTAATTATTTTTACCGGCCTGAATGTTCGACAAATTTTGTAGTAAATATGTGCTTCTCAGTAATCAAACCTGTAACCTCTAAGGGGTTAACCATCTCGCGACAAAGAAGCGGCTGGTTTGCAAAGTCCGAATTACTCTTTATAAACAGCATATCTTCGACGATCTTTCCCGACCGATCATAAGCGCTCACAAAACGTACCTTAACTTAAACATTGACAACATATTATAAAATAGATTAAATAATTGTCGCACTTAATATTTTTCATATTATATATATATTATATATATATATATAATATAGGCGTTCGATTGCTTCATGCTGGGATCAAAACCCAATCGTTTTGGCATCAGTCAGAGATCCTACCCCTAGGCTATCTTCGCACGACAGAGAGAAAGGGAAATTTTAATGTTTTTCTTTACGAAATACGCCAGTGGCACGGAGAGCTCAATTCAGTTATATATATATATATATATATATATATATAAGTGTATAATTTGTCATGTTGGCCATCATAGAATTCCCCCTCCCTACACAACACAAATTTGAGAGATTTAAGTACCGCTCCTAACCGAAAACCGTACATATCAGAAGTCACTCCTGACTCAATTTTCGTAAAAAGAGCCAATTAGAAAAAAAACTCTTACAGTCCTAATTATATGTTGGTAAGTAATATTTTTTTCTGGTTATTCGCTCTTTCATATTCTTTTTTTTTTTTTTTTTTCTTTTACCTCACTATGTATATTTAAATAAATTCCTAGTCATATATTTTTTGATTCTTTTTTTCTCTATTTTAAACTTTATGTTTAATATTTTGCACAATATATGCGCATCCTAACGCCTGCATAAATTTACTAATTCTTGCCTATATATCTAATGAGAGATATTCTACCGTGTGTCACTGACGTTTGGAGTTAATCCACATTCGAAAAAAAAATAGATATTGAGACTTATACTTTAAAATTCTAAGTCTTTATAGCCGTTTCACACTCCCTGTCCATAATCCCTCCCTCCGATCCATATGGATTCTCCTTTGTAAGCCTGAGTTATTTTTATTTATTTTTTATATATTTTTCTTCTTTTTTAATATATAACTTACGCTTTACAGGCCCCCCACCCGTGTAACCATCTAATACAATAATAGTCTATTATTAAAGTGTTGGTTACATTGATGCGACTACGCATGCGCATGAACAGGAACGTTGTCGATTTTGATTCACTTTTTTTCTGCTCCAGTGTAAGCCGGATATAAGACACCCGGATATAAGAGAAACCCGGATATAAGAGAGATGTTATCTGGTACCAAAGTAGAGCCTGTGTTAATGTATATAAAATGGACCAAACCCGGATATAAGAGAAACCCTGATATAAGAGACTTCTTCTCCGGGTCCGCCAACTGTCGGGTTACAGTATATATATTCTTGATATATTATCTCCACATATATATATATATATATATATATATATATAAATATATATACATATATATATAAATATATATATATATATATAATTTCATACAACGAAGTTGTCCCCCTTTCATTCTCGCGATGCCTCTTAATCGTGTTTTCAAATTGATTTTGTGTAAAAACAATTGTGTTTTTCCAATTTTTGGCGCTGTTAGAACCACCACAAGGTAATTTTACGTCGTCCTGTGAAGTTTTGCTGAAATCGGTTGAAAAATATAGGAAATCCGGTCCAATATATAAACGTACAGACAGACAGACACACACACACACACAAAATGCGTTTTATAATAAGTAATATATATGTATATATATATATATATATATATATATATATATATATATATATATATATATATAATTTCATACAACGAAAATCTAAAATTATCTCATGTGGGTATAGTCTGTTCCAAACTGGCACTACTATTTGCGCAAGCTTGACTGGTTGGTTTACATAGCATTGCTGGAAACGTATGGGCCGCTTAAAGGATGCCTCAGTTTAGATAAGGAGTCTGGATTGATGATCAGGAGATGGGACATGCAACTATAGGCCTTGGACATAAACAAACCCACAATCCCGTTTGCTTGGACACGGATCATTGACTGCCGGACGCTTTCAAATACTTCGGCGTGGTGGCGAATGGTTTTGCAGGCCTCCATTACATGTTGATGAAGTGTCTCTCTATTATTAATATCTGCTATCTCACAGATAAAAATCCAAAGGCCTGAGGTCGAGGGAATTCGCAGGCGATACAAACGGCCCACCCCTATCTGTCCATCTTTCATGGTAGATATCAGCCAGGGCACCGCGAACAATGCGACTAAAATGTGCCGGAGGGCCCATCACATATGATCCACATGCGTCTTGGTATTCGCAGGAGTTCATCCTCTAGCAGTTCATAAAGTAGAAAGGTACCTGTAGACTGCTACTATAACACTTGCTGAGAGAATATATGGACATAACAGACAGATTAATCGTGAACTTATGCTGGTGTCTATCCTGTATTGTAAAATGAGGATTCCGATCCCCTTGCAAATGTTGGTTGAGTAAATTTGTTATTTCATCTCTTCCAAATGTTGCCTCATCCATAAAAAAAGACGGAAGAGTCAAACAACGGATCGGCATAAGTTTTCCCGTGTGGAGTGGTCCGAGGCAGAAAGACCCTGCACACGTTGTAAATGATACGAATACATTTGAAGTATCCTCCATGAACTATGAAATGTACGACATACAGCCTTTAGAATGTTCTTCGTGGTCAGGCGTATGAACGGATCTCGATCTATATAACTTGTGGTGCCAAGAATTCTGTGTCAGAAACGTAACGACAAACAGCAACAATGGTTTGATGACTCGGCTGCTTACATTCTGGAAACGCAATCTGATACATCCGTACAGCCTCGCGCCCCTTACCATTCGCGCGGCCGTATGCAAAACTCATATCTGCCTGCTCATGATATGGATATCTTGCCATTGTTAAACGGAACACATCTCAGCTCATTCACTGCTACACACTGTAGATGTTAAAGACAGACTGGACACAAGTGTACACGAATCAGCGTTTCTCAGCCGATGCCGTAGGACGCACTTATGCACTTTGAATTGTAGCCAAGTGTGTCTCGACTTAATAGAAGAGTAATATATTATTTTTATATTTTAGAAAGATCTTTATTTTTAAAAATCTACAGGCACCAAATAATTTAATGTCTTAAAAATCAATCCTTATTTCCGGGGGCTTCTTTACTATTTTCCTGTTTTCAAATTTCAGGATTTATTTTTCCATATTAAAATTTAAAGTGCGCCCTAGAGTTTTAGTTACCCGATGAATGAGCCAAAGGAATACTGAACTGTTACGTGATATCTGTCCTTCTTTACGGCAGCGAATATTGGACGATTTCCTCAAAGATGAAGAAGAGACTCGAGGCGACAGAGATGTGGTTCTACAGAAGGATGCTAAGGATATCATGGACCGAGCGTGTGGGCAACGATGAGGTCATAGAGAGGATGCAAACAAGGAGGAGGCATATACTTAGCATCAGGAAGAGGCAGCTGAATTTTTGGGACATATAATGAGGAAGGAGGGCCTGGAGAATCTGATACTCATGGGTCGAATAGAGGGAAATAGAGACAAGGGAAAACAACGCATGACATAACCTGGCGGGCTTAAGCAAGTGGGTGACAGAACGTGGTCTGCGGGAGGAAGCTGAGGGAAGAAACTTGTTGAGAGCTGCAACTGAAAGAGGAAAGTGGAAAACCATGATCGCTTACGTCATGAAAGGTCATGGCACATAAAAAGAAAAGAAAGAAACCAATTGAAACATATCGATCTTCAATTTTCTTAATATTTTTTAAAAGCTGATAGCTCCGATTTGTAACATAATAAAAATAATAGTAAGTTTTATATTGGGAAGCACTCAGACATCGCGCAACTTCGCTAATGCTATGTTCTCTAAAAACTGACTAATCAGATGAAAGGTTACAAACAATTCTGTGATGAAAGCTGCTAATTATTCAGAATCAAAAGACGAGCAGTTAAATTTCAGTGAATCCATAAGTTCTTTCTAAATTTGTTGATGGAGTTGACAATATAAGCATAACCACAAGGAGAAAATTTGAAACGTTGAATAAAAAATAAGAAGGGAAGACAACGCGTCACATACCTGGCGGACTTAAGTAAGTGGGTGGCAGAACGTGATCTGGGGGAGGCATCAGAGGAAGGAACTTGTTGAGCGCTTCAAGGTATAGGGAGAGGTGGAGAACCATGATCACTTACGTCCTGAAAGTACATGCTACAAGAAAGAAAGAAAGAAAGAAAGAAAGAAAGAAAGAAAGAAAGAAAGAAAGAAAGAAAGAAAAAGCAGTGAAGGTTGGGAAACACTCCTATAAATCCGAGTTTTTTTCTTGCTATTTACGCATAGATGGTGACTGAAGAGGTCGATTCATAAGGGTATTATTGCGTAAGTGAATGTAACAAACCAATTCTCAGAGTTATATTTTCGAGCTATGGGATACATAGGGCAAACAAGCTTTTCACCCTTGTTTGACAATCGGTATAGAAGCATAATGATGAATACAAAATCGCTTGAACATGGTTCTATTACGTTGGTGCAAAAATAATGACGGTTTTTGACGTATTTTTTAACGTCAAAAACCGTCATTATTTTTGCACCAACCAAATAGTAACTCTAGCGAGTAAAAACTGACGTGATATGAGAGCCGTGCTACAATACTCCTCAGGGAGTCTACAGGTAACTAAGTGTCTTGAGAGCCGTGGTTTAATATTCCACACGGAGTCTACATATAACTAAGTGTCCGTGGTTCAGTACTTCACAGGGAGTCTACAGGTACTAAGTATCTTGAGAGCCATGGTTCAATACTCCAGAGGGAGTCTACGGTTAACTAAGTACCCTTTTACATATTGCGACTGCGACAAAAGTCATGGCAGTGTTCAATATTCAAATCGGATTTTAAAAAGCTGATTCTCTAGGCAGTTTTTTTTTCTCTGCTTCTTTGTATGTCAATATAAAGTTAAACGATTGAGTTTGTCGGTGGGGCGTATTGTTTGGTGTTGAATGAATGCGTTTGTTGATAACGGAAGGAAGAAGACACATAGTCTGTTGTCATTGCAGGCGATGAAATGTCTCTAACCTTTGGCGTTTATCTCACATTTCATCTTTACCAAAATGTGTTTCTTTCTTCTTTTTTTTTTAATATCTATTTGCAATACTTGCCAAAATTGTTCTTTTCTTCTCAATGCTAAATTGTTTGCGACAGAGAAATATAAAAAGTTGCTCATCAAATATTAATAAAGACGTTTTATTCCTATCATCACGGCTATAAAAGAACAGTATTCTTCCGTATTTTTTAAGTTCTTGGCTGACAATACATTTTTATTTTTATACTGTCTTTCTTTCTAACAGACACACACACACACATATACATACACATACAATATATATATATATATATATATATATATATATATATATATATATATATATATATATATATATATTAATGTTTTTACTCGTCCATTATTTCTTATAGAATTTAGCGAAGTACTTCGGATATTTTAGCAATCAATAATCATCACGCAAGAAACCTGGATTTGAAATAAATAGCCCACGCCAGGTTTTGAACATTTATTTTTACATAATGAATAATTAAAATTGGTATACTCATTTTGCTGAGTATTGCCGCAACGTTTCGGCTCATATAACCTACGACCTTCATTCGATGGCGTACATCCATTCGATGGCGTATTCCAGAGTCTGATCCAACTGACAAGCTACAGGAATTGTATAGATCAGTAAAATCATATCTGTCTGGTGTAGATTGCCAAACCGAATCATTTCAGACCGTTTCAGGAATATAATCAAGAAATGAAAATGTCAGCGTGTTAAATCTTGTCTAAGAATATGCTTTGCGTGTTAATATGTACAGATGTGTAGGAATTGGTCTTCTCTTTCTTCTATTCAGGGCATGGGCGATTTTAGCTATGACCAATATCCATTTTTTTGGGGCAGCTTTTAGTAATTGTCTATATTTCTGAGATGAGGTATTATGTACACAATTTACATTGTTCAGACTATCATCCTCATCTTTGTTGCCATATTTATCACAACATTTCGGCCGTTATACAGATGGTTGGAATATCGAACTGAATCCATTCGCTCGCTGGGATAGACTATTCTAGTTCCACGTGTCTAATGGATGTCAGTTATCTCCTGTTCATTCCCCTCTCCAAGTTCTTTAATCAGGTTAACGCGATTCCTGGCCGTCTTGAGCAGCTGGTAGCAAAATCAAGTACCCATATCGAATATTAAATAAAACCTCATGTTGAACAATTTCCTTTCATATCCATTTCTTGTAAATAATATCATCATACTTATTATAAAACCCAGGTTGTGTGTGTGTGTGTCTGTACGTTTATATATTGGATCGGATTTCCTACATTTTTCGACCGATTTCAACAAAACTTCTCAGGACTACGTAAAATTACCTTGCGGTGGTACTGACGGCACCCAAAATTGGAAAAACACAATTGTTTTTGCACGAAATCAATTTGAAAACACGATTAAGAGGCATCGCTATCGCGAGAATGAAAGGGAAACATGCTCATATCGAGT
>OZ010585.1:51082461-51087461 GCA_963932145.1 Acanthosepion lycidas
AAAATAAAAATAAAATCACCACTAGCTTCAATCACGGCCTCCAGACGTCTTTGGAATCTACTGCAACTCTTCGGTATGATGTTCTAGTTTAAGTTGGTAAAAATTTTCATAATCCTTGTATTCAGTTCAACTTTGGTGTTAGAAGGAGTTTTTTTGGCCTCTCCTTCAACTGCGCCCCACACACAATAATCAATAGGAAGCATTTCAGTCTGGGGAGTTAGGTGGCCTGATGTAAGGTGTGGTGTGCTCTCAGATATTGTTTGACACACATGACTGGGTACTCCTGCTTGTGTGGTATGATGTACAGTCCTGTTGCCAGATATATGGTTTTCCATCAGCCACCCTCTTGGCCCAGGTAGAATTACATCCTCAAGGGACTTGATATAGGCCTTCGTTTTGAATCCTGTGTGAAGATTACTCCAAACACCTTCGTAATCACCATTAGACTCATCCATCTTTATCCGAATGCTCTGCAATATTCTCAGATTGACACCCAAACATTCTGAAATCTTCGTATTGGACATTCCGGCGCGAATGCCAAGCAATATAGCATGCTGTTTCCAAATTTCTAGCGCAGTGAATTGCGTTACGATGCTTCTTTTCTTCCAGAAATACTGTGCAGTCGACAAAATAAAAAAAAAACAGCATGGGCGAAATTAAAGATATAAAAGGCGACAATTTACCCATTGCACCCTGTATAATATTAGGTTGGTGCAAAAATAATTTCGTTTTCTAACATATGTTACTATGTGAGAAAACGAAATTATTTTTGCACCAACCTAATATATTTACTTTTGTATATAATGCATTTACTTTTATATATATATATATATATATATATATATATATATATATATATATATATATATATATATATATTTGTTTTTATATAAAATATATTTCCTTTTCTATATAACTAGCAGCATGGCCCGTGCTTGATTCAAAAATCGTACGACTCATACAGCAATCGCTATCACTTGATTTAAAATATTTTTGCCCTTTCTTGCCTTTAAAGCAGTGTCCTTTGCCGTGCTGATGTTGCTATATGCCTTACTTCTTGCCTATCTCACACTGCGAATTTTTTTTCTAAGCTCTATACTAAACATTAAATCTGTTACGAAAAAAGAACTAAACAAAATGATCACAAAAAAATCAGCTTTAAAAAAGGACTCGTAACTAGAAAAACCCAATGAAAAAAGAATATTAACAACAAATACTTATTCACACCCAGACCCAGTTCTGCGGAATCAGAATCAACGTTGAGTTTAAACAACTAATGAGCCAATTGGAATAAAGTGCCATGCAGATTTAAATTTTTCCCACTTGTGGCGAATGCAGCTATCGAGTTTTTTGTATGCTAGCATGCTAGTTGACATTCGTGTCAGTCAGCTGTTGGCTCTTACAGTGGCCAATAGAATTTTCCTGTGTATTCGTGGCAGCCAGCTATTGGCTCTTATTCTGGCCAGTACAAAATGGCCGCAAACTACATGAAAACTGCCGTAGAAGTATGGAAAAAATCGATTATTTCCACTATCGATGGTAGTTGGGAAATGAAAAGACGGTCTTGCTCTTCCCACTAACTTGGAGCATGTGCATATAAATTTTGGTGCAAATCCGTCGAAAATTGTGGCCGTGCATTCGTTACACACACACACACGCACACACACACACACACACACACACACACACACGCACACCCTGCCTTTTATAGATAGAGATACATTTACATTGATTACATATAATATTATTTATTTATTTTATTTTACTTTATTTTTTATTTATTCATTTTTTTTTTTTTTGGAGGCACGGTGGAGTAATGAATAGAAACTCGGAACCAAGTTCGAATTCCGGTCTAATCCATTACATTCACTTACATGCTAATACCCTTGAGAAAGATATGAATCCTCATCTTCTCCCTCAGGCTATGGGTAACTAACTGGACAGACCAGGTTTTATAGACTTGGATGCAACTGGTCTACCGTAGAAAGAAATGGCAACCTACTGCAGGGAAAAAATTTTCTCGTCAGTCATGTATCAAAAGATACATGATCGCTTAAGAGTGTATCACGCATGGTACATAACTGATTGATATTTATTTTTATAAATAATATATTTACTTTTATATGTGTATATTCAAAATCAGTTAAAGGTGGAAGAAAAATAAGCCTTATTTCTGAAAACTAATATCAACTAATTTTTCTTTGTATTTGTTCTTTAAGTAAAAGGAAGAATTGAATTTGCCTTTTCGTCCACCATTTCCACAATTAACTTTAGCCCTCAAAATATCCCGCCATTTTCGTTCTGCATTTCCCTATTAACTAGAAACTTTATGATCATTAATGCGGTTCTTAATCAGGACATATTTCTAGTTAATTGAACATCATCATTTAAGAGCTCAAAAAATACTCATAATATAAAAAAATCAGAAAACGAATTACAAAATGTGATTTTTTTTTTCACAAAGACAAAAGATGTTTATTTTTATAACGATTTTAATAGAATTAAAATTTATCGATTCATTTTCTTATAAATGTACGACATAGAAGAAGAAGAAGGAGGGGGAGGGGGATGAAGAGGAGGAGGAGGAGGGCGAGGAGACAACAAAAGATGTTTATTTTTATAGCGTTTTTAATAGTATTAAAATATATCGATTCATAATCTGATAAATGTACGGCATAGAACAATGAAGGAGGAGAAGAAACAGAAGAGGGAGGAGGAGGGGCGGAAGAAGGAGGAGGTGAAGAAGGAGGAGACAAAAGATGTTTATTTTTATATGCGATTTTAATAGAATTAAAATTTATTGTTTCATTTTCTTATAAATGTACGGCATAGAAGAAGAAGGGGGAGGAGGAGAAGAAGGAGGTGGAGAAGGAGAAGGAGGAAAAGAAGGAGGAGGAGAAGAAGTTTATTTTTATAACGATTTTAATAGAATTAAAATTTATCGTTTCATTTTCTGATAAATGTACGGTATAAAATAATGAAGAAGGATAAAGAGGAGGAAGAAAGAGAAGAAGAAAGAGAGTAGAGAAAAGAGAAGGAGAAGAAGAAGAAGAAAGAGAGTAGATAAAAGAGGAGGAGAAGAAGAAGAAGAAAGAGTAGATAAAAGAGGAGGAGAAGAAGAAGTATAAAGAGGACGAGGAGACGACAAAAGATATTTATTTTTGTAGTAATTTTAATAGAATTAAAATTTATCGTTTCATTTTCTGATAAATGTACGGCATAGAAGAAGAAGAAGAAGAAGAAGAAGAAGAAGAAGAAGAGGGAGGAGTGGAAGAAGAAGGAGGAGAAGAAAGAGGAGAAGAAAGAGGAGGAGAAGGAGTAGAAGTGTATTTTTATAGCCATTTTAATAGAATTAAAATTTATCGTTTCATTTTCTGATGAATGTACGGCATAAATAATGATGAAGAAGAAGAAGAAGAAGAAGAAGGGGGAGGATTTGGGGAAGAAGAAGAAGAAGAAGAAGAAGAAGAAGAAGAAGAAGAAGAAGAAGTTTTAATGTTGGAAGAAGAAAAACAAATGCACCGGCGAAAGGATAAAAGGGAAGAGAATCAGATAAAAATACGAAGGCATAGATTCGTAATAAGGACGAAATTTTGTAAATGACTGAGATCGATGAAAGAGAAGGAAGAAAACAAATTGAAAAATATTTATTAATTAAAAATATTTTTTAAAACAACGACTGTAAAGAAAGAAACTTAAAACATTTTTAAAAACGTGAACGAATGCTGAAGAAGGAAGAAAAAAGGAAAAAAAATCAAGAAAACGCTTATAAATGATGAAGATATTTAAAAAAAGAAAAAAAAATAACAAGAAAACCAAAAATGAAGAAGATTATTAAAAACAAAAAAAAAAAACAGGAACGAGGAATAGAAAGAAAAAAGCCTAAAAGATATTTCCAAAAATAGGTGTTGACTATATTGTGGGTATAAAATGCAAATTTTTACCATTGAGTTGTAAACAAGTGGGATAACATTCGTAACAATAACTGTACATCACTTACCGTATTCCCAAGAGGCTGCCACAAATATAACTCTCTAAAACCTGTATTTGGTGAACATATTTGTCATGCTAATACAGAAATTAACATAAAAATAATAAAATAATATTCATATTACCGTAAATTGCAGCGTACAATTCTAGTTTTCAAGCTTAAACTTTTTTTTCCAAATCTCGGGGTCGACTTATATAACGGGTATAAAATAAAAAACTTAAAAAAGTGCAACAGAACTAACAATTTTTGTACTCCACTTACCTTTCCTCCAGTAAGCTGTCACAAATATATCCCTCTAAAATATGTGTTTGCTGAAAATATTTGGCATATTAACACAGAAATTAACAGGAAATAATAAAATAGCAACATAAATTCATTATTCTGTTAACGTTACTGCACATATCGCGTCCAACCACTGATACACTAATGTAAACACTGACAGAAGCGTATGTTTTGGGGTCGACCTATACGGTAGGTATAGGTCTAATTCAGAATGTTGATCTAAAAGTTTTGATGTCGACTTGTACGCCAGGTCGACTTGTACACAGCAATTTACGGTATAAAAATTTGGAAACCATATTCAAGCAAAGAACTCTGGGAAGATCTCGCATCCAACAGCTGACACATTAAGTAAAAACACAGAAGAAGAAGAAGAAGAAGGAGGAGGAGGAGGAGGAGGAGGAGAAGGAGGAGGAGAAAGAGAAGAAGAATAAGAAGGGGGAGGCTGAGGAGGAAAAGAATAAGAAATAGGAGGAGAAGGAGGGGAGAAGAAGAACATGCTAGGTTGGAGAGCTATATAACACAGGCGGCCATTTAGACACCTAGGCATGGTATGTGCCATCTGCGCAATTTCATGATAGTAATACCAGTTTAATGACATATAGGGACAATTTATTGAATATATAATATACTTCACTTATCATTTGGGCTACTGATAATCTACGAAGAAGCAACAAAAATGTCGTTCTACAAATGCTGAGGTTATTAAGAACCGAATATGTAAGCAACG
>OZ010585.1:51092461-51104961 GCA_963932145.1 Acanthosepion lycidas
ATATATAAGAGTAGCGTGTTAGACACAGTGCAAATATACTACACTAATTCTCATTAGAGTGTTGTAGAGCAAAGCGGACAGATATTTTCATCATAAGTAATGTATTAGGTTGGTGCAAAAATAATGACATAATAATGTCGTTTTTTGACGTTAAAAAATACGTCAAAAAACGACATTATTACGTCATTATTTTTGCACCAACCTAATATATCTGGGAACTAGAAACTCAAACAGGCGGGTAGGGTGGAACTAAAATTGTATCCGAAATATTTTTTAATTTTCTGGAATGAAACGCTTTATCCAAGACATCACTTAGAATGCGTTGTTTTCGTCTGTCACTTTAGTTGGTCCTGTGGGGTATCAGATTTTCCGAGCCTTCTTCCTTCATTATTTAGCCTAAATATTTCAATCGTTTTTTTCTTGATGTCAAGTAAAAGTTTCCTTTTTGCTCCCATTTTCTCTAGAAGTTCGTCATTGCTCACCATCCTTCTGTAGGACCACATGTCTATTGCTTTAAGTCTATTCTTCATCTTTGAGGAGATTGTCCAGCATTCACTACCATGTAAGTCCAGGGGTTTTCAAACTGTGGTCCGCGGACCACAGGGGGTCCGCAAGAACAAGATAGAGGGGCCGTGGACAGCAAACACTTTTTTATGGCTGACGTGCAACTTATAAGCGCTTATAAGTAACTTATAGGCCGATCATGAAATAAATTGATCCAATAAACTATTTCATAGATTTGATATACTAACATAATTTCTATCTTAAATTGATAAAGATAATGGATTCTATTCAGGCAGAGAAGGAACCAAAGGATTTGAATTTGGGATCTATTTTGCGATTTCCGGCTTTCTCATTGGCTGTTAGGCGTTTGCATTAATGCAAAATTATGTTATATTCAGCAAATATTTATGTATAAATGTCATAAGCGTTTATAAGGGGGTCCCTAAGGTAGAGCCTGAAATATAAAGGGGTCCGCAAGTCAAAAAGTTTGAAAACCCCTGATGTAGGAGACCATAACATTGTAAACTGAAATAATTATTGAATTCAAGATTTCTCTCTTGTCAGTCGTTTTGCGAATGAAAATTCAACTATTCAGAAATTTTCGTATAACAGTTTCTGTGTGAGCTTTGTTGATTTTAGGCATTAGTTCCGTTATATATAATCAAGTATTCACATGACAGCATACAGTAGTCACCTCGTCTGTCACTCACGGGAAATTCGTTGTTTTCGACTTTATAAAATCCTTGATTGAAATGAAGGCTTACAGTTACTCTTTATAAATATATGCAGAATTTTAAATAAAAATGGGTTGGCGAATTTTCGAAAATGTCTAGACATTTCGCATCAGTTCGCAAACAATCTTATCAAAGAAGATTCTTATATCGTATGACACCGCACACGTGCTATAAACAGATTAACAATGAAAGTAAAGTGTGAACAAACAAAACGAAATGTTGGGGTGCGAAAGATGATAACATGTCCGGAAGAGAAAAGTCGACGAACACCAAACAGGTTATTACATCAGATTGTTGAAATGAGTTAAAAACAATATTTCTTTTCAAAGTGTCACACTTGATAAACATGTCCAGTGTCGGCATGGATCGGGGGTGTAAACTGGACGGACAACTGGGAGATCGGCAACGTCACATGGCTTTAAAAAGATGTCAGTGCGCGACGGTCGGAAACACTGTTTTGTTTGTCAGGGTGTTAAGGAGTACAGGACAGAACGAGTAACGGGAAGAGATGGAGTAATCTTGGCAAGAGTGGCAGAAAGAGGAAAGTGATGTAGCACGTGGATCTATACACACACACAAAAACACACACATACATAAATATATTTGTGTGCGTGTGTGTGTATACGTGTGCGTGTGTGTGCGCGAGCGCGCGAAGGAGGAGCAGGTGAAAACTTTGAAAGAAAATGAATGCGAAAAGAAGAAACAAAACCTCGTTGCCATACAATTCTTTGACTGACGGAAAGAAAGAAAGAAAGAAAGAAAGAAAGAAAGAAAGAAAGAAAGAAAGAAAGAAAGCCGAAGAAAAAGAGGACTTGCAGAATTGAAAAAAGAAATATGAAAAAAAAATGAATGAAAAGAAAGAAAGGATGAAAAAATTAAAAAAGAATAAAGAAGAGCAGAAGGCTTGAGGAATGAAAAAAGGGAAAATGAAAGAGGAAATCTATAAGAAAGAAAGAAAGAAAGAAAGAAAGAAAGAAAGAAAGAAAGAAAGAAAGGAACAAACAAACAAACAAACAAACAAAATCACGGAGAGAAAGGCTTGAAGAATGAGAAAAGGGAAAATGAAAACTGTAAGAAAGAAAGAAAGAAAGAAAGAAAGAAAGAAAGAAAATCAACGGAGAGAATGGCTTGAAGAATGAGAAAAGGGAAAATGAAAGAGGAAATCTGTAAGAAAGAAAGAAAGAAAGAAAGAAAGAAACAAACAAACAAACAAACAAACAAAATAACGGAGAGAAAGGCTTGAAGAATGAGAAAAGGGAAAATGAAAACTGTAAGAAAGAAAGAAAGAAAGAAAGAAAGAAAGAAAGAAAGAAAGAAAGAAAGAAAGAAAGAAAATCAACGGAGAGAAAGGCTTGAATAATGAGAAAAGGGAAAATGAAAGAGGAAATCTTTAAGAAAGAAAGAAATAAAGAAAGAAAGAAAGAAAGAAACAAAGAAAGAAAGAAAAAGGGTAAAAGCAAACAGATTAAAATATAGAAATAGCAAAAAGGAGAAAGTATAAAAAATGACAAAAAATAGAGAGAAAGAAGTAGTAACGTAGGAACGATAAAAAAGAGAAAAAGATATGCGTAAGGAAATGTCAGACATACATGTGAAAAAAGAGAGAAAAAAAGAAAAAAGAAGAGGAAATCGAAGAAATATAAATAAGAGAAAAAAGAAAGAAAGATGAAAACAAAAAAGGGAATCTTACATTCCCTTTTTTGTTTTCATCTTTCAGCAGAAAGAAAAAATTGTACAATGTAGAGAGAAATCCAGGGAGAGATGAAAGGAAAGAAGAAAAGAGTAAGAAAAAAAAAAGTGAAAGGAAGAACGAAAAAATGAAATACATAAAAAAATAATGAATGAAATAAAAAAAGAAGGAAAAAAGATAAAGGACAATGCGTAGAAAAATGAGGAGACGGAATTTAACCAGATAACTTCTGAAGACAAACGAAAGAAAGAAAGAAAGAAAGAAAGAAAGAAAGAAAGAAAGAAAATGCACGAATCGGAAAGAATAAAAGTAAGAAATAAAACAGAAAAAAAGAAAAAAAGAGAATTAATCGTGGGAAGAACCAAAAGTGGAACGAAAGAAAAAAAGAAAGAAAGAAAGAAAGAAAGAAAGAAAATGAAAAGAAAATGCACGAATAGGAAACAATAAAAGAAAGAAATGAAACAAAAAAGATAAGAAAATAAGAGAATGAATTGTGGGAAGAATAAAAAGTGTGAATTAAGAAAGAAAGAAAGAAAGAAAGAAAGAAAGAAAGAAAGAAAGAAAAAACAGAAAAACCAGGGAGAATATGAGAATGAAAGACAGAAATCCATTAAGAAAAAAAAAAAGAAATTCGATTCGAAAGAAAATGCAAGAGAGAAAGAAAGAAAGAGAAAAAGGAATGATGTCAAATAAGAAATAAAGAAAGAAGTAATTAAAAGGACGAATGAACGTGAAAAAAAAGAAAGAGACAGTAAGGAAAGAGACGAAAAAAAAAAGAAAGAGACAGAGACGAAGACGATGAGACAGAAGGATAGACAGATGAACCGAGAAGGAGTAAAATAATTAAAGAAAGAAAACTAAAATGGATGCTTTGATGTCCTTGTCAAACAGGTGTTTATGAATAGATTTTTCCGTGTTAGTATAATACAACGTATCTTCCAATGCAAATAAGAAAACTTGACTCATTTATCAGTGGTTTATTTATTCTCCAAGTAGTTTTTTGTTTTGCTTTTAAAACTAGAAAAAATGTTTGATTACGCTATACGGAGGAGTGATTCACTCCTTCATAGATTATAGCTCCTCAGAAATAAAACGCAAGAAAATAAAACGCAATATTTCTAGATTAACAACTCTGGTTCGCTTCTCGTTGCGTTTTCGTTTCATTTCCAGATTGATTGTATCTGGGCTGATGTTACACGTACGAGCATTTGAAGCTTAAAATAACTCCTAAGGAGACTATCCCATCTGCAGGTGTATAATATCGGGGTTACTGTATTGACAATTTGTGAATGGGATATTTACCTCTCTGCATCTTCCGGTGGGGTTCTCTCGATGCCTTAATGAAATGTACAGTTGTACCCGCTGTACCTTCTGACGATTAATCTCTTATAGGTTGATTGTTTTTTTCAAACTTGATTCATTCGTCCTGGGTATGACGACAAACTACATCTAGCAGCATGACCTCTAATCAGGAGGTTTTGAGGAGCATGGAACCATCGTTTAATTACGGTTGTTCCCAAGTTCACCCTGACCTTCGTTGCTAGAATTTGTTAGGGTTTCAAATAGTGAACCCCAAAACCAGGATCAAACCACTATGAAAGTATATAAAAATTTATAAAAATTTCCGACAGTAGATTTTAATAAATAAAATAAAAATCCACGAATAGAGTTTAAAAATAAAAACTCCAGCAATAGATTTTATTAGTAAAAAATAAAAATCCACGAATAAATTTTAATAATAGAAAAAAAAAAAACTCTCCAGCAGTAGATTTTAATAGTAAAAATGTCTAGCTATATATTTTAATAGAAAAAATTCTAACAATAGATTTAAATAGAAAAAATTTAATTTCTTCGAACAAATTTTTTTTAGTTTATAGAAAGGTTAAAAATTTATTGAAAGGTTAAAAATTTTAAGAATTTATTTTTTTTTATTCTAAAACGTTTTGTTTTCTAAAAATAATCCAGCAATAGAATTTAGCAGAAAAAATTATAGCAATAGATATTAGTAGAAAAAATGTTAGCAATAGATTTTAATAGAAAAAATTCTAGCAATAGATTTTAAGAGTTAAAAAAAATTACCAAACCTCCAAAGAAAATTAAATTTCAGTATTACATGATCCATAAGTTGATGTGCTGTTAAACAAACCAAACCAAACCAAAACTGATTCTTCGTCTTTCATTTCTAACGAACCATGTTAGTACAAAAACATGATAATATGAAATGACCCCACATTATACAAACATATATATAAGGCCATATTTAATAATCGTTGCTTGGATTTGGAGCAAGGCCTCTAGAACGGAACGCCTAATGAGGCTTAATCTTTCTACTTATGTTCTCTTGCTAACGAATGCACCATGATGTTACAACAATAATTTACTAAGTATGCTTATTCGCTTTATTCTAACGTTCCAGGAAGTACCTGGCCACGTCTGCAACTATTTATCTTCACAATAGTTAAAGTAGACCAAAAATGGAGCATGACTGCTATATCTGAACAGGAGTTAATCAAATCTTCACTTTCAAGCGTTGATATAATTCAAAATTGTTTATTTGGTCTTGAAGCCTTTTTTCCAACAGAAGAAATATCGTCAACCTATTGCTATTGATTAAATGATGAGTTGAGCTTCATTCTTTATTACCACCAATTTAGACCTTTCCATCTTGGACACGCCATGATGGTTCCATGGAATCGAAACACCGTCGTTTCATTCGTGTTCAAAATTTAGGAAGAAAGATCCGTTCGAATAGATGTTTCCCAAGAACTGCTACTTTGTAGAACAAACTTCTATAAGGATATTTCCCATGATTTCTACTAGTGCAAGGTTTTTATTTCTTATCCTCATAATATTTAATTGCTATCACAAATTATTTTATTAATATCACACAACTATTCTATTATTACATTTTAACAGTAACCCTAAATGTTGAGTGGCTCTGATTTTATTTATGGCTTTCATTCGTTTCATAAAAATATGTTTCTTTCCTCCCTTCATATATGATCGGGTAGTGCGGATTTCGTTGTCTCTCTACGGATTGCCGCATTTCTATATTCATTTTTTTTTTTTTTTTTTGATAAAACGGTTAATTTTTCATTTTTGTTCTCTGCCACTCCATAATTTTTTCCCCAAGATTTTATTTAGATTTGTTAATTCGCACATAATAAAGAAAGGGAATATGTAGTGAGTCATGATCACCTACACCCTGAAAAGACACGGAATTAAAAAGAGAATTCTATGTAATGACAGAGCCGCAAAAGATATGAGATAAAAATATGAAAAAAAAGACGCACTGAGTGGAATTTTAGACAAAGTCCACAATACTGCGTGCCTGATCAGAATCGAACTTTCTATTCAGTTATAATGACAAGCATGAGCTGTGTGAAGAAAAAAACAAACGATTTCCTTGCAAATATAAATCAATAATCAGAAGATAGATTGAGGAACAGAATAAAATTATATATATATATATATATATATATATATATATATATATATATATATATATAAAGAAATATAGTCTTAATGTGTGCTATATTTATGGAATAAAGTGCTCAATATCAGAGATAGAGCGTGTGTAAATATAAAAGTGAACATAGAAGTCAACACTTAGAGGCGACAGTCTGTTTCATCCTATATGCAATCGTCAGGCCTGACGATTGCATATAGCATGAAACAGACTGTCGCCTCTAAGTGTTGACTTCTATGTTCACTTATATATATATATATATATATATATATATATATATATATATATATATATATATATATATATATATATTAATCATTTCCCCCCAAGGTAGATGGGGTTATAGGACGTGAAAATGCATGAGAAGATATTCGGGAGGAGAAGTGAGGAAAAGGAATAATTAAAGAAAGCGGCTCAAGAAGGCCGAAGATGTCGATTAACGTTGAATTAAAAACATTTACACTGCAGATAGCAAGCAATTGGAATAAAGTTCTCTAAGCTGTGAATTTTTTTAATAAATTCACACACAGAACAAGCAAGGTGATGATGCCACTACGATCCAAGAGGCTGCTGTAAATGAAACAGAATGAAAAAAAAAACTAAACTTTTAGAGCGGATAAGGAATATAAACCCTGGACTAGTAGAAATCATGGGAAATATCCTTATAGAAGTTTGTTCTACAAAGTAGCAGTTCCTGGGAATCATCTATGCGAACGGATCTTTCTTCCTAAATTTAGAACACGAATGAAACGACGGTGTTTCGATTCCATGGAAGCATCATGGCGTGTCCAAGATGAAAAGGTCTAAATTGGTGGTAATAAAGAATGAAGCTCAACTGATCATTTAATCAATAGCAATAGGTTGACGATATTTCTTCTGTTGGAAAAAAGGCTTCAAGACCAAATAAACAATTTTGAATTATATCAACGCTTGAAAGTGAAGATTTGATTAACTCCTGTTCAGATATAGCAGTCATGCTCCATTTTTGGTCTAGTTTGACTATTGTGAAGATAAAAAGTTGCAGACGTGGCCAGGTACTTCCTGGAACGTTAGAATAAAGCGAATAAGCATACTTAGTAAATTATTGTTGTAACATCATGGTGCATTCGTTAGCAAGAGAACATAAGTAGAAAGATTAAGCCTCATTAGGCGCTCCGTTCTAGAGGCCTTGCTCCAAATCCAAGCAACGATTATTAAATATGGCCTTATATATATGTTTGTATAATGTGGGGTCATTTCATATTATCATGTTTTTGTACTAACATGGTTCGTTAGAAATGAAAGACGAAGAAAAGAACGGGTGACCCAATCCTAAATCAGAAACAAGGGATAAACCACTACTACTGTTCAAAAGACCGGGACACATTGTTCTTGTTCTACGAGCTATTTGTGTCAAGTCACTGGATCTAACCAACGCTTTTATCCAGTGGACCAAGTGTCCTTGAGGACGAAATAAAGTGTTCAGTTCGAAATCCCAATAACCAGAAGAAGACTGGAGCATACAATGGCCAGAACGTCGTAAATATGACAATAAAGATGCGGACAACAGTCCGAACAATGTAAATAATTTAAATTTTAAGAAAGGTTCAAATGGATACGTTTATAATTTTCAGAATTAAATTTAAAAAAATAAAAAAAATTTTCTAAAAAAAAATCCAGCAATAGATTTTAATAAAAAAAAATATTCCAGCAATTGACTTTAATAGTAAAAAAAAATACCAAATCTCCCCCGGAAAAAAATTATATTTCGGCATCAAATCAAACATAAGCAGTTGAAATGTCGTTAAACAGACGTTAATAGTTAACCCCGGAACTGGGGTCAAAACACCGTGAAAGTATGAAAACACATTTTTATAGTAAAAGTATCAGTAATGTATTTTTGAAAAACACAAGATTTCAAGCAATATATTCTTGTTAAATATATATATATATATATATATATATATATATATATATATATATATATCAGAAATACAAATATAGAAAAAGAAATTGCAAATGCTCTCAAGAAAAATAAATTTCGGCATAAGGTGTTGATATGCCGCTAAACAAACAACATCCCACATCTTTTTAATACATACATACATATATATATATATATATATATATATATATATATATATATATATATATATATATATATGTTTTTTGTGTGTGTGTGTATATATATATATATATATATAGATATATATATATATATATATATAATATATTATAATAATTATAATAATATTTTTTGTTTAAAAATATGATTCCTTCGCTACATAAGAGTTCTCATGTCCTTAGTATTTTTGTTTTCATTTTTAAAAAACAGTGCTCCATACAGAAGTAGAGCTTATATTATAATAATATTTTTTGTTTAAAAATATGATTCCTTCGCTACATAAGAGCGAAGGAATCATATTTTTTATGATAGCGAAGGAATGTAGCGAAGGAATCATATTTTTAAACAAAAAATATTATTATAATATAAGCTCTACTTCTGTATGGAGCACTGTTTTTTAAAAATAAAAACAAAAATACTAAGGAACCCCGGATTATGCACCCAACGTGTTCTTTTCTATTTTCTGCATACCTGCACAAGGATACATATATATATATATATATATATATATATATATATATATATATATATATATATAAATATATAGATATACATGTGAGGGGGCACCTCGACGTGGTGTAATGGTTAGAAATCTTGTCTTGCTAGATCAAATACGACTTAGTAGTGAGTTAATTCCTCACTGGGTGCTCCATACTTTCGGCCTTGTACTACATCTAAGCCGGGCTTAGAAAATCATTACATATGTATATATATATATATATATATATATATATATATATATATATATATATATATATATATATGTCTGTATGTGTGTGTGTGTGTGTCTGTGTGTGTGGCGGGGTGTCTGCTAAAACCTTTCATTCATACTAATATTTCTTTGTCTGGTCCGAGGTTGATGCATTCTTTGAAATGCCCTCCTCCAATATGATGTTCTGATTGTCGATTCGAAACGTTTAAGAAAGAATAGCAATTACGTTTAATTTAAAATTGGCCATGAGCTGTCGTCCTTGCAAGAAGTTGAAAGATTTATTAACATTCAGGGAAAATAACTATGCTGTTGAAATGAAAAGGTTACTAACATTGGAGGTGATTTTACGCCCCATCAATCGATCACAGGCAATAAATCTTACAAAAAATATGCAAACTTTTTAGTTGTTTAATGATTATCTATCGATCACTGGTAATTATAGTCCCAAAAACCTCCGAACGGGAGGAATTATGCTTCCAAAATTTAATTAGAGGACAAGAATTTTTTAACTCAAGCAGAAATTTAATGCACACGATAGATAGATAGATAGATAGATAGATAGATAGATAGATAGATAGATAGATAGTGAACAGGTTGTGATAGATAGATAGATAGATAGATAGATAGATAGATAGATAGATAGTGAACAGGTTGTGATAGATAGATAGATAGATAGATAGATAGATAGATAGATAGATAGATAGTGAACATTTTGTGATAGATAGATAGTTAAAAGGTTGTGATAGATAGATAGATAGATAGATAGATAGATAGATAGTGAACAGTTTGTAAAAGATAGATAGATAGATAGATAGATAGATAGATAGATAGTGAACAGGTTGTGATAGATAGATAGATAGATAGATAGATAGTGAACATTTTGTGATAGATAGATAGTTAAAAGGTTGTGATAGATAGATAGATAGATAGATAGTGAACAGTTTGTAAAAGATAGATAGATAGATAGATAGCTATATACTTACTTACACTCGCTTAATCATAATACAGCATGACCAACAGCAAAATATCCGCCATTACAAGACATTACAATAATGCACACCTGTACGATCACCGAAGTTAAGCAACATCGAGCCTGTCTGAATCTAGATGAGCAATCCTTTGGCTATCCCAGTTGCTATAAGCTTTTATGTGTAGGTAATATGATGGATAATGGTTTGGAATTGTTAATCGGAGAGCTGAGTTCCAATTCCCGTTGAGGTCGATATATACACATACGGGCAAATACTCTTGGGAACGGTATGAATTCACGTTTCTTCTTCTTGCTAATGGTTAATTAGTAAGACTTGTATTCAAAAAGCATTATTATCTCTAAATAAAAAATATTACAATCTAGAAATATTTCCTGGCTATAAATAACCTGCAAAGAGATGACAAGCTATAGAAAACGAATCAACCAATCTAATTTATTATTAGCCACTGTAAATATTGTTTATGTAAATAAATTATGAATATTTGTTGATTTGGTTTATTTTGTTTTACAGCATATCAACTTCAATGGTTTATTTAATGCCGACAAGATTTTTATTGCTTGTAATATTTTTCCAAAAATGTATTGATGGTAATATTTCTTTTTTCAAATATGTATTGATGGTAATATTTTTTTTTCAAAAAAGTATTGCAGGTAATGATTCTTTTTTCAAAAATATATTGCTGGTAATATAATTTTTTCCAAAATATGTTTTCCTTATAATATTTTTTTTTCAAAAAAATGTATTGCCGGTAATTTTTCTTTTTTCAAAAATCCATTGCCGATAGTATTTCTTTTTTCAAAAATGTATTGATGGTAATATTTATTTTTTCCAGAATTTATTTTTTCAAAAATTAATTGATGGTAATATTTCCTTTTTTTAAACATTTTTGCTGGTAATATTTCTTTTTTCAAAAATGTATTGATGGTAATATTACTTTTTCCACATATGTATTGATGATAATATTTCTTTTTCCAAAAATGTATTGCCGGAAATATTTCTTTTTTCAAAACTTTATTGATGTTAATATTTTTTTTTAAATATGTATTGCTGGTAATATTAATTTTTTCAAATATGTATTGCTGATAATATTACTTTTTCCAAAAAATATTGCCGGTAATATTACTTTTTTCAAAAATGTATTGCTGGCAATATTCTTTTTTTTAAAAAAAATATATTCCTGGTAATGTAACTTTTTCCAAATATGTATTGCTGATAATATTTCTTTATTTTCAAAAATGTATCGCTGGTAATGATTCTTTTTTTATAAATATATTGATAGTAATATTTCTTTGATCAAAAATTTTGCTGGTATTATTTCTTTTTTCTAAAATGTATTGCTGGTAATATTTTTTTTCAAAAATGTATTGCTGCTTATATTTCTTTTTTCAAAATAGATGGTAATGTTTTTTTAAAAAATATATTGATGGTAATATTACTTTTTTCAAATATGTATTGATGGTAATATTTTTTTTAAAAAAATGTATTGCTGGTAATATAACTTTTTCCAAATAAGTATTGCTGATAATATTTTTTTTTTTCAAAAATGTATTGCCGGTAATGATTCTTTTTTTTTATAAAGTTATTGATAGTAATATTTCTTTTTTCAAAAATGTATTGATGGTAATATTTCTTTTTTTTTAAATGTAAGGATGGTAATATGTTTTTCAAATATATATTGATGTTTATATTTCTTATTTCAAATATGTATTGATGGTAATATTTCTTTTTTCAAAGATGTATTGATGGTAATATTTCTTTTTCAAAGATGTGTTGATGGTAATATTTCTTTTTTCAAATATGTATTGATGGCAATATTTCTTTTTTTTAAAATGTATTAATGGTAATATTTCATTTTTTTAAAAATCTATTGCTGCTTATATTTCTTATTTCAAAAATGTATTCATGGCAATATTTCTTCTTTCAAAATATATTGATGGTAATATTTCTTTTGTCAAAAATGTATTGCTGGTAATATTTTGTACAGAAATGTATTTCTGGTATTAAGGTCTATTTTTACACGTTTTGACCATAGTTTCGGGATTAACTCTTTGCCCATAGCTAAGATCCCAACAGGTGCTACAACCCCGGCTCAGTGTGCACCTGGGAACACCAGCAATTAAGAGGTGTTTCCACGATTCTCATAACCTCATGATCAGATGCCTTGCTGTTGAATGTAGTTTATCGTCATATCCAGAACGAGATTATTGGTTGAAGGAATTTTTTGTACTTGCATTTGATTTTCTTTCTTTTTTCCTACGATTACGTCAAATTGGTGTACAAAACACATCATTATTA
>OZ010585.1:51109961-51134961 GCA_963932145.1 Acanthosepion lycidas
TAGAAGAAAGAAAGAAAGAAAGAAAGAAAAATAGGACGAAAAGAAAGAAAGCAGAAATAGAGGAGATTAAAATAAAGGAAAATAAGGAAATAGAAATGAAAGGAAAGAAAAAAGAAAGAAAGAAAAGTGAAAGAAATAATGAGAAAGAATGTTATAAAGAAGAAAAGGACCAACCGAAAAACAAGAGAAAGAAAGATTTAAATAAAGGTATGCAAGAAAAAGAAACGAGAAAGAAAAAGAAAGAATGAAGTATGTATAAAAGAAAATATTGAGAAAGAAAACTGAAATAAAAGAAAAAGAAAAAGAAAGGAAGATAGAAAGAAAAAAGAGAACGAAATAAAATTGAAAAAGGAGGCAAAATAAAATGGAAAATGAAAGAAAGCCAAATAAAGGCAAAAAGGAAAAAAAGAAAAACAAAGAATAAAGAAACAACGATAATGATTAATATTTGCTAAAAATGCAGAAGTTTCCCGATGTCAATAATTCGATGCGAGCAGAAAGTTGTCTTTTAGGCTTCACCTTATGGCTTATCTTAGCAACTGGACTTCATTATTTATTTATATATATACAAAATATGTTTGCGATGTTGGTGAAGTAGCTTTCCTACAATTCACCATTACTAGAGCATCTAAATATCAGTAATTAGATCTTTATTTCCAGCCCAGTCTACCCTTATATATATATATATATATATATATATATATATATATATATATATATATATATATATATATTACACAACAGAAAAACCCAAAATTATCTCATGGGTATAGTCTATTTCAACTGACGCCAAGTTCGTCAGTCTTATTCAATATATATATATATATATATATATATATATATATATATATATATATATATATATATATATATATGTATATCAGGAATCTGAGTTTGTCCTTACATACATATATATATATATATATATATATATATATATATATATATATATATATATATATAAGTAAACATCCTTGGCTTTCGGTAAACAATCCAAGTGAATCCTATTAATATAAAACGTTTTAGTTTTGACAAACTCCAGGAAATTTATCCTGAGGAGCGAAATGGCCATAAAATGGGGTACAATTGAGTTTCATTTTTATGTAATTCATACACACACACAAACCAGCATTGATACTCTGTCTTCCATCTTCGAAGTTCATTCAAGTACCATCAAGAGAATGGTGAATAAGTTTTTAAAAAACAGGGAAGATTAGAAAGGAGAACTGGATCAGGTGGTCACAATATACTTATATAGTTATATATTCATTTTGCCCAAAGTAGATTCCAATAGTATTATAATACCACGGAAAATTCCAGTAAGATATCTTTAATCATTTCTAAGCTTAATCTAACATTTAATCATTTCTAAGGTTAATCTGACAAATGAACAATTTCATTTTTATATGATTTAGACAATTTTGCTATTACACCTTATAAATAAATAATATATATATATACATATATATATATATATATATATATATATATATATATATATATAGATAGATAGATAGATAGATATATAGATAGATAGATAGATAGACTCATTTTTTAAGAAGTAATTTGTATATATTGGTATCCTTTTATCGGTAATAACTGTGGACTTTGGTGATTGGAAAATAAGCTGTCGCGTTTTCGTAGATTTTCGTAGATATAAGCAGCAGCAATTTGAAAAAATGCCATACAAAACTATTGGGTTAATGAAAGATCTTTGATTAAAAATTTAGATGAATGTTTCTTATTCGGATTTATTCTATCTTACTTACATGAGTATGTATCGTTTGTTTACTTCTTTGCACTAACATCATGGTTACATCTTCTACTGAAAGAAAGATCATGGCTGTGACTTTGAAGGGGAAGCTGATTCCAGAAACTGTTCAAACGACGAAAGGCGTTTGCTTCTGGGGGTATTTTAAGATCATAGAATATCCCAAAATTTAGAGAACAGAGATGCAAAAGAATGTAAGAATCTAGGTAGGCAATCCAAAATTAACAACTAAATAAGTGAGAAATGAATGCAGTTTTTAGATTGAGGTTTCAGTTGATGCAGTACTCAGATTATTACGAAAACAAAACCCAACTTGAACGGGCATATAGCAACAAAAAAATCAGACGTGTATATACGTTTTTACCGAAAGTGTTTTTCAGAGACGGACAAATAAACACGTCCAAAACATAATATTAGTGACGAATGCAAAATAAATTTATACTATATTGCAAAAGAAAATGACAGAAGACCAATGGGAAAATGTAATAATGCTAGATAAACCACAAAGTCGGTAAAAATTTGTGATGGTCACGTAATATCAATGGCAAAAGGAAAATTATAAAAGTTGATAAAACCTAAACAATGAAAACTATATTTGTTTTGTACGGTCTTCTGTCAAACGACAAATATTGAGAGATTATTAGAACAACGATGTTCCTTGCCACACATCACGTGCTGCAAAAAATGTTTTGTGGGAATAATGAAGCTAAATTCTTGGAAGACTGGCCAACACAAGGCTCTGATCTCAATATAATTGAACCACTATTGTGGACCCTCAAGAAACAAAAGCTCCAACGAAAACCATGCTGTCTCCAATGGCTTTAGGATGATTGCCAAAAGAATTGGAAGTAATTCCCAACAAGAAAATTTGAATCTTGTTTTATTCAATGCTACACCGAATTATTCAAGCCAGAGGCAGCAACAATAACTTCCTAATCTAACGTTTTATATTTTATGCAATAATAAAAATCACTCTTTACAAAAGAAAATCCTTCATAACTTAAGAAAAGATCTAAAATTTGAAATTCTCGCTGATGGTCACGTATTTTTTCATGGCCTGTCTTCAGCATCAGCATACTTATGATTCTCTGTCATCCACCATACAACATTGATGAAAAGGCAATAGTTTGTTTTCTAAACCACAGCGATCACAAAATCGAATGAGAAAAGCATCCTGTTAATCACTGTCGGCTGTTGCGTAAGATTAAGACAAGTAATTAATTTCGTAATGGCTGGCCACTTGCATTTGACTATAGCTGTCTGCTAGCTACTCCCTATTTCAAACCCCTGTTCAGGCACCTTTGTGTTTGTTCAACACCCACTGAACTGAGTGAACTGTGTGAGACGGTGTGATCAAAAATATAAACAAGGCCAGCACTTCCCCCACCCCGAGCCAAAATCGAACATTTGTGGAAGACGGTAGTAGTAAGGATGAGTGACACACGATGTTTGTCAAAATTCAGATATAAATAAAATCGATCTGTAAAAGAACAATATGAATGACCTCAAAAGGAAAACCTTTCTTAACCGACGTGTTACGTCTTCTGATGGACTTTATCAAGGTAAACTCCATCAGAGGATGTAACGCGATTCTAAAGAAGATTTTTCTGTTATCTTTATATATATATATATATATATATATATATATATATATATATATATATTATGTTTTATACATACTAATTCTGTACCTGCTGTTACCATGTCACTTCAAATAAACACATACCCGTGTGTGTGTGCATAAACTGTTTAAAATATTTAATGTTTTGAGGAACGTCGCCCAATGATGTTAGCTATGGAAAATTGAAAATCCATTGCTGATATCCGACGCTATTACCAGACATGTGGCTGATGATCCCTTGAAACGTGATACTTATAGTCACAATACAGTGCATGTGTTCTCTCTATATCTATTGTTATCTCTCTCTCTCTTTCTCTCTCTCTCTCCCTCTATATATATATATACTTTTGATATATATATATAATTATACAAAACAAGCTACATAAGAGTTCTCATGAGAACTCTTATGTAGCTTGTTGGAATAATATTTTTAAATAAATAATTATATTTGTGCTCTACTTTTGTATCGAGCACTATTTTTTAAAAATAATAACAAAAATACTAAAGAAATTTGGATTATTTACCAAACCAGTTCTTTCCTATTTTCTATATATTTTCACACACAGACACACACACACACACATTTACTTATCTTATATATATATATATATATATATATATATGAATGGATATTACATTATTAATCCGACATATTTTAATTTATTGCTTAAACGTTATTTTTCATAGATTTTTTTTAATGAATATCCGTATTTGAGTAGATGATCCGCTGTTATTTATTTAAACAGTGTTATGAGACAAATATGATACATGAGTTGTCGCCCTTGGTAAACTGCACTCCTTAAAAATCACGTATATCGTCAACCAACTAATCACTAGCCAGAATATGTTGGCACCAATAAAAAAGAACGCTATGCTGTTCTTTCACTCTCCCTCTTTTCTGTCAAGATCTGCCAGGCACAGGACGTCAAAATCGTCTCTGATTCTACCTGCACTTTGACATGAGAGCCGTACTATATTAGTACGTAAACGAAACCATTCTACAGACACTAAAGACTTCAGTTAAGCGGACTTTTATTGTTTCATTATAATATAGCCAGAAACAGAACAATTTGTTTGCAACAAGAACTATTATTTCTATAGTATTTCTATATATGAACTTCAATAATATTCCTTTTTTTAACTTTCAATTTATGTTCCGTGTTATTCCTGTATTGATACTATTTGCGTCTTAAATCACCAAAGTATATTTAATTATTTCCATCTGGCCGGTCTATTCAAGAAATCTTTTCAGAAAATTAAATGCTCCCTGACAAGATTCTAACCTGTATTCCCCTAGAGGTAACTGTCATTATCTGACGTGCTATGGCATCTCGGCCACGAATAACTTCTTAAGCAAGCAATGCAGGAATAGTGCTATTGAACACTGACATTTCCCGATTCTTGAAATATCACGATCGCGAATCCCACATGTATTGCAGCCGCAGTAGAAGTGATGTTTCTTGGGGTACCCTCTCCAGACTGGTTTTGAATTCAGAGTTACCTTCTCCAAGGCTATAGAACCAAGTCTTTCATAGCTGGAGGAGAGAAGGAGGATTCATACCTTTCCCAAGGGTACTGGCACGTGAATGTAATTCCGATTGGAATTCGAACTCGGCTCTCCGATTCCTTAATCCGAGCCGCGATCTATCACGCCACCGTGCAACCGTATTCTCGAAATATGCATCTGCTCAAATATGGGTATCCATTAAAAATATCGTTTAAGCAATAAATTAAAATATATAAATAATAATAATCAATAATATAATAAATTAAAAATCCATTCCTAAAAATTGTCATTGTTTACGCTTGAATAAGAAACTGAGCAGATATATATTGAAACGTTAAGATTCGAAACTGAACAGAGATGTTGTGCAGCAACGCCTGAAACATGGAATAGCAAAGACTTGTGAAACATTTTGGTGGATTATTATATTATCATAGGAATTCAACGTTCGATTTATTTTATATTTAAAATTTTAAAGCACTTATTTCAAGCTTATATTTTATAACTGTATACCCCCCATATATATATATATATATATATATATATATATATATATATATATATATATATATATATATATATATATATATATATATGTATTACTGTCTATACAAGACTGGTGCAAAAAAACGGATAGTACAATTTGCAATTAAAAATATATTAAAACAAATCCGTATCTGGGAAAAATATTTGGTAAAGAAAGAAAAGTCTACAAATATTCGAGTAGGCCGAAAAAAATTGCCCAGTGTCGTAATTTCTAATCCAAATAAAAAACACCAATCGAGTAAAATAAGAAAAAAAAATGTAAAGTGCTCAATGCATCAAGGAGAGCAGAGTATAAAATATCCTAGTGAGCCAGAAACTACCTACCTAGGTTTCACCTGAATGGATCTTCAGGGCAAGACAGCTTACCCTGAAGATCCATTTAGGTGAAACCTAGGTAGGTAGTTTCTGGCTCACTAGGATTTATATATATATATATATATATATATATATATATATGGGTGGGTGTGCGTGAAAATACATAGAAAAATAGGAAAGAACAGAAAGTTCTTTAGTATTTTTGTTTTTATTTTTTTAAAACAGTGCTCAATATATAAGTAGATCCTAAATTATAATTATTTTTTAAAAAATATGATTCAGTCGCTACATAAGAGTTCTCATGTTTCAAAAACAGAAGCTAAAAAACCATCTCTGTTTTATTCTCATGCGAATTTTGGAATAACTAATCTTGACATTTACGGATCTTTATAAGCATATATACTTTCGTAATGGCGGAACCAATTATTTTAATAAGGGGCGTAAGGGTGAACATATTGTATCAACATATTAGTTACTTTCGACATTTCCATATATATATATATATATATATATATATATATATTTCCCTGAGCTCTCTTTTTGAATACTAGAGTATGAATACAAAGAAAATATAACCACGTATTACTTTAGATAATATTTTGGAGGTGAGAGAATATATGCCAGCGATAAAACATGGTTAATGTTAATATCGTAAAAGTAAAGGTTTCTTTTTTTCTTTTAATATTATCATTGTGGAAATTCATCTCCCTATCAAAACATAATGAAACTGGACTTCTAGTTAACATCACTTGAAGCTTTGCTCTTTTCATGGACGCTTTTGTTAGATAATATAATCGTTTTCGCTCTCTGATTCATTGACCTATATGCCTATATTCCTTTGCATCAAGTGTTGTCATGTCGCTATTATACTTATGAGGTTTTAATCGAAAATTTACCCTTCAGGATAATCAAATTAAATTAATTTAACAAGTGTTGCTTTGGTGTTGTCGTCGAAATTTAATTACTTGTGACCTTCGTTATTAACTGTGTTTAATTAATATCATATTCATTTATTCGTTACTTTCCGAACCCTTTCGACAAGCCTGATAAATTCACCGAACATCAGATTTTATTTTCTTTTAGCGGTAGGAAGAACGGTAAATTTGTCGTACTGAGAACTTTTTTAATATAAATAAGAGTATAATCGGAACGACAGTCTGGAAATGTTCGATGCTGTCAAAGCAATAAAATAAAGTAACAAATAATCATAGTGTATAACATATACTGAAAAATTTCCGGATTCTGGCACGAATCCGTTTAAACATTAATCATTAATAGCAGCAGATTCAATAATACGGTCAATAATAAAATAAATAATAACAAAGAGATCAAAATTTCAGCATCTCTAAAAAAATAGATGTATATTCAGAATCGACAGGCCACAAAACCATATTTCGGCCAACCAATCAGAAATTTTTCAGACTGAATGCCAGTCCATTATTTAATGGGACTCAAAGCGGTACCTGCGAAACTGATCTCTAGAGATGTATATAACGAAATGGAAAATCAAGCAAACTCAGAATCGATCAGTTAATCTTATCCACTCACCAATTTTGCGGCTATCGTTCCATAACCAGAGCCGAATTTTGCGCGAATCGGTTAGAACTCTTTAGCTGTCCCCTACGTCCTGATACATTAAAAAACAATTCGCCTTTACTTTCATCACATGTTATGCAGTTCGGTCTTGCATGGAATAGCAAGACGCCGAATAGTTAGAACGTTCGCATTCGGACCATGAAAGCCGGATTCAATTCTCACCATTCTGGGATCGATCCATACCACTGAAAACCACCATACCACGGGTTTTTTGGGGGTCGACGGAACCCTACCGTGCCGTCGATAGCTGTCATCGTGGCCGAGGTCTTGAGCGTGATGACCTTGTTCAAAATTGTTTATCATGCTAGATAACACGCTTTCTTACACAAACTGTAACTAGACTGCAACTCTGCTGAGCAGAGTTGTAGTCTGTGGGTTGTGTGGGTGTTGAATAAATGCAAATGCGCCTGAAATATGGATTGAATAGCTTCGCAATCCTCGAATACGAGTGGCCGGCTATACAGCTATACACTACAGTTCAATAGTTTGAAGCTACCCGCAAAATATTAACTTGACTGAAGTTTGAAATCTTTCCACCCTAAAAATAAAAAAAGGATCAAATTTTGTCATTGAAAAAAGAAAGGAATCAATTATCAAAGTTACTTAAAATTTGTGCGGCAATAACCAAGGCTAAAGGAAAGAAAATTTTAATTATAAAATGCTTTTTATCTTTATGTCATAATAAAAATTCTAATTAAATCCATGCCTAACTTCTTTTTAAGTCTGTATAATAATTCTCTCTAATTTAAAATAGAAAAAAACTACGTTTTAGTACAATTTAAAAAATTACTAGGGCTTTCCTCAAACTTTTGAACTGTACTGTATATATATATATATATATATATATATATATATATGTAAGCAAATATATATATATATATATATGTATATGTAAGCAACTATATATATATATATATATATATATATATATATATATATATATGTGTGTGTGTATATGTAAGCAAATATATATATATGTATATGTAAGCAAATATATATATATATATATATATATATATATGTATGTATGTATGTATGTATGTATGTATGTATGTAAGCAAATATATGGATATAGATCCGACAGTATGAAGAAAAATATACGGAAAAAAACAAACAAAAATCCTATTATGCAATTATGCTGTTTTAATGTTAATATAATGTCAAAACGCCCGACGTTGACATTATATTAACATTAAAACAGCATAATTGCATAATAGGATTTTTGTTTGTTTTTTTCCGTATATTTTTCTTCATATATATATATATATATATATATATATATATATATATATATATATATATATATATTCCAACCCCTGCCTGTCTCTTTCTCTCTTCCAACCCGAATTTTTTAAAGCCTTACATTGAAATTTTTAATTTTCTTCTTCTTTTAATATCTTTTAATATTACTTTTTCCTTTTCTTGTTTGTCATTTTTCGTCTGCCTAAATTGATTCCATTTATTGAAAATACCTCGGTATGAAGAGAAGAATATTTGTATATTTATGAAAGAAATTATAACCGAATGGATATTTAAGGATCGTCTGTTGCTATTATATATATATATATATACATATATATATATATATATATATATATATATATATATATATATATATAGGGATAATTACAAAGAAGATATTAATCCGAACAGAGCTCAATTTAAATTTAATTTACTGAGCATTATAATAATAAATTAAAAAAAGTTAATGATCCATTTCGGTTATAATTCGTTTCGTGAATATTTTTATATTAATTTATTCAGACTAAAAGATTATTGATTTTATATATATATATATATATATATATATATATATATATATATATACATCATGCAGAAGACGTTTACCCTAGAACTCTTCAAATTTTACCTTTCTCCTTATACTTCTGTATTATTATATTTTGTTATATAAAGATTTATTTTTTTTATTTTTCAATGCTCTTTGAATTTTCTTTTAATCCTGACTCAAGCCCAGTATAACCCTAACCCTAACCCTAACCCAAATCCATTAATAAGATAAATGATGGATGCCACGATCGTTCACAATCTGTAAGGAATTAGCACAAAAAACTAAAAGGTTTTGTGCTTGGCACAAGAGCTTAGATTTGATAGGAAATAATTTAACTCATATATTAAAGTTAAAGAAAAAGCCAGCAATCGAGCTAACGAATTTGTGTGAATGAATGGCAGAACAGTGACAACGGAATGGTAAGTTTAGAAATTACTTAGAACAACAAAAAACAGGAATTTGTTGAGAGTCACGATCGTTCACGTCCTGAAAGGACTTGATGCATAAAAGAAGACTATTGCATTGAAGTTATCGATCAACATGGCGTCGTTTATTTACTTTTTCATCAATATAACGCTACTGATGTCAACATAAAACTCTTCAATTTTCACATATGAACATTTCAAAGTTGATGCCAATATTTGGATTATTTTTAGGACGAATCTTTAGCCTCATCCTATTAATATCCAAACTATTCTGTCAAAAAATATCGAAACTTTATACGTTGCCTGCAATCTCATTATTGACTAAAAACCCTGTCACTAAACGTTTATAACAGGCTTCATCTGTTTGTAACGGCGTTGACTTATTTGTTGAAGAGGGATATTTTCTTGTGTTAGAAGGAGATTTAGATATACATGTATTATTATATTGTGCATATTAAGATTTATTTTGTATTTATCAACACTTTGTGCGTTATCTTTTAATCAGTACACAAGACCAATATACACCCAAATCAATTATACCAATATATGGTCGGAACAGACGATGTCATGATATAATCTTCCACATATTCTCCAGAATTCATTCATCATTTGGCTCGGTTAGCAACATTAGGTTTCATGAGATTAATATTTCTTACGATTCTTAAAATTACGTAATTTCTTGGAGTATTTGCGAGCCACAAAATCTTGAAGGACAAGCCAAAATCGTGGCTACCTCTGCATATATATTCGCGAAGGGGAAAAAACAGACAAAAATGGTTACAAATAGTTGAAAAGAAAGCACAACAGCATTGGCACGAAATGCTTCATGGACTATCATACGATTAAAAATGTTAAATCTACAAACGAACGTGACTTTTGTTTCATTTCTTTAGAGTGATTGGCCCTGGTTAAATGTAAGTCGCAGAAATGCCCAAAAAAACACAATTGACGAAGATACCAAGAAATAAGGAGAAAAGAAAGAAAAGAACAGACCCCCAAAAATATGAAGCAAACAATATATATATATATATATATATATATATATATATATATTAGGTTGGTGCAAAAATAATGACGTAATAATGTCGTTTTTTGACGTATTTTTAAGGTCAAAAGACGACATTATTACGTCATTATTTTTGCACCAACCTAATATATATAATTTACTCTATTTATCTACATTTAGCTCTGTTGAGCGAGGTACGAAACAGGTTAGCTAGACCGTTTTTCATTTTTACTTTTTATTATCATGAGTGGTAATAATAAAATTAATTTTTGTCTTTTCATGGCTGTGATAAAATTTTGTACCACCAAACATATCTATATATATATATATATATATATATATATATATATATATATATATATATATGTATTTATGCATGTATGTATATATATATATATATATATATATGTTGTTTACATATATATATATATATATGTTGTTTACATATATATATGTTGTTTACATATACATATATATGTATATATATATATATATGTTGTTTACATATATATATATGTTGTTTACATATATATACATGTTGTTTACATATATATATATATATGTGTGTGTGTTGTTTACATATATACATCTATCTATCTATATATCTATATATCTATCTATATCCATCTATCTATCTATCTATCTATATATATATATATATATATATATATATATATATATATATATATATAGGCAAGACAAAAGCAGGCAAAACTACAGTAATAAGGCAAAATGTTCACAAAGTAATAATGAGATTAACATACGAAACGGATACAGACAAGTGGTTATAGTGTTTTGACTTCAAGGTAAGTAAGAAATTAAATAAGGCGGGTGAGATCGAGAAGTGGTCCGTTTTCATTGGATAGAAAGAAATCCCAGCATGCATCTTTATGATTTGTCTATAAGCTGAGGGAATGTTGGAATTTTTTTAGCCGTCATTTCTTCTGTGGATTGAAACCAACAATTTCCACTTTATTTATATTATTTATAGTGTTCGAACTGTTGTCCTCATCTTTATTGTCATATTCATGACGTCCTTCATGTGTTTGGAATTTCGAACTTCAGCCTTTATTTTGCACAGCTGGGTAGATTGTTCTAGTTCCACGTGTCGTGCCTCTTTCAGATGTTCCAGTTATCTCCCTTTAACTCAATTCTCGAAGTTTTTGTCACCACTGCAGTAGCCAGGTATTAAACTCGCATCTCTGGTTCAAGTTGCTGGATCCAACGAACGTTTTCATCCATTGTATCCCATGTATCCTTGAAGACTAAACAACGGCCTAAAAGTCGTTAATATGGCAATAAAGATGAGGACAACAGTCCGAACAATTTAAATAATTACTCAAATATATAGAAAATTTCCACTTTTTTTGTTGATTTTCATAATCTTTTTAGTTTATAAAATTAAACAAAAAAAAAGAAAATAATATATCATTGTTACAGTTATTATATATAATTAAATTATATATAACTATATAATTATATATACAAATATAATATTATATATTATATAATATATTTATAATATTTACAATATTATATCATATATAGTATATACAATAATATATATTATATATGTCATACATAATATTATATAATATTATGTTATATTTATATTATATATAATTATATATATTTTTATATTATATTTTATTATTATATTATATATATTTATATTATATATATAAATTATATTATATATATATATTATATATATCATATATAATATATATAAAATTATATAATATATATTTTACAATATCATAATATATATAATATATAATATATAGATAATATATAATAAAATTATTAATAAAATATTATAAATATATTTATATATAATTTAATCGAAAATAAACATAAAATCTATTATTTAAAAAATCGTATTTTATCGTATTTTATTGTACACCAGTTTGTCATTCGCGTCTGCACAATCGTTTTCTACAGTTTAACATACAATTGCAGATGTAGGTATGTGTGTCTGAAGTAAAAAAAATATTTAATATTTAAAAATATTTAATTTTTATTGAAACTATATCTTCGCCTACCGCAGGGAAAATCTGTTCTCTGTGTCGCTCCAGAAGTTTTTTTCTCACCTGTGTCCATCCTTCAAATCTACAAATCAACCATTCGTCCTTGCCTGGAATACTGCTGCCATATATGATCTGGTGCTCCGGCTGTTCTTCTCGAGGTGCTCGACAAAATGCAAAGACGAATATGCAACATCATTGGCCCTGATCTCATATCACGTCTACAGTCACTTTCTCACCGACGTGCTGTGGGCCCTACTCTGTCTTTTCTACAAGTATTCTCATGACAACTGCTCCGACGAGCTACTTTCACTGGTTGTCAAACTGAGTGTTCTACTAGGTTGGCATTTCGGTCTCACCCTTTTACTGTCGAAACCGTTAAATATAGCCATCTCTTCTACTCCAACAGCTTCTTATCTCGCACCTCCCGTCAGTGGAACTTCCTTCCTATTATTCGCTTTCCGGATCTGATGCCTTGACCTTGATCCGTGTCCTTCTCTTTATCCATTTCCCAAACACTCCTCTTTACTCTTACTCTCACTCTCTGTAACCCCTTGCGCGTTAGTGGCACTCCCATCTTGCTTGAGGTTATATGCTTCAAATATATATATGACAGGATAGGGTAGGAAATTTATCTGGAATTGTACAAATGCCTACGATTTATTCAAATCAACTATTCTTTTCATGGAAAATAACCTCGGTTTCAAATTCATTTGCGCGCAGATATATTCGACTTCTATAATATTATTAATATTTTACCGAATTTAATTTAATGAATTTAGCTACTCAGTTTAAGCTTTTAACACAATATAATACATGGAATTATTATACGATAATATTAATAATATTATTTTATTGACATAAATATCAAGACATTATTATTATTAATTTTGCATAGTATTCGACAGTATCAATTAATTCTTAATTTAGACTCTTTTGTTATAGAATATGTAGGCTGACCCAAAGTGGTAAGCTGCTGGTCAGAACTCTGTCAAATTGATCTGAGTGGAGGTGATTTGAACCACGTGGGCTTGGAATTCTGGCAGTGAATTATTGTCTTTGTTTATTTTTTGATATAAGACCAAATGAACGCGAAGTCAGTACTGTCTGCGAGAAGTAGAAGTACCAAGATGTCTCCCTGCATTCAGGTTCCTTAGTGAAATACCATCACGCGATAATACAGTTTGGGCAAATGAGTTTCCATTCGTCCTCTCTATTTTCCGCTCTTTCGTGCTTCCTCCTAGAAACGACATTCAGGGTACTGTCCCTCGTGGAATAAAGTGGGTAAAAGAAAATAACTCCAGTCGTTCCTTCTGTCTGTGCTATAGCGTTGCAGGGGTGGGGTGTCTGAAGGAGTAAATCCAGTGAATTGAGGAAACGCAAACCGAATACTGTCAAAAGTCTCCTGATTTTCAACTACTCTATGCTGTTCAAAATTGTTCAGTTTCGCCGGCTTTCTTTCATGAAGTGTAATTTTCAAACCATATTACTCACAAATTAAATTCGTCTTCTTCATAAATTAAAAGGTTATGCTAACCCCTTGCGTCTTCATGACTTTATTGACGGGCTTGATATGAAAGAACTAACAAAAAGCTTCACGTGAGGTGACTGAAAAGACCATTCTTCTATTCTTTGTACAAATATTTTCATGACAATTGTTCTAATGAGTTTTCCTACTTGGTATCTCGACGGCATGGCTTTAAACGTACTACTAGATTGGCAAATAGGTCTCATCATTTTTTTCTATTGAAATACCTAGATGCGACCGTAAGTTTTATTCTAATAGTTTCTTCTTCTCACATTTCCCACCTGCGGAACTCCATTCCGATTTCTTGCTTCCCTGATAACTACAATCTTCCAAATTTTAAATGCAACGTCAATCGCCGTTTTCTGTATTCTTGAATCCTGTTCTTTTATACTTGCCTTTTTTTAATGTTCTTATTACATTCTAAGTTTCTGATTCTTTCATTTCTTACAGAGGGGTAGATAGTTTCACCTATCGCCCGGTTCACACTCCTTCACCGTCTTTTAAACACGAGTAGAGATTTATCCCTTGTTTCCTGTTTAGGATTGAGTTTCAGGTTCCTTCTCCTAAAGTCTTCTCATTCTCTTTCACTCTCAGTAACCCGTGGCGTCTTAGTGGCATTATCGCCTTGCCTGAGGTGAAATGATTTTAAGATATAGAAGACCGACTACGCCATCCAAGCAAGAAGACCTGATATGATAATCGCGAACACGGAAAGGAGGGTGGATAAGATAACGGTTATCTTCGTGGAAAATGTAATCAGCGTCTAGAGTTCAATTCTCGTTCGATTCTATATTGCTTATTCCACACTAATGCCTTTGGAAATAGTCATTAATTTCTCTTGCTATGGGTTAAATAGCAGTGCAGAATCTGTTATGCTGCCTTAAAGTGTCAAAAAGTGTAGGAGAAAGAAAACTCTGAATTCTAAACCAAACTGAAGAGGGATGGGCTTAGTCAGATTATTTTGCCTTAGTAAGACTACAATTGCTAAATCTAAATAATAATAATGATATGTCCGCAAAGAGATCATGATGAACATAGTAACAACAGTTGTGCCTTCTGCATTAAGTTGTCACACGAAAAAGTAACTGTTGAACTCTCTTAACGACTGGTACGACTGTCACCTTCAATGTTCCATCACATTTTTCTCTGGTTAGGTAAAATTTTGCTCTCTTTATTATTATCAGTATTAATATTATTATTAATAGTAGTAATATCCGCTGTGATAGTAGTATCAGCAGTATTAGTAGTAGTAGTAGTAGTAGTAGTAGTAGTAGTAGTAGTAGTAGTAGTAACGGGAGTATATAACAAGTTTCCTATGGATGAATTATAACAAATTTCGTATAGGAGATCAAGAACATAAACAAAAACATTGAACGTTGCGCTATGGTTAGTTTCGAAGAGAACATATTGACTTAATCAAGATGTCAGCTTTCCACACTATTTCAAACAAAAGTTTAGGAAGGAAACCCCCATTAATAATGTAAAGTGCGATAAATGATAGTGAATTTGAAAAGGCTATTTTCCAGAAAAAATTGTATTCAGAGAAAGATTTTCATAAATTTCAACTGAAAACAGCACTGGCTGCTTGGTCAATGAAAGCCGAATGTTTCCTTGTTAGTAAACGTCTATTATTGTTATTATCACCATATTGGTATTTGTACTTGTATTACCGCTTAGAGCTTAGTAATAAGTTACAATTAGTAGTAGGTCTTCAATAAATATTAAAAAATATTTAAGCGACACCTCATCGGTAACTGCTGTACAGTTTGAATCTTAACCTTCTTTTTTGTGGGAGAAGAAGAAGAAGAAGAAGAAGAAGAAGAAGAAGAAGAAGAAGAAGAAGAAGAAATATTTACTCGTTCAACAACTGTGAACTAAAGAATAAATTCTCTGTTTTTTTTCTTCGATTCGTAAAAACGAAATTTAGTAACACCAGTAGAAAGATAACTCTCACTTAAAAAAACAGGGTTATAATTTCAGCGGTCAGTCTTCGGGTTTTTTTGGGGGACATAAACAGGTAACAAAATATCTACCATAAATAAAAAGACCGCGAACAAAATCTTTTTAAACGAGTTCAACATTTGAAATCTACAATTTCTTCTCTAATTTTTCTTTTTGCTTTTCTTGATTCTGTTACCTTTCAAGTAAGAGACTTTTGAAAAAAAAATTAGAAGCTATTCGAAAATGGCGGGAAAGACACCGGAAATGGCGATGCTTCATACATGGACGCCATTTTGTACGTTGAGAAAGCAGAATTTATGAAGCGATATTTTTTTTTTTTTTTGCCTTCGAGATCAAGTGAGAGTGTCCATTAAATCTGATGCGCTATAGTCACAAAGAACGACATACGAAAATACAGCCTTGCGATTTTCAACGTTCATTATTTGTTATTTATTTGTGATCAACATTACCAAGAGAATAATATACAGAGACTAGATAAATAGATAGAAAGATAGATAGACCGATAGAAAGAGAGAATGAGAAAGAGAGAGATAGAGATAAACAGATGTGTCAGACTAGGGTAGATAGATAGATAGATAGATAGATAGATAGATAGATAGATAGATAGATAGATAGATAGATAGGAACTGGATGAGATAGACCGAAACAGATTAATTTAAAGAGGGAAATCGAAAAAGATGAGTGAGAAACTTGCAACAACAACAAAAAAAAAATTATACTCAGAAAAAGAAAGGCAATTGCAAAATATGTGAAGAAAAAAATGCAACAAAAACGACTTTGAAAATGAAAGAGAGGGCGAGACATGAGATAGCTGACAGGGTTTTTACAAGCGAACTATTTACCATACACATTGATTCGCTGAAATAAGTGATATTTAAGTTGAAGTCTTTTAACAGAGAGGCTAAAAGGTCAAATCTTTTTGATGCGAAGAAGAATTACGGATATTCACATCAATTTATCAGATCGTTTTCCTTAACAAATATCGACATGGATTCGCGCAACTACACCTCAAAAAGTAGGACATGATCTATGAAATCTACCATATATATATATATATATATATATATATATATATATATATATATATATATATATATATATATATATATATATATATATTGTGTGTATGTATTTTGGCTCTTTTGTATATGCAAAAATATAACACAAACAATAAAAATTATAGAAATATAAAACATACACATATATGTCGGTATCAAATATTATTGAACTTATTTAATTATATATTTGTACAGGCATAAAAGAAAACTCAATGATAAATCTATTTCAATAAATGCAGAATATAAAGCTTCCTAGCATTCTGACGTGTGTAGATATTCAACGAAGCAAATATTTATATATGAATATGCATGTGTATTTTTAAAACCCCACATTGTGTATCTCTTTCTCCTTCTCGCTCTATCTCTCAATTTCACACACACACACACACTATATATATATATATATATATATATATATATATATATATAAATGTATGTGTGTCTGTGCTGTACAACAATGCAAATATTCTAAATATTCTCTCTCTAGCTAGCTATCACGATATATATATATATATATATATATATATATATATATATATATATATATATATATATATACAGAAGGAGAATAGTGCATTTTTTTCTGTCGCACAGATGTGCAGCTGTATCTTAAACCCACAGGATTACATATGTATATATATTCTTAGAAGCTCAATGAGATTTTATAGAAATAAAGAGACTGAGATAGATAGATAGATAGATAGATAGATAGATAGATAGATAGATACTCAGCGGTATGGAATTTCAATAGTTAAAAGTGTTATTAGTGTCTGTTGTTGTCAACTTTTTATGATTTTTGTAAACAGACGAAAAGTTTACGGCCGTGGATAAAGGCCGCTAAATAAAATATAAAATATGTTAACTTTTCTCTGCATAATGCCGTAGACGCCATCCCACCGCAAATATTAAATCAGCTAGAGAACACCCACATATATATATATATATATATATATATATATATATATATATATATATAGTAAACTACATCTTTCAATTTATATGCGCATACGCAGAGTTTCTATACATAAAATTAAATAAAATCTTTTCAACTTTAAAAATGGCTCAACCTAAATAACTTCTATGTCATTTCACGGGGGTCTTGAAGTTTAACAGCATCGTCTCTCTACTCCGTGATCTTCGAGTTATTTAACCGGAGAACCTGGTCTCCCTGTGGGTGGGCCTCCCAGAGATTTAGATCTCTCCTGCTTTACTCTAAAGAGAATATTCATATAAAGAAAAGAGATAAAGTGTCAAATTTCTACCTTGTATAAGCCGAGGCGAGTGATCTCTTGTAAATAACTGCCTTCCTTTGAGCAACAGAACATAGATTGGTGTGACGAAGAGCATTTTCATTATTGTATTTTGATTTGATAGTGAAAGATTTATGCTTATATATATATATATATATATATATATATATATATATATATATATATATATATATATTTGGGTGCGTGTGTGTGTATGTATATATATCGAAACGTCGTGAGAACGAATCAAATATAAATTCAAACCTTCATAAAATTAATTTAGAAAAGGGCTCAATACAAAAGTAGAACTATAATTCTTTATTATAGAATTACAATCGAACATATATTTCCGCTGCAAAAATACATTGATGTTTCGATGCAACATGGCATCTCATCAAGCGGTGGTAAAATGAAGTTTATATCAAATTTAATAATACTGATAAAACATCTCTTCTCCACGAATATATATATATATATATATATATATATATATATATATATATACAGTGTAACCCGGATATAAGAGAGTTGTCGGGACCGGAGAATAAGTCTCTTATATCCGGGTTTCTCTTACATCCGGGTTTGGTCTATTTTGTTCAGGTAAGTATGTCTCTAATTTGGGACCAGAGGAAATCTATCTTATATCCGGGTTTCTATTATATCCGGGTTTCTATTATATCCGGGTCTCTTATATCCGGGTTACTATATATATATATATATATATATATATATATATATATATATATATATATATAAAGAAAGAAAGAAAGAAAGAAAGAAAGAAAGAAAAAAAGAAAGACATAAGATGTAATGATCTCAAAAAGAAAATGAAAAAACTCTGTGACGTCGTCCCCTGGTCGCAGCGCCAACCGTGTCGTTCAATCCCAGTCTACCACGGCACCAACTGTGACGTCCTACTTTGATTCCCAGTCTGCCTACCCACGTTGTGAATTGATCTAGGCAGAGGAAATCAATCAGTCGTCGGGGCCGTAATGCAAACCGACTTCAACGGGGGTGATACCACACAAATATGCATAAAAGGCAATAAAATGAAAACTCAAAAGTTCAAAGTATCAAAGAAAAAGGTAACAAACTTTATGTCTAGTTGTTCGATACATGGGATTGCATTTATCTCCCAACCCCTTCTATGGATTGTGACACGTCGTTTTCCGCTAGGCAAGTTTTAACACTTCAAGTCGTCTGCTCTCTAAGAAATTGGTGTTTCGGTGGGTCTTTGGAAGTAAGTCAAAAGAAAAACTTATTTCGGTGATCTGGATCTAAGTCGCTCTTCAAATAATTGTTCTTGGTTTGAAGATGGGTCCGGAATGTGCGTGAATCCTGGTCAGCTATCTGCGAGGCTTGCCTCAACCGAAGACTGACTCTGGGAACTGCTCGGACTCGACTCATTTCTGCTCGTTGTGGCTTCGTTTATATGGGCGCCGACCAAAACCGGGGTGAGTTTGTCGGCGCCGGGGGGTTCCTCGATAATTCTAAATACATATCCACCTCTCTGGTTAGGAATTTCCACCTTTTTCCATTTTTGGAAACCTTTCCTCACTCTCACCTTCTCATCATACTTCAGAGGGGCATGAACTGCCCTCCCCACATCTTCGTGGCAACCTCTCTTACTCATCCTCCAGATGGGCGGCAACAGCCTCCCTCGTGCATCACGGGATCACCACTCGACCAATGATGTCTTAGCCGGGCGTGGACGAATCTGCGGCTTTGTTTCAGGAAGAAAAAAAAATATCTTGCTTAAAAAAAAAAAAAAAATTATCTCTTCTCTTTCCCTTTTCTTCCCCTTAATGGTTTATCATTTCTCCAGCCGCGAACGGGACAATATGACAATGGCGGTCATAACTCTTGTTCTACACGTGGTTTACGTCAGGTATTTTATCGCTAATTATCAGAATGTGTGGTCTTCTTAACACGGTCTCAAAAAGAAACATCTCCAAAGTTCCAGTCAGTCTGTCGCCTCGAAGAAAGAAAAAAAAAACACATTCATTTTCCTTCGGTACAAATTCCTGATAGCAAAATTTTATTATCGCAGGCCAAGGATGTTCCGTTGGACGCTCGTGGGTGGTTTTTAATTTTTCATATCTGTCCAAGTCCTTTTAGTTGCCTGTTTTTCGTCACTTAACGAAATAACATTTTCATTTGAATTTTTTTTTCTTTGGCCAGCCGGTCTGTAGTTGATAATAAGATGTCTTCCCGTACCAATAGTTTGTTTTCATATCCTTAAATAACACAGCCGATGCCAAAACATATCTGATTCTTTCCTTCTTTCCCTTTCTTTTTACTCAGAATTTCCCTGTCATTGTAATGGCACTCTTTCGCCATTTGTTACTTATCAAAATATCCTTTTATCCCATTGTCTCTTAGCTGTGTGTGTGTTCTTGCTTATCACTCACGATTCGGTTCTTAGCCTCTCCTTTTCTTCTTTTCTTTCTTTTCCCTTTCTGCCTCGTTAAATGGTGCCACAACACAACATATAGCCGAAAAAAAAAAAAAAAGACGAGATATAGTCAGTGAAAAGAAAAAGAAAGAAGAAATAGAAGAGAAGAATGACCCAAGAAATAATCCCTTCTCCGAAGAAAAAGGAAAAGAGATAATGATAAATATGAGAATGATATAGAAAGGAAAAAAGACAAGACCGGGCATGTTTTGAATTGGTTTAACAAATGAAAATCATTTATGTTAAGATGATACAGATTTAAATTTAAGCGGTAATCATGTCTATTCGATGAAAGACTTTGGATACATTGTAACAGAAGATAGACAGTTGGTGTTTTCAAAGAAAAGGCAACATACTGAAACAATAATTATACATATTATGAAAATAAAAATATAATATAAAGCAAAAAGAAAGAAAAGACAGAAAAATATATCGAATTATAATTCAGAAAATTAGAAAATTGAATCGAAATAATAAATGAAAATAAATTATATAAAATATAAATAAATAAAAATGAATAAAAAAAGAACTTACGGAGACGAAAAGATACATAGATCAAATATATAAGTCATATGAATAATAAATATTACGATAAATTTATAAAATATAAATTAAAATTAACTTTTAATTAATAGGATATAACTGTTAACCAAATAATTTTATATACATATATATACATATATAGCATACACATATATACGTACACATACACACACACACATATATATATATATACATATATATATATATATATATATATATATATATATATATATATATATATATATATATATATATATATGTTAGTGTGTGTGTGTGTGTGTGTGTTTGATTGAATAAATTACTGACATTATGTCTGTTAATTTTAATAAAATCCGTTCATACTCACGAATAACCTTCTGTGTATTAATGTTAAAGGATGAGAGAATTGTGCTATAGATTTTTTTTTTTAATTTTTTTTGTTTTCATTTCCCAAGTACTTTTGATCTTCTTCCAAGATCATCTTCAGGGGTGCAAGTAGGACAAAACTATGTTGTTCATTAGTATAAGTATTTATATAAAGATGTGCCTTGTTATCCATGACTGTATTTTTTTTCATTATGCTTTTAAATGGAAAAAGGTTGACAATGTGCTAAGCGTTCATTGGAACATGAAAAATTATCCCTTATGGAATGTTTCCCTCTATGTTATAATGTCGTAGTCACGCGCGCATTAAAGAATGAAAAACTGTTTCTTTACAGGCAATTCAGAACATAACTGCAGTATTCATAGTGATTCTGTTCAGTGTCGGCTTTATATTTTTTTAATATAGATTGTTTTTAGTATCTGTAATTTTATTTGTACTACTTGCACGCCTGAAGATTATCTTGGAAGAAGATCGAAAGTACTTGGGAAATGAAAATAAAAGAAATTTAAACAGCTATAGCATATTTTTCTCATCCTTTAAAATCAACACACGGAAGGTTATTCGTGCGTATGAACGAACTTTATTAAAAAATTAGCAGATACAATGTCTGTAATTTATTTAATCAGATATACCTAAAAGAGAATTTGCTGCCTAAATGCACAAATATATATATATATATATATATATATATATATATATATATATATATTTGTGTGTGTGTGTGTGTGCGCTCGCGCGTGCGTGCAGTAAAGAAAACACGAATAGAAAATGTTACAATGTTAGCCGGTCCTATACATTTTTTATACAAAATTTTACCTGTAATTTTTTGTTAATAATTTATCTACTACGTTACCTCCCAATTAAACTTACTTTATTAAGGATAATATTAAAATGTTTATTAAGATATGTAACATAAGAGAAGTGATTATTAAGTTTTAAAGTTTAGCAAGATTGTAAAGTCAAAGGCGTAATGTGCCTACAATTAACAATTAGTTCGAATCTTTGATTCAGCAACTCATCCCTATTCAAAAATCTGATTATTTGCATTTTCTCCCGTAGACACTGAAAACAAGGTTCATATAAGGAACTAAAAGTCCTTAGCTAGTTTTAACATTTTGTTGAGGCAAATGTCACGTACCATAAGGATAATTTCCTACATAAAAAAATATTATTTACTAATAATTTACTCTCCATTTGCTTTTTCAAAAGACATTTCAATTCTGTGCCTGCGTGATTCATTAACACGTCGGAGAGTTTCCTTTGTCATTTTACTGCATTCATATTTAACTCTTCCTTTAAGCACCTCACTCTATTTCCTGGGTACGTCTGATAAACAACTGATTTCAAATGAGCGCAGAAAAAAATTACAGAGGTGTGAGCTCTGCTGACCTCGGTAACCACTCAACAGGACCTATCAAAACAAATTATATATTTGTAACATAATTAATTAATTAGCCCTTATGGCGTGCAACATTTGCCTTACACTTATATATATATATATATATATATATATAGATAGATAGATAGATAGATAGATAGATAGATAGATAATATTAGTGGTAAATATACATATATATGAAAAATCCCTTGGAATCGTAAAAACGATCCAATTCATCAATTTGTAGGTCTGATGAATTGGATCGTATTTATGATTCCAATGGAATAAATTATGACCATGCAATATTAGTGTTTAAGCCTTTTTAATATATATATATATATATATATATATATATATATATATATATATATATATGTGTGTGTCTTTAGGCAGCAAATTCCCTTTTAGACATGTCTGATTAAATAAATTACAATCATTATGTCTGCTTATTTTTATCATAATCCTTTTATATCCACGAATAGATTTTTCCTTATGTTACAATTGAATAAGGCATTTATTTCTTGCCTTATTTAATTGTAATATACGGAAAAATATTCGTAAATATGAAAGCATCGTGCTAAAAATAAGCAGACATAATGTTAGCAATTTATTCAATCATATATATATATATATATATATATATATATATATATATATATATATATATATATATATATATGTATGTATCAAACAGTACGGATTGTAGCACCATATATTAGGTTGGTGCAAAAATAATGACGTAATAATGTCATTTTTTGACGTATTTTTTAACGTCAAAAAATGACATTATTACGTCATTATTTTTGCACCAACCTAATATAATGACAGATTTTTCTCTATTTTACATAGAGATCGCTCTCTTCTCCACTTTAGAGTTCTCGAAGCTGTGTACATCAAAATTCACCAGCCTAACCAGTGTCAACAGAAAGATCATTTTATTTGTTCCTTGTGTTTGTTCAGGGGAATATGAATAAATTTTCCCCTATTTTATACTCTTTTTGGAACTTTTTATTGGCTTTTGATCATCAATTTGTTCACAATTAAAATTAATTTAATCGTATTCCAGTTTCTTTCTCATTCGCTATTTTTGCAATTGTGTCTACATTATTTGTTCTATTCGTCAACGTCCAACTTTTGATAAAGATTTAGCCCAAAAGGTTTCCTTGAAATGATAATGAGGTCTTCTTTACATATATATATATATATATGAAGCTATAAACTTTATTCACCGTCGTTTCAATTGAAGGAAGCATTCCGGGAATTCTTTTTCTGGGATAGCGAGCAGCTGCCTCGTCGCAATCTCTTGTCGATGTCTTGAAATCTTCTTGATGTTTGGAAAAAGAGGAAAAAGTCACAACAGGCGAGATCTGTGTAATATGCTGATTGCCAAACCTGCGGAATGTTATGCATAACAAAAAGTTGCTCAATATCGTTGATTGTAAACAAAAGAAAGCCAGATGCAATTGTAGCCTAAAAAGTCCCTGTCACATAGAAGGTAATTGTTTACAGAAAATATAGTTTATTTCGGATAAAAGAGGTAGAAAATGGTGAGTGAGTTAAGGAAGATAAAAAAAAATATTGGGGCTACTGAAAATAAATGGGAAAAAAAAGGTACAATAATCATACATTGAGGTTTATACACAGTAAATACGAAATCGCTACAACGATGTCAACGTATTACAGGAAAATTAAAAGAGAAGTAGTTAAGTCCTCTAAAATTACGTGGAGAATTTATAAAAACATCTTAAAACGCAAGTGAAAGGTGTGAGCTTTGTCTGGGAAAAAAATAAATATTAAATTTGATCAGCGATAACAGAATTCATAATAAAAAAAAGTTAATTAGCAGATGTAGACATAACATA
>OZ010585.1:51139961-51142461 GCA_963932145.1 Acanthosepion lycidas
CAAATATATATGCATACATACACAGCTTTTTTTTTTGTCAGACTATCGCTATGAATCTAAAAAACAACCAAACCTCCATTTCCTTCTCCTGCTCCTCCTTTTTCTATGCCGTACATTTATCAGAAAATGAAACGATAAATTTTGATGTGCCATAAAACAAAAACGACCAACAACCATCCAAAATTAAACGTTATGATTATTAATAACATTCTCCAAGTTACGAGTGCAACTCCAAATCATATATATATATATATATATATATATATATATATATATATATATATATATAACAGTTATTTTGTTTTCTTATCGGATACGAAAATAAAGATAACACGTGTAGACTTTCGGACAGATAGAGGCTCTCGGAAGGAGGAGACCGAGAAGGTGGAAGTACCCGAAAAATGTATTTGAATGATGCTGAACTTTGAATCTCCCTGTGCTTGAGCGGGCTGTAAGAAACCAGATCAGATGGTTTTCCTACAATGAGGGACGCTGGTTTAAAAACTATCGGTGGGCAAATTTTCTGCATTAAGGCCCTCGTATACACAGGCCAGTAGATATAATTCACACTTAAATGATTACTCAAACGCGTTTATCCATTAAAATATAACCTTTAAAGTAATGAAACATTATATATATATATATATATATATATATATGTGTGTGTGTGTGTGATCCTTTCACGCCAGGCAAGGCAATAAAGCTACAGGGACGCAAGAGGTTACAGAGGGTTAGAGAATGAGAGAAAAGCTACTATTAATGAGAGAGGACAATAAACGAATAAGAATTAAGAATACAGAAGATAACGATTGACATTGCATTTAAAGTTTTTGAAAATGAAAGTTGACCGTGAAGCACGACGTTTGGAGTGAGTTCCACAAGTGAAAAGTGCGATAGAAGAAACTGTTTGCATAAAACTTACGGTATTATTACGTTGGTTCAAAAATAATGTCGTTTTCTCACATAGTAACATATGTGAGAAAACGACATTATTTTTGCACCAACCTAATATCTAGCCATTTCAACGGAAAAATGATGAGACCTTGCCGCCAATCTATTAGGTTGTCCCAAAAGTTCGTAAACATTTGCAAAAAACTTGAAATTTTACTCACCAACTAATAACAAAAACAACAAAAATTATTCCTCAAAATAAAGACCATCCTTTTCCAAGACTTTCTGCCATCGATCTGCAAGCTTTCGGATCTGGTGAAAGTACCATTCAGCCGACTTTGAATCAAAGAATTCTTGACACGCTTCCTCGACTTCATCAAACGAGTCGAATCGGCGGCCCTTCAGAAAGTGTTGCATTGAGCGGAAAAGGCCGTAATCTGATGGAGCACAGTCAAGACTGTAGGCTGGATGTGGCAGAACCTCAACGCCGTCCAGCTCTTCAAACTTGTCTTTGGTCTTCCTGGCGGTGTATGGCTTGTCATTGTCCTGCTGCATCAAAGCGCGCTTTCGGTTGATCAGAGCCGGGTACTTTTGCTTCAACTTTTCGTAGACCCGCACCAGTTACTGACAGTAAAGTTCGGCACTGATGGCACGACCATTCGGAACCAACTCAAAATGCACGATTCCTTCAAAGTTCCACCAAATGCACAACATGACATTCTTGCCGATTCGATCTTGTTTTGGAACCGAAGGTGTCTCATGTCCTTTCTGAACCCATCGCTTGTCTCGATTGTGCTGGATTGTGTTGCATAAAAATTCAATTTTTCGCAAGTGTTTACGAACTTTTGGGAGAACCTAATAGTACTGCGCTTAAATTCATAAACTCTACGTACTTCAGAGGAAAGTGATATTTATTCTGTTAACTACAGAAATGTGGCACAAGGCCGAAAAGGGGATTGGGGAAAGGACGGTCTTCTTCTGTCTTAACTTCAGAGGAAAGTTCATCAGAACGATTACCGTGAAAGTATTTATAGAGAAGTCACGAGGAAGCTACGTAACGGCGGTGGTAAAGTGACTTAAGCCGAGATTCCAAGTCGGGACCAATAACATTGCAGATTCTTCTTTGGATGTTATGAAGAATATCTAAATATATAGCAAAAGCAGCAGAACATATGTAGCAGAAATATGTAAAGCATGTACGAATAGCAGACTTATAAATGTGTAAGATAGATTCTGGCGAGAAAATTGTCTAGCATTATAATAAACCAGCTTTCAGCAGACTTAGCGACATATATATATATATATATATATATATATATATATATATATATATATATATATATATACATACATATATATATATATACATATATATATATATACATATATATACATATATATATATATATATATATATATATATATATATATATATATATATATTCACGCTTTTGCGATCATCAAAGTGGTTTATTTTTTTAAATTGGATCTATTTATGCAGACACCTGTATGCATGTGTATCTATGCGTATGAGAATGTCGCCCCGAACAGATTCCCCCTCCAAACATCAAACATAGTCAAACAAGCATAAATAGATTCAATTTTAAAA
>OZ010585.1:51147461-51169961 GCA_963932145.1 Acanthosepion lycidas
GGTCATCAGTAAAAGGAAGAGACCGAAATACGATTTTAAGGTCGGGATCACTAGAATAAAAAAGACGCAGAAGTTTAACTATCTGGGAAGCGTCTTGACAGAGGACGGTAAGTGCGACACTGAGATCCGTAGACGTACTGGGATGGCCAAAGACACATTTCTGGGCAGAGAATCGCAAGAGAGGAAGATTTCTTTGGTAGCAAAGGAAAGAATACTGAACTGTTACCTGACATCTGTCCTTCTTTACGGCAGCGAATGTTGGACGATTTCCTCAAAGATGAAGAAGAGACTCGTGGCGACAGAGATGTGGTTCTAAACGGAACACATCTCAGTTCATTCACTGCTACACACGGTAGAAGTTAAAGACAGACTGGACACAAGTGTACACGAATCAGCGTTTCTCAGCCGATGCCGTAGGGCGCACTTATGCACCTTGAATTGTAGCCAAGTGTGTCTCGACTTAATAGAAGAATAATATATTATTTTTATATTTTAAAAAGATCTTTATTTTTAAAAATCTACAGGCACCAAATAATTTAATGTCTTAAAAATCAATGCTTATTTCCGGGGGCTTCTTTACTATTTTCCTATTTTCAAATTTCAAGATTTATTTTACCTTATTAAAATTTAAAGTGCGCCCCAGAATTTTAGTTACCCGATGAATGAGCCAAAGGAATACTGAACTGTTACGTGATATCTGTTCTTCTTTACGGCAGCGAATATTGGACGATTTCCTGAAAGATGAAAAAGAGACTAACCAACGCCTTTAAGGACACATGGCACAGTGGATAAAGGCGTTGGTTAGATCCAGTGTCAGGACTCAAAGAACTGTTAAAGCAGTGCAGATCTTGGAGAAGTGAATTAACAGGAGATAACTGACATCCATTAGACATGGCACGTGGAACTAGAACAGTCTACCCCAGAGAGCGAAGTAAAGGGTTCAGTTCGACATTCCAACCAACTGAAGAAGGCCGGAGCGTACAACCGCCGAAATGTGATAAATATGGCGACAAAGATGAGGACAACAGTCCGAATAATGTAAATAGTGTACCTATCTAACGAGTTTGTATAACGCGGACAAAGGAAGCTTAGAAAATGTATCACTATGAGGACGTATTGAAGACAAAGGGAGCAAGTGAAAACAGGAAGACCTACCAAACGTATCTGTGTAAAATGAAGCCCAAACGGACTGAAAGAAGGCTGAAAAATTTAATCTACACGGGCACAATGAAAGCAAGACGGACAGAGGTAAAAAAAAAAACAAAAAAACGGGTAACCTATGTAACGTGTTTTTATAAATGGATGCCATAACGGAAACAAAGGAAGCTTAGAAAATTTCTTCTTATTACAAGCAAAACGAGAAGACGTAAATAGCTAGACACTTACCTAACAGTTTTGTGTAAATGAATGGCCAAGTGCAGATGAAAGATGGCTTGGAAAATGTAATCCTCACGAGGCATATTTACACAGCAGCGTGGCAGAGGAAATGATCAAGTATACTATCAAATGAGTTTGTATTTTTTTTAAAAAAAGAGTAGAGCGGGTCAAAGAGTCCTTAGCGAATTTATAATTGACAGGAGAAATTGAAAATGAAAAGCGGTAAGCGTACACATTAAGTCACCTAACTTACGACTTTATGTAAATGGTTGGCCAACAAGGAACAAAAGAAAAGAACTTGGATGACTTAAACATTACGGGGCATAATGAAACACCCAGAGAACCGGGCGGCGAGAGAAACTACTATCAATTTAAGGAGTTAGTATAAAAGGATTCTACAAAGAGGACAAAGGAGGCTTAAAGAATTTATCACTCACATGGCATATGGAAGACAGAGGGAACACCAAAGAAATAACAAAACACCTACTTAACATGTTTGTGTAAATGGCTGGCCAAGCGGGTGGGGGGAAAGACTGTCCAGTAAAATCCTCACGAAGAAAATTGAAAGCAAATGAGGCAGTGTGGGAAAAAAATCTAGTAACCTTTCTAAGAAGTTTGTGTAAATGGATAGTATTAGAGCGGAGACAAAAGAAGGCTTAGAGAATTTATCACTCACATGATACAGTTAGAGGCAAAAGTGACAAATGAATTATATACCTAAAGACTCTTTGCAAATGGATGCCGAAAAGACAGAAATAAGGCTAAAAAATTTAATCCTCACAGGCACAAAGAAAGAAAGAGGGGCGGAGAGGAAAAATGTAACCTCTCTAACGAGGTTTTGAAAATGGATGCGATAGCGGGGACAAAGAAGGCTTATATTTGGATATATTAATGGCAAAAGAGTCACCGCAGATATAACAAACAGCTAACAAATTTGAGTAAATGTATGTTTGGTTTGGTTTGTTTTGTTTTACGGCATATCAACCTCAATGGGTTATTTAATGCCGACAAGATTTTTATTGCTGGTAATATTTTTTTTATTCATTTGTATTTTGGTAATTTTTTTTTCCTTCAAAAATCTATTTCCGGTAATTTTTTCCCCAAAAAATGTATGGCTTGTAATTTTTTTTTTCAAAAAAGTATAGCTGGTAATATCTTTTTTTAAAAATGTATAGCTGGCAATCATTTTTTCTTCAAAAATATTTTACAAAGTATTTCTGTTATTAAAACCTATTTTTACACTTTCATAGTGTTTTGACCCAAGTTTGGAGGTTGACTATTTGCGCATAGCTGGGACGCTGACAGGTGATACCACTCAGGGTCAGGGTGGACCTGAGAACAGAAATTAAGAGGTGGTACTACGCTCCTCAAAACCTTCTGATCAGAGGCTTTGCTGTTGGGCGTAGTTTATCGTCTTACCCAGTACGTGGATGTAGTTTATCGTCATACCCAGGACGGTGAGTAAATTTATCTCCAAGAGGGAAAATGTCATCCTCACGAGGCATCATGAAACGCCACATGCGCAGAGGAAGAGACCTGGTAACCTTTCTAACGAATTTGTGTAAATGAGTGTCAGGGCGAAGACAAAGAGGGTCGGGAGTATTTACAGATCAAGCTAAAGAAAATATGGATAGACGGAAACATCTAGTAACCAACCTGTAAAGTATGCGTTGACTGGGAAGATGTGAAGAGCCATGATTATACACGTTCTGAAGGGTCACGGCACATGAAACAAAATGATTCATTTCTCACGTCGAACAGTATAGCATTCACTTTAATTAAACGCGTCAGAGAACAGAATTGATTTTTTTTTAGATACCGCGATAAAAGTCCGGCTGCGCTAAAGCCGACTTACCTAAACACACGTTCTTTGTTTTGAACAAAGACAGTGAATTGAGAATCAAAAGTCCTTCATTTGTACAATTTTTTCAATTTTATACCTGAATGCTTTTCTTTTCTGCGCTAAATATTTGTCCCCAACAAAGATAGCTGGCTTATAAATACATTGAAAAGGGCGTTTTTTTCTATGCACAATAACAAAAGATAATTATTGTGTTTAAAGCAGAAAGAATTTGATATGCCAGCATATGTAGTTGCCCGTGAGTAGAAACTAGCAAATTCATACTCAACTTCAAATGGCAAATAAAAGGTATATGACCAGTTTTGCAATGTGTCATGTAGTCATAGTAGAAATATCAGTACAATATATATATATATATATATATATATATATATATATATATATATATATATATACAGTCCTGAGTATAACGACAGACTATATCCGCTAGCAAGGCATCTGATCAGGTTTTGAGGAGCGTGGAACCACCTCTTAATTGCTGTTGTTCCCAGATACTCCCTGACCCAGAGAAATAGCACCTGTTAGCGTCCCAGCAAATAGTTAACCCCTCAAACTGCGGTCAACACTATGAAAGTGTAAAAATAGGTTTTTATAGTAAAAATACCAGCAATATATATTTGAAAAAATAAATTATTACCAGCAGTACATTTTTTTGAAAAAAAATATACCAGCCATAATTTTTTTTTAAATCAAATTCTTACCAGCAATATATTTTTGAAAAAGAAAAATTATTACCAGCTAAACATTATTTGAAAAAAAAAATTATTACCACCAATACAATTTTGAAAAAAATATTACCAGCAATACAACTTTGGAAAAAAATATTGACAACAATATATTTGATTTTCGACAAAAACCCTCTTGACAAAATACGTCAATAAAACCCGATCTACAAACTGATTTCTTACAAAGAATACATATTCTATTCATAAGAACCAATCCTAAAAATCTTGTCCGCATTAAATAACACATTGAGGTTGATGTGCCGTAACAAAATAAACAAAACAATATATATATATATATATATATATATATATATATATATATATATATATATATATATATATATATATATATATTGGCCAGTTCAAGGAAGACATTTAGGTCACTAAAACACACAAAAAAGAGACAGCCCAATATCGAGAATATTTAACATCGAAAAACGTAGGAAAAATGAATTCCTTTTAATAATATATGGAAATACCCACTATTTGCCTGATGAAGGTCGCGAGACTGGAAACTCGTGTAGCAAAATTATGGAAAATAAATCATAATATATATATTTTTTAAATCCACATTACAACCAAAAACGTTTGCGATTTTTAATACACACACTTTTGTCTCGTTGGAACTACTATAACCTCTTCTTTATATATATATCTCTCATTCTCTCTCTCTCTCTCTCTCTATTGATATATATATATATATATATATATATATATATATATAAAGTTTATGATATGCTATATTTACAGGTAAAGGTGCTAAGTATCAGAGATAGAGTGTAGGTAAATATAAAAGTGGACACTGAGGTCAACAACAAGCAACAACTGCTTGTTTTATACCAGAGCGTAATCTTCAGGCCATGTGCGCTGTTTTTTAGTTCGACTATTCATATATACTAGTCAGTGGTGCATTCTGGGTAATAAGGTATAATGTATTATTCTGGCGGTTATTGGGTCGGCGATAACGGTTATCAGCGGATAACGAAGAAAAATCTACTTAGATGTGACTGATGAACACTGGAAACAGAGAAACTATACACGCAAAATATCTTTTACATATAATAATGACGCAGACAGCACCGTACTTTCTAAACATATATGGGAAATTAAAAACTAATTACAGGAAACTATCATAGAAAATAAAGCATCAGTCTACAACAAAAAGGAGAAAGTATCTATAATTAACCTTCTTACATCAACACAAACTGCTGAATAAACGATCGGAACTTGCAAAGTAACCAAAAATTCCTTACCGTTATTAGAAAAAAAGGTATACAGCAAATTTAACATAGCGTTAACCCTCAAGGTAATCTCCATCAACATCCAGAACCTTTTGCCTGTTATTCAGATTACGGTCGTCTTCGAGTATAGAATCCAGAGGTTAGCAGTGAATATTTTGGAGACAGTAGGAACGCGTAGTTCAGGTTAGCAGTGGATATCGCAGCAAAGTAGAAGAGCGTAGTACTTCCTTCTGTTCATCTTCGCCTGACAAGTTGGTACTGGTCATTCGGTTAGGGTAAACAAAAATGGCCGCCTTTATACACGACGAATTGAATGTTTTACGTCTTCTGATTGGTTAACCTTCTATTGGTGGACTATAAAGTGAGTCCAGGCATTTGGACTAACTCACTAGTTACATATATACACAAAAAACTGTAACATTGCCAACGTGCCTCGAGCTGTATCATGCCCTGGTGGTAAAAATCAGTTGTTTGGACACAATGAAATCTATGAGTGCCTGCCGCAAGTCTGCGTTATTTGCGAATGATTTATCACGAAGGTGGTTGCCCAAGGAATGGAAAAGGTGCTAATCTGTTGATGCATGGTTCGAGGATTAAAGTGGATGGCACAGTGCCTCCCAATCAATCTGTATGGCATCTCTGGTCACCAACGCCACATGAGGCCTAGCATTGTCATGGAAGAAGAGTACGCCAACGCAGGCTTCTTCTGTTTTAGTGACTGTTGCAAACGTTACAACTGCTGCGTGTATAGGTCCGCAGTGATGGTTTGATCTGTTCGTAGCATCTCACTTGTCGACTAGATCGCCAGATACAGAGAATGATCTTGTGTGGGTGTAGAGATGGTTTTGTGGTGTAAGGCACTGGGTCCTGTGGTGACAACCAATATCTGTTAGGTTTGGGAGTGTCATACAGCACTCACTCTTCGTAAGCGCTCGATCAAATATAGCTACGTTGCGGTGCCTTGATATCAATGAAAAACAGTCTGTCGCTCGTATGTCGTGTAAACACTTGCTTAACTTTTACGCCTTCCCTATGCGGTACAGGTGAAGACTATTTCATCAGAAAGCTGGAAGCGTTCGACAAGCTAACCACAGGTTTGGATGTTGACCTACTTACTCTATGGCCGCTTTCAGGACCTCATCATCCAGGTCATGTGGCCGCTCACTGCGGGGTTCATCACTGTTATGGTCCAGGTTAGGACCAAGGAAGAACAACACGAACACAAGAGTAGAAATAACGAAGGTATATTACACGAAATAATAATACAAGATGTGGAAGGTGTTAGTATGACTGTCAGTCTGGTTTGGAGTGAAACTACTATCGGCTCGACTCGATTCGACCCTATCGCTTGAGAAGCGTAGTATACATAGTGTTAGGAAGAATTCATTCTGTAGTTATAGGTAAGGACCCATGTCAATCACAAAGGCTCAGATCTCTTGATCAGAACTTCTAGAACCAATGCCTGGAGGTGCATTCACTCACAGAATTATCCCCAAACGCTTGACGTATTCGGTGACTTGAGGCAGCTGCGGAAAAGCCCACTTAAAAATCATAAAGCTAACAACCGCGAACGAGCTGCTTTGACACCGCCATATTTCTTAGCCGCTGCTCGAACTATGACTGATGCGTGTGCGCAACCCATCTGCATTGGTCAAGAGCAATGATCACACTCACACCGCTTTCCAGGCACGTGAAACACTTATTTACATATCAGCAATCGATTCTTCCCACAAAACGTCAAAATCGATAAAGACTTTTTTGGTTACCTTATACTACAAAATGCAGACAAGAAAACAAATTCATACAACGCTACTTAAAAAATCGTAAGTTAAAAACGAATACCTTTTAAAATGCTATGATAAAGGCAAATATATTCACTATATACAACGTAGATATTGCAACGTACTTTAGACAACGACAATATCTTAAACTAAACAAATAAGATAATCAACCCAAGAAAAATTGAAAGCTAAAAAACGTCAGTATAAAATAGCTATAAACAACCACATTCGGATCAATGGCCTCTAGAATAATTTGAAATATAACCTTTACCGCCGACCCAACAACTGTTAGAATAATGCAACTGGCCTTACTGCTCGGAATGCCCCATTGATCAGCATATATAAATAGTCAATAACACACCACACACTGCCTGAAGATTGCGTTAATTATGAAATAGACGGTCACTCCGTGTCTACATATATATATATATATATATATATATATATATATATATATATATATATATATATATAGAGAGAGAGAGAGAGAAAGAGAGAGAGATAGATAGATAGATTTGTTAAAATGTCCGTATAACCACTCTGAAGATGGCTCATGTGAGCCGAAAGCTTTGATCAATGACAAACTTATTAAAATATATCCAGATGTTGGAAAATTTTTGTTTTTAATTTCACCCGAAATTAAAGCAAAAATACAAACATTAGAACGGCTCATGGTCAGACATAATAGACATTCATTGTCTGTTATATTTAACAATATATATATATATATATATATATATATATATATATATATATATATATATATAATAAAAATCCTTTCTTTAAATATATTCTATTATCATTCTGACAATCATTTTGGTGAGTTTCACTTAATGTCGTTTCATGTCGGTTGGAAACTTTTAAGGAACTTGCCAAAATTGTGTGTAATGTACTGAGTAATTTTGACAATCGTTCGTCATGTTCAGGAAAAGAGTAGTTGAAGTTAAGACTAAGCCAGTGATATTTTTATGCTGTTAAATGTTCGGGGTTTGAGCATCGGCTCCCATGCACTGATAGTGGAATAGTTTTCTTTAGGTGAGTAAAATAACACGACTGCTCAAAAGCATTTTTAACACGCTACAGATTAAAACGCGTTTTATCGATGGAGGGTTGCCGTATTTTGGTGTGAAGGTTCACCAATATTTTTAATCTTTTTTTTTTTATTTTAGTTGGCCTTTCAGATGGGCTGTAATTTTTATTTAAAATGTCGAAAATATATTTCTCGGTTCTCCTGATAATGCTGTCTGTGTTGTTTCTAAGCTGTTTTGCTGCACTTATACATGAGGTATTTAAAAAATTGAGCTTTAACATTTAGTACTGCCTCATGTTTATTACTATAAGGATAAAACTTGCCGCATATATTGCAAACACTACGATAATATTTTCCAAAATAGTCTACATTGAGATTAATGCAATGTCTTCTGGGTACACTTGCGTATAAATAGCTACCTCGAAGAATGTGCTGTTAAGTGACTGGAGCTAACCTTACATTTCGGCAACAATGACGTCACCGGTGTGAAAGTGTTTCCGGTATGTTTTTTATTAAAAGAGCCCAAGCAGATTATAATCAGGAGTAGCCGAGTCATGATTATGCCGTACATAAAGTAAAATATAAATTTATAGATTTATAGAATGTTCAATTTTTCTTTGGAATGAGTGTTGTACAAGAAAGGCAATAAAACTGAAAGAGCCGAAAACTTCAAAATAATATTTGAATTAACTTTATTTTCTCCAAAAAATTTCGCTTGAAGATGGAACAGAGCCTACTTTAACTCAAGTTAATTCAAATATTATTTTGAAGTTTTCGTCTCTTGTTTTGAATCATGAGACCTCTTATGTAGCGAGTTGGAATCATATTTTTAAATAAATAATTATATATATATATATATATATATATATATATATATATATATATATATATATATATTATTATTATTATTATTATTATTATCATTATTATTATTATTATTATTATTATTATTATTATAAAACTACTATTATGTATATAATAATTATGTTTTAGCGTAGCAAACTGACGTTATTGTATGATTCAATGAACCAAACTGACAAGGTTGTTTTGTTTATTTTTGTCTAATTATGTTTGTTTTGTATGCGTAAAAATGTTTTCTTTTCTTGACTTAATGAATCTGGAGATTGTCAAAACATTTGCTGATCCTGAGCGCTTTCGTCTAAACTAGTCGTTATTTTTAAAGATGTTTTTGTTATACTACTCTAATAAAAAATGTCATCAGTTATTTTTTTATTTTTATTCTATGAAATTACTTTCACAGGGAAAACTAACTATTATACAAAAGAAATCGAATTGGTCATTGGTATTAAACTTTAAAGCTAGAGCTAAATTTTTTAAAAATTAGTTTGTATGTTTCCAGAAACAAATTGGTCTCCACGTTTGGATTCCACAAATTGTTATGTCTGAACGTGTTTTCTTAATTTAAATGCGGTATCACTTTTAGTTTTCTATATTCATATTACGTTTGTAATTTTCTAAATAAACCTGATAATCAGTTTCCTGGTACCGACTGCTACAATCAAATTGTTTCTTTTTATTCTGGAACTCTGTAAGTTTGTGAATTTAAGACACGAGTGAATAAGTTTTAAAGGGAAATATTCTAAGAAAAAGCAGGCACATAGTGGCAGGAAAGTCCTACAAAAAAAAAAAAAAGAATGATACGGCAGTGCGTTTCCATTGGCACGTGAATTGATGATTTTGCGGTTAGCGAGAAGGTGAGATTTACTAGAAAAATAAGGAGTCTCTTCATCCCAGTTTCTTTATTGAAAATGTTCACTAAGTTGAGAAACGTGGATCAGCAGATGTTAACATTGGGAAGTTCCCTGATTTCCTTCACCCAGTCCCTCACTAAAACTTACTCGGCACGACTTCTCTACAGGGGACAATAAAAGTAACCAAGACAAGCCAGATGCGTTGTGCTACTTAATACTCGAAAAAGAAACTTTTCTACGAGTAACAAACGGCTGACCTGATTATCAGTAAGAGACAGAGACAGTATGCCTTTAGTGTATCGATCCGTAGATAGTCGTGAAAACTAAGGTAACGGCACAACCTGCTCGGCCATCGACGGAACAACGGGGGTGGTAGCCAAATACCATTTTAAGATATATACCTAATCGTATACGATGTCGTGATAATGCCGCAGTTCTTTTAAATGCTGCCAGCTCTATTTCTGTCTTCTTCTATGATTTTTTTTCTTCTCGGACGACCACATTTCGGTTGGTCTGTAACACTTCCAATATTTTGAAACTTTGAAGTAAACTTGGCAACAGTGTCAAGTATGATGTGATAACCACATTCCATGTTGAATTCCATAACAATCGTTTGAGAGAATCCAGCACTTACTTGATTTAACGAAAACATTCTGGAAGGTATATTGACAACAATAAATGCTGTGTTTGTTGTTAAAAGATGTTTATTTCCACTTTGTGTGTGGAATTTACATGTGCTTCTATGGCATTTACATTAAAAGCTTTTAAAGCTAACATTTCTAACAGTATCTCTTTGGAGATAATATATATTTAAACCGGTATAGAGGCGCAAGTAGACTATTTCGGAAAAATAGAGGAGAAAATAGATATTAGTTTAAATTATGTTTCATGGTCAAATTATCTAAAATATCGAATGTAAACTCATGTGCACGCATTCATCTACATATATATATATATATATATATATATATATATATATATATAACTGTGCGTGTATGCAAAAAAAAATCACATATGCATATGAAACTGCTAGTATCAAGATCAGTAAAAATCAAGTAAAGTACTTTTTTTTTTAAATTATATATGCTGCTCTGTATCTTTTTTTAAGATGTTTTACATTCAGTATTCTGTTGGTGTAAAGTCCGTGTCTTTGACACAAGGCATTTTAGACTGCTAGAAAATAATATATATATATACACATATATATACACATATATATATATATATATATATATATATATATATATATATATATATATATATATATATATATATGTATATATATATAGGGATAGATAGATAGATAGATAGATACATACATACATACATACATACATACATAGATACATGCATATAAGTGTGTGCAGAAAATTCTCGTGACACACAGACACTGTTGGTGTAAAGTCCGTGTATTTGACACAATGCATTTTAGACTGCTAGAAAATAATATATATATATATATATATATATATATATATATATATATATATATACATATATATATATATATATATATATATAGGGAGAGATATATAGATAGATAGATACATACATACATACATATAAGTGTTTGCAGAAAATTCTCGTGACACACATACACACACACACACACACACACATATATATATATATATATATATATATATATATATAGCAAGATAGATACATGCATACATACAAGTGTGTAATGAAAAATTCTCAGGATATATATATATATATATATATATATATATATATATAGGCAGAATTCCTTCATTTATACAAGTTTCGGTAAAGACAAGCTACTGTGTTTAAGCATTTAATTTGATGTTTCTTGTGTTCGTACATGCGTTTTCTTTTCTGGAAACGAAGTGTGTAAAAACTGTTCAAATGTTCTGCATTTCCGAGTATTTTCGGCTATACTTTTAGCCATTATCAAGAATGATTTTATTTTAGACTTTTTAACTGAATGTATGCGTTGTTTTTATGCATCTATAGTTATAGGAATGTTTTATTTTCCAAACACAGTTAGCACATTGTGGCCATAGTTAATGTTATTGAGAGTTGGCCTTTTCTTTTTTATTATTAGGACTGCCATTATTTTTTCATCTTTTTATATGTGGATGCAATTATTATGCTTGTATTTTTGACTAGTATGTTTCGGATTTAGTCTGGTAGGTTTCTGTGTGTGTCTGAATGCGTTCTAATTGAACTGTGGTTAGATAAGTGGAATGTGAATCGTCTGGATAAGCATGTAGTAGTGTGACCGACGTAATTATGAATTTGGTTTAATCAAGAACACAGTTTTTAAAGATGAGGTTAGCTGTTTTAAATTTTTATAATAGATAATTAATTTAATATTTATTTTTTGTTGTTCGAGTCACCTGGAATAGTGACTTTTTAATATTTCTAAGTGTAGATTCATCATGCTTATAGCTGTCGTGCATTTGGTTCTTGTAGAAGTTGTTCATATTATTGTTTTTTTCTGTGTTCAGTATCGTTATTACTTACTCCGGAAAGAAATAATCTAAACAGGTGATCGATGAGTTATAGTTATGAAAACCATTATTAACTAGTGTCTGGTTTGCATTGTCGTTTTCCCTAACTACCTCATCAAGAGCTCTTGAAAAGTTTTCAGGCGAAAGTTTTCACCACTGCACTCATACACACGTGCGTACGTTTGTATGAAGACTTGTGTAAGTATACACACACACATACACACACACACACATATATATATATGTGTGTGTGTGTGTGTGTGTGTATTGTGTGAGGTGATATATTAAATAAGATGTGAAAGATAAAATTTCTACTAGGTCGTTATTCAGTCTCTCTTTCTCTCTCTCTCTCTCTCTGTATCTATCTCTCTTTCTGTGTGGGTTTTTCAATATGAGTGACGAAATGTTTCGAACAGTCGCTTTCTAACCATGAGACTCGAGTTCAAACCTCACTCTTGTCGATTTGCTAAGTAAACAACTTCATGATTTTATCATCCTCATGACTGTGAAAAAACTGGCTTTGTTCAAACTACTGATCACGCCAGGTTATATACGCAGTATGAACCACATATGGTTTCTGTGAATGTTGATCAAACACAAGTTTGCCTGAGAAGGCGTCTGCAACAGGGACGGGCTAGTCACCCCTATCAAACGGCTGCACTTGGAAATGCATAGCTGGCCATTATACACACAGACACATAGACAGACAGACAGACAGACACACACACACACACACACACAGACATATATATATATATATATATATGTGTGTGTGTGTGTGTGTGTGTGTAAGCAAATATATGGATATAGATCCGTCAATATGAAGAAAAATATACGGAAAAAACAAACAAAAATCCTTATATGCAATTATGCTGTTTTAATGTTAATTAACATTATCAATTCAACATGACAAAGACGATGGACATTATGTCCATCGTCTTTGTCATGTTGAATTGATAATGTTAATTATATTTTATGAATATGTCCTGAAGATGGTTTATTAGACCGAAACGTCCGACGTTGACATTATATTAACATTAAAACAGCATAATTGCATATAAGGATTTTTGTTTGTTTTTTCCGTATATTTTTTCTTCATCTATATATATATATATATATATATATATATATATATATATATATATATATATATATATATATCATTAGTGCGAGTTAGAGAAAACGAGGGACTATATGTGAGAAATGTAAAATTTACAGATACATATATAAATACGGATAGATAATATATTTAGATATAAATAGATATATAGGAAAGAGAGGAAGAAAGATAGAAAAGATGGGGAAAGGAAGAAAGAAAAGTGGAAAATGGGAGAGAAAGGAAGAAAGAAAAGAAAGAAATGGGGAAAAAGAAAGAGAGAAAGGAAGAAAATGGGAGGGAAAGCAAATGTAAAATAAAGGAAGAAAACAAGAAAGAAAAATAGAAAAAAGAAAAGGGGAAAAACTAAAACAGAAAAAATGGGAGAAAAGGGGAGACAGAAAAGAGATTAAAAAAAAGGAAGAAAGAAAACGAGGCCAAAGAAAAAAGAAAAATGGGATAAGGAGAAAGTAAGCAAATGTGAGAGATAAGAAGAAAGAAAAGAAGAAAGAAAAGGGTAAATAAAGAAAGAAAGAAAAAAGAGAAGGAGAAAAAAAGGGAAGAAATCAAAGAAATGAAAAGGAAGAAAGGAAAGGCGTTAAAAGTAGAAAGAAAAGAAGAATGAAATGAAAGAAATTGAATGTTGAATCTGAATCAGTTGATCTATTTAAGTTAAGTATCGGATTGAATACAAACTGTAAAATGGAATTATTTTAAAAGCCTGCATTGAAAGACGCTGAAATGCCTTTTCTTCTTTTTCGCTTCACTTTTTGGTTTCGCCATCTATTTCCGTGGCATTTCTCTTACTTATTCAAGTCGATAAGAGCGTCCATTTTCAATCCTCGCCCAATTATATACCGTCTTATATAAACAGGCTTTTTCAATTATGAAATTTTAGCAATTTTCTCCTCCACGACAGAACACATGAATAAAGTACACTTTCTACTGCCAGTACCTTTAAATGTATATTGCTTTCCTGCATCTGTTTTCTTGTTTGTTTGTTTGTTGTATTTATTTTATTTAATTTTATTTCATTTTCGTGGAGTTATTTGCGATTATCTTTGTTGAATTTAGAGGCAATGTGTATCGGCTGCAAATTTGTTTGTGAAGACAGATTCGGGGAACGCAGTGTTGCGATTTTACTAATGTGAATATTTTCCGTCCTAAAGATCGCAGAAATATGAAAAAAATGGTCGTGGCATCATAGGTTTATTGCAGCTGTTCAAACTTGCCAATCATTTTTTCCGTCTGAATCCCATAACCAATACAAAAGAAATTGCTTATTTCTTTATTCTGTTTTTTCTTTATCAACATTTACACACACACATAGACGGACAGACACTTACACTCATTTATATATATTCGTAGTTCGTCTGTAAATCTGTAGCTTAATGATGTGAAATATGAAAAACGTTAGTTATATAAGACCAATATTTATTTTCAACGTAATCCTCTTCCTTGTCAATGCACTCAATACTTCTTACTTCATATAAGAAATCGAACATTATAAGTTGAATGTTTCATAATCGTGTCTGTTAAAAAATATTGCATCATCCGTGATTGCATCAGATTTTCATCACGACCAGACACTATTTTGTCGACTGTCGATTAGCTGTCTTACGGCCATTGTCTGCGATGGACGTTACTCCAAGCAACCATACAAAAATTGATAACGACTATTTTTTACCTGCTTATGTAAACATATATAAAAACACACTTTTATTCACACGCAGGTACACACACATAATACAATATATAATTATGAAATGGACTAAGTCCGACAATTATCCGTGTAGGATACAGTTCGATTCTTATCAGAGGGCGCATATTTTCTATGAAATTTCTCGGACATTCAAGCCGGTAAATGTTGTTAACACTGTTTATTACAAACAAAACATTTACATAAATATTTGCATCTGTAAAAATAACACATATATATATATATATATATATATATATATATATATATATATATATATATATATATATATATATATATTATGCTCAGTTTCGTATCCTAACGTAAACAAAGCAAGTTCTAAAGAAAGGGATAGATTTCTTATTAATTCAATGGATTTTATTTTTAGTGGATACTCGTATTTTGTAAACGGTTCGTATATTTTTCTTTAATAAGATTTCTCGAATATTCAGGCCTATAGACGAATATATATATTATATATATATATATATATATATATATATATATATATATATATATATATATATATATATATATATCCTTGTGCAAATTAATTGAAACGAGCGGTTTAGATTCTTTTTTTCCACCTTACGGTCAGTTTTAGACCCAATGTAGTGACTGGGTGTAATTGAGTTTATTTTTTCCTCAGATTAGTTCCTTGGCAGTGATATGCAGTAATATAAATTTATTCTCGGAGTATATGATGAAATCTGTTCGGCCTTGAAAAGTATTGCATCATCAATGATTGCATCAGTTTTTTTTCACGCCTCAGATACTATTGTCTCGACTGTTGATTAGTTGTCTTACGGACATTGCCTGCGATGGACGTTACTCCAAGGAAGCACACAAAAATTTTAACGCTGCATGAACACACTGGCAACCCTTACCAGTGAGCCAATCAAAGTACTATAGACTGGCCCGGAAACTTTCCTGATTTAAATCCAGTCGAGAATCTGTGGTTAGTCTGCAAGGAACAACTACGTGGAATGGACATATGTAGTACTAACATGTGCAATGGGTCATGTTTCATTGGGGAAAATACGAAAAATGAAGTAAATATTTACGGATTTATTCGTTTTGTTTATATTAATTTACACAGGGGTGTATAGTGTTTAATAAATAAACGGATCGTCTACTCTAATTCCCTTCATATGATTTACTATTTCAGAGAAGATTTCAGCATGAAACCTGTTACCATCTAACAATTACATGCGTATTCAGAAAGCTATTTGTATCGTCATGAAGATTTGACTTACCACTTGCTAAATATTAACTGTTATCAACCTGTATATAACATCATCTACTGTGAAAAATGTTTATCCTGCCACTGAAGGTGATTGATCCCTGAATTCGAATTTCATAATTGTGTTGTCATTCCCTGCTATGGCAACAGAAAAGACCTTGAGTAAAATTAACAATAAGAATACTGCAGCTGAGAGGCATTGAAAAAGAATACATTGGAAGAAAAGCAATATTAATAATGCAAAATGCTAAAGGTTAAAGAAACATTTTGTCGGTTGTTCAAAATCCCACCGCACTAACTGATGATTTATTAAACTAAACAATTTTCCCTGATTTTGTTATTTATCATTTCACCCCCAAAACTGTCGAATCTTTTACATGCCTAAGAAACAAAATTCTACTGAAAAGGATGTGAAAAGTCGTATAGTTTAAAGCCTGGGCAGCCTTCATTAAAATGGATGCAATCTGGAAATCAGATCAACCAGACATCAAACAGATTCTTCCGCGCCACTCTAGAGGAGTTTTAATGTCTAGTGTCACTGCTTGGACATTAATTAAAACCATTCATTAGTTATTATTTTTAGTGGATACTCGTATTTTGTAGACGGTTCGTATATTTTTAATTAATAAGATTTCTCGAATATTCAGGCCTATAGACGAATATATATATATATATATATATATATATATATATATATATATATATATATATATATAAGGCACATAGAATCTACGTTATGTCGGTGGGAATATAACTGGATCCGAGATGTCGGGTCAGGACCAGTAATATTGCGGATTCTTCTTTGTATTTTATCAATATTTAAATAGATCTTCTTTAATCAATATTTAAATATTTTTTTTTTATTCTTTTTTTTGTATTTTATCATCTCTAAATGCATATCAGAAGCACCAGGCCGGATTGTGGTAGCAATATTCAATGCTTGTATGATTAGTAGTCTTATAAATGTGAAAGACAGATTCTAAAAAAAAAAAAAAAAAAAAAAAAAAAAGAGAGAAATTATTTAGAATGACAGAGTAAACCAAATTTCCTAGCAGCGGACGTAACAATTGATTCAATATGATCTTTTCACTTCAGATCAACGGAAAAAAAACTTAGCCCAAGTCGCAAATGTAACTTTCTTTTGCCATCCAATTCTTCTTCTTCTTCTTCTTGAATGAGTGAGAAAGAATGAGGTTGTAATCTAGCGTGAGAATGAGAGTGAGCGACAGAAAGTGAGCATCAGAGTATGGGAGAGTAAAAAAGTGAGAGTGAGAGAGAGAGAGAAAAATAGAAAATAAAGAACTTTAGAAAAAGAAAATGAGTGAAATTGAGTGAGAGATGGAAAGAGATGAAGAGATAAGAAAACATTTTCTTTCTTTCTTTTTTCTTTATTCAACATTACTCATTCAGTCTTTTATTTTCCATATCTATCTATCTATATATATATATATATACACACATCCTGTCTATATTTCTGAGATGAGGTATTATGTACACTATTTGTATTGTTTGGACTATTGTCCTCATCTTTGTCGCCATATTTATTACAAAGTTTCGGCCGTTGTACGCTCCGGCCTTCTTCAGGTGAACCCTTTATTTCGCTCACTGGGGTAGACTGTTCTAGTTCTACGTGCCATGTTTAATGGATGTCAGTTATCAGTTATCTCCTGTTCATTCCTCTCTCCAAGATAAATAAAGGGTTCACCTGAAGAAGGCCGTACCGTACAACGGCTGAAACGTTGTAATAAATATGGCGAAAAAGATTAGGACAATAGTCCGAATAATGTAAATAGTATATATATACACACCCTTGTGCAAATTAATTGAAACAACTGTTTTAGTTTCCTTTTTTTCACCATACGGTCAGTTTTAAACCCAATGTAATGAGATGGTGTAATCGATTTCTATTTTTTCCTCAGATTGGGTCATTTGCAGTGATGTGCAGTAATATGAATCTATTTTCGGGGTGAATGATGAAATTTGTTTGGCTTTGAAAAATATTGCGTCATCCGCCTGATGGAACCTACACTCGGATGTTGAGAGCTATATTTAACATCAGTTAGGGACAACATCCAATTAAATCACAGTTCTATGGATCCATCCGTGATATTTCTACAATCTTACTTAGACACAGTATGTGCTTTGCAGGACACTGTTGGCGAAAAAAAAAAAACAGAAACTTGCTGGTGATCTACTACTCTGGACACTTAGCCATGGCGTAAGACGAGTTGGCCGCCCAGCAACCGTCTACATTGTCCAGTTATGCCACTCTAAGGGCCTTTCACCGTTGATGCAGGATCGGGATGGTTGGCGTGATAGACTCATGATTGTCCGAGAAAACTCAACCGAATAAATAAATAAAAAAAAAAAGCCAGAGAGATCAGAGAGTTTTTTTATTTATTTATTTATTTTTTTTTTGAGGCAGAAAATATCGATCGACAATGCATTTAAATTTTAGAAGATCGTGTTTCGCCATAAAAGTCAATATGATGGAAGTAGTTTGTGAGAGTGAGGGTAACAGAGAGGAAGATAAGTGCGCAGCTTTTTTTTTTCTGGAGGCAGAAAATATCGATCGACAATGCATTTAAATTTTAGAAGATCGTATTTGGTAGGGAAAATAGGAAACAGGAAGAAATTAAGAAAAAATAACGGAAGAAGAAACTATTAGCATAGGACATACGGTTACAAGGAACAATACCGAAAATTAATTTATGAGACCTATCTGCCAACTGAGTACTGCGATTACCCCATTCCTGCGATGGAGATGCCTAATCCTCTCTTTCTAGGCGTGACTGCAAAATCGTCTACCCCGCCTTGTAGGTGATGAATTATTTTTCTTACCGACGAAACGTTGCTAGCCTCTCGCTAATCTATCTCTATTTCTATGGCAAATGTTCAAACGAGTTACATTTCTTTGTACCACCAGTTCAAACCTTCACAGTTAAGACCTGCCATCTCTCGTACATAGCTTCGACTAATATTATTCTCTCCGTATACCATTGGTAAGGAGGAAGTTTCATCCAGAAAGATAATTTTCCAAGAATTGTTATTTTATGGAACAGGATCCCGCGAGGATACTTCCACGATCACTATGATCTTAACCTCTACAAGTCTTCGGTCAATCGTTATCTATCCTACATATCTTCATAACATGTGCTTCTTAATTCACGCCTTACACTAACTTCATTCAGTAACCTCTATACCTTGATTGACTGATTCGTTTTTTACGGCTTATCAACACTTCGCAGTTTATTCAAAGCCAGAAAATATTTATTTTAGATTGTAAAAATAGGAGAGGGGAGATAATAATGGTTTTAGTGACACAAATCTTATTACTTAACCCATAGCTGGGGGAGAAGAGGTGGATTCATAACTTTCTCACGAGTATTTGCGCTTAAGTGAATATAATGACGCCAACAAGAATTGGAACACAGCTCTCCCTTTATATATATATATATATATATATATATATATATATATATATATATATATATGGGGGGGGCGTGTGTGGGCGCAGGTGTGTATTTGTTTGTGGGGGTGAAATTCATTTATCTAAATTTAATCTTTTTTTTAATCGTTTTAATCTAATCGTTTTTAATTTAAAAAAAAATATGGTTATGCACATTGGTCTGGGAAAGAAGTATTTCTTTTAGGAAAGGAGATATTTGAAAAAAGTCCGGGGCGCAGTTTTATATTTTTCTAAAGATTCAACAGTGGCTATCTCAAGTATTTTACATCTAAATAAGTTACATTCTCTTTTAATAATGTGTTATCCTTTATATATATATATATATATATATGTATGTATGTATGTATGTATGTATGTATGCATGCATGTATGTATGAATATATAACTTTGTCTATATTTGCAGCTCTCTCTCTCTCTCTCTCTCTTTCTCCAATTATTTTCTTGTCTCTTTCAGTTCATTCTGCGTGTCTCTGTGTGTATGTGAGTACGTGTTTCCAGAAAAGTCATGAAGAAATTGATTCGTATTTTCCAGCTTATCTCACATGCCGAGGATTTACCTGAAGGCTAATAGAAATGATTCTGTCATGACATTTGGTAGACACAGTAAATATTCACCTCCCTCTCCCTAATCACATGCGCACGCAGGTATCGATGTATGTGCGTGTTGAGGAGTGTGTGTATATTAAGTGTGAACCTTTTTTTTTCTTCTCTCTTACAAAGAAAAGATGATCTTTGATCCACTTTTGCTAAAGTGAGAGAAAAAAAAAATCGAAACGTCACCCGATTTTCTAAGTAATCGAATTTTCGGCACGACTCTCCCAACGGGGCCTTGAGTTCTATTTAAACTTAGAACCTTAGGTAGCGCGACTCACGTCGAATTCCCGCTTCGATTTTGCCTAGTGGTGGCCATTCGAACTTCCAATTAGAGATTGTATTTTGCACTATTATCATTGGTTCTTTGAGAATGTCTAGAGCTGAGGTTCACAACCAGGGGGTGTCACCTCAAGGGGGAAATTCAGTGTTTCAGAAGGGACGGAAAAATATTTTACTTTTTCTAGTTGTTCATTGACTGTAATATTAGGTTGGTGCAAAAAATAATGTCGTTTTCTCACATAGTAACATATGTGAGAAAACGACATTATTTTTGCACCAACCTAATATTCATCAGAATTAAATCGATTTAAATACCCTGATCTTTTATATTTGTTTATTAAATTACAATAGCCTGACCTTATGTCGAAGATTTTGTTTATAGAAATATGCTTTAGTTTATTTATTTAATAATTAGTTATGAATTAAAACAAATTACTGTACAAACATTCAAATTTAAAAACACATCAACATTTTCTATTGCTATTAAATTTGTAAAAATCCTCTATAAAAATAATCCATGTAAATGTATATGTACTAATATGGTAAATAATGATGATTATCAATAATATATGAATGTAATATATTGTTTGGAGCGCACCTTTTGCGTAGGACAATCCTAGTAAGGCGGGGGATGACATTCTGACTTATGGCGAAAAGGTTTGCATTGGGTAAAAATGTTCAGGACCGTTGGTCTGGAACATAGACGGCCAATGGCTGTTTAACTTTCTCGGTTTCTGAAGAGATCCTTTTTTTTTATTTTCTATGTTTAATTTTTTTCTTTAGGATGTGAGCAAACATGGCTCTTCACAACTTTCTGTCCTTTTTACCTCTTAGTAATATTTATTTTTCTTCTATCACTTCACTGCCAATCATTTACACGAGCACGTTTGGGGTAGATTATTCACTGGTTAGCCGTGTTCATCTAGCCTGGTCTTGTGAGTGTTAAATTCTCCAAGCCGACATACCTCATTCTGATTCTATGTAGGAGTGTCGTTTTTGTTTTCATTTTCCCTAAAACTTTGCTCACTCCTATAGTTGAAACGTTCCGTTAATAATTTTGACTGTGTTACCTGATGGAAAAAGGGATACAATTTCGATTCCTGTTGGGAGCTACAATTATCTTTCGTAAAATTTTCGAAATAGGCTGGTATTGATTTCACTGTTTAAGAAAAGAAAAAAAATCAAATCGGTATACCAATTAAAGCACGTGGACTTTTATACATGGCTCTCTACAACTTCCTATCTTTTTTTTTTTAACTCTAAACAATATTTCTTGGTTAGCTCCCACTTCCTGTTATGCCATCCGTTTACACAAGATTATTTAGTATGCTATTGGGTATTTTATTCTCCCCCACTTATTTACAGTATGTCCTGTGAGGGTCAAATTACTAAGCCTCCTTTCCCTACTTTGTGACCTACAAATTTCAAATGCCTCTTTTTGGTTTGGTTTGGTTTGGTTTGTTTTACGGCATATCAAACTCAATGGGTTATTTATAGCCAAAATATTTTTATTGCTGGTAATATTTTGTTTTGTCAAAAATCTATTTCTGGTAATATATTTCCTACAAAAATGTATTGCTGGTATTTTTTTTTTCAAAAGCATATTGTTGGTAATATTTTTTTTTCAAAAATGTATTGCTAGTAATAGTTTTTTTTCTTCAAAAATTTAGTGCTGGTAATTATTTTTTACAAAGTATTTCTGGTATTAAAATCTATTTTTACACTTTCACTGTGTTTTTACCACAGTTTCGGGGTTAACTATTTGCCCATAGCTAGGATCCTGACAGGTGCTACCACCCCGAGTCAGAGTGGACCTGGTAACACCAGCAATTATGAGGTAGTCCCACGCTTCTCAAAATCTCCTGATCAGAGGCTTTCCTGCTGGATGTAGATTATCGTCTTACCCAGAACGCGGA
>OZ010585.1:51172461-51182461 GCA_963932145.1 Acanthosepion lycidas
GGTGCATTTGCGTATGAACTTGCAATCAGGCGGCTGTCGTTTGGCCTGCGTTAAAGAATCATTTATCTTCATTTATTTATTATTGGTCTTGAATTCTTACCAATAACAAACTGGAACTTATAATCTCTTCTGCTAATCCAAAAAACACGATTTATGTGCATGTGAGTTTTTGTGTTCTTGCCGCGAGCATTTAAGCAATAAATCGCATGACTAACCTACATATCACGGCAGGGATTACCCGCTGTGAAAAATCCTCTTGGCTGATATCAGCAAGATATTGAAGCAAAGTGAATACCGAACAATTTTTCAAGACCCGATTTGTTAAACTTTTCAGTTCATATGGCCCAAATATAAAAACCGGCACAATTTTAGAACATGTTTTTCTTTTTCTTTTATAGCGAACTATACAGCGCTTAAACTTAAATAACCCTCTCGTTCTTCTAAGCACAAGAAAAAATGTCTTTTTACTTATATGAATCACTGCACAATCCCTTCTGAAAACAGAAAGAAGATTGTTATACATCAGTATTCTAGTTAAAGTAAATCTTATTTTCTATAATGTGTCCATTCAGGACATGGTAGATCACTGCTCTCCACTATTTCCTAGTGTTTATTGCTATAAGAAACTTTCTCGCCTTACTATTCCTATCGATCTCTGCGGTTAAGCGCTAGTATCCTCTGTTCAATTTGCTTTTATTATGTCCTGTGAGTGTCAAATTTTCTAAGCCTTCTTTCTTCGTTATTTGCCCGAGAAATCTCAACTGCCTCTTTCTGAATCTATTAACGTCCTTTGTGTTCCCAATTTCCTTAAAAACTCCTCGTTATTCACATGTTCAATCCATGGCCTTCTGAACATCTTTCTGTAGAACTGCATATCTGTTGGCTCAAATGTTATTTCATCTGTGAGGAGATTGTCCAGCAATTAATACCATATAGATTGATCAATATAACATGATTTTGTTTTCATTTGATCCTAGCGAAATGTCCGCCCTGGGTAAGGCGTTAAACTAAATCCGCGTCCTGGGTAAAACGATAAACTACATCCAGCAGCAAGGCCTCTGATAGGAGGTTTTGAAGAGCGTGGAAGCACCTCTTAATTGCTGGGGGTCTCAGGTCCACACTAACCCAGGGTGGTAACACCTGTTAGGGTCCCAGCAATGGGCAAATAGTTAACTATTACCAGCAATACTTTTATGAAAAAAATATTACCAGCAATAAAATTCTGAAGGAAAAATATTACCAGAAACAGATTTTTGGCAAAACAAAATATTACCAGCAATAAAAAATGTTGTCGGCTTTAAATAACCCATTGAGGTTGAGATATTGTAAAACAAATTAAACTAAACCAATCTAAACCAAAGAATACATATTCTATTCATACGAATCTATCCTAAAAATGTTGTCGGCATTAAATAACCCAATGTGGTTGATATGCCGTAAAACAAATTACACCAAACCAATCTTAACCAAAGAATACATATTCTATACATACGAATCTATTCTAAAAATAATGTCGGCATTAAATAACCCATTGAGGGTGATATGCACTAAAACAAAATAAACGAAACCAATCTTAAGCAAAGAATATATATTGTATTCATACGAATCTAACCTAAAAATGTTGTCGGCATTAAATAAACCATTGAGGTTGACATGCCGTAAAACAAAATAAACCAAACCAATCTTTACCAAAGAATACATATTGTATTCATACGAATCTATCCTAAAATTTTGTCGGCATTAAATAACCCATTGACATTGATATGCCGTAAAATAAAATAAATCAGACCAATCTAAACCAAAGAATACATATTGTATTCATACAAACCTATCCTAAAAATGCTGTCGGCATTAAATAACCCATTGAGGTTGATATGCCTTAAAACAAAATAATCCAAACCAAACCAGACCTAGCGAAATGTCCCTGATTGTTATTATTATTTTCTTTAGATTTTCGAAGGCATCTTTCGATATTCCAGTGAATTTTCTGATTTTGGTGTCACGTCGATTGTTATGACATGTTTTACTCTGCACAATGTCTTCTCTTTGTTCCTCCTTTAACTCTTTGACCTTCATCTTTGTTTGTTCATGTTCCTTCATCTATTCCTACAAACTCAATTGAATCAATTGCTAAATCTACGGCTAGGAAAGTTGCTGTATAGCCCCATCATGCTGGGAGTTCTTGGATGGCGGTTTGATGCTTTTGGTTCAAAGATGAAAGATACAACATTACATACAATTTTAACTTATCTAGTTTTATGATTCACGTCGGCGTCTACATTTTCTAACCATCCAGTGGTAGTCGTTCCCCCTCACTGGGGAGTCGTCTCAGACACAAAAGCGAACACTTCCATATTACTTGACGTGTAAGAACCAACTCCCTGAAAAACATTTCTCAATCTATCTTTCCCACGCTAGGTCAGCCAATCAAAATCGACTAACTTATTTTGGCTTGCATCTGACTTCGAAAGTCAACGTCCGGAAGTCGCAGCTGGGATACAATTTCCACTAAAAATAAGACCCTGTTAAACGATTATTTTACATTGTTTTACTGTGTCGTGAGAAACAATTTTTCTCGTCAGGATCCATCTTGCACGTTTATAAATCTACAATTCGCCCGTCGCTTGAATATTGCTGTCTATATGTGGTCTGATGCTTCTACTATATATCTTGGGTTTCTCCACAAAATCCAAAGAAGGGTATGCAATGTTATTGGTCATGACCTGGCATCTCAACATCAGTCACTTTCCCATCGACATGGATTCCATATTGTCTTTTCTACAAATATTTTCATGGCAACGATTATGATGAGGTTTCTTCCTTGGTGCCTCAACTGCAGTGTACTACTAGATTGGCAATTAGGTCTCACCGTCTTAATGTTGAACTAGATAGATGCAACCGCATGTTCTATTGTAATTCTATTTTCATGCACTTCTCAGCTTTGAAAGTCTCTTCCAGTTTCTTGCTTACCTGCCGCCAGCTCTCTTCAAAAATAAAATGCAACGCCAATCGTTATCTTCTATCTTTTTAAATCCTTTTTTTTTCGTTTTTTTTTTTTTTTGTTTTTGTTTTTATTGTCCATTCTCCTTCACTAAATTCTTCTCATATTCTTTGACCCTTAGTAATCCCTAGCGTCTTAATGGCATTATCGCCTTTCTTGGGGTGAAATGATTTTAAAGAAATAGGTCGAAAGATCTTTCCACTCCTTTTGCCTTCAATATATCCTGTGACTGTTAAATACTTTTCCTCAATATGTGCCTAGCAAATTCCCATATCTCTTTCTGATTGTAAGATATGCATTTCTTGTAGGTGCTATTTTCCCTAAAACTACCTCGTTGCTCACATATTCTGCTCATAGTAGGGCACCTCGAGGCAGTGTAATGGTTAGCAAGATTGTCTTGCTAGAATTAATTACGATTGAGTAGAGCGTTCGATCCTCACTGAGTCCCCCATACTTTCGTCCTTATGCCACATCTAAGCTACGCTTGGAAGATCAATATTCTGATCATAGTATCGCCAGTATTCGTTTTTGTGCTTTAGTTTTCTCTCCGAAACTGTGCAGCATTCATTACCATATATGTTAATAAAGGGTCACATAGCAGTTGTGCACTACTTATGTTAATAACGATATGTTTTTTCTTTTAAAAGTCTGATTCTGTCCTATTATTCGGCAACGTCGTATTTCTGTGTCACATCGCCATTCGCCTGTTTCGTTTGGTTTGTCTTGTTTTACGGCATATCAACTACAATGGGTTATTTAATGCCGACAACATTTTTATTGCTGCTAATAATTTGTTTTGTCAAAAATCTATTTCTGGTAATATTTTTTCCTTCAAAAATCTATTTCTGGTAATATTTTTTCCTTCAAAAATCTATTTCTGGTAATATTTTTTCCTTCAAAATTCTATTTCTGGCAAAATTGTTTACTTCAAAAATCTATTACTGGTAATATTTTTCCTTCAAAAATCTATTTCCGTTAATATTTTTTTCCTTCAAAAATCTATTTCTGGTAATATTTTTCCTTCAAAAATCTATTTCTGGTAATATTTTTCCTTCAAAATCTATTTCTGGCAATATTTTTTCCTTTAAAAATCTATTTCTGGTAATATTTTTTCCTTTAAAAATCTATTTCTGGTAATATTTTTTTCCTTCAAACATCTATTTCCGGTAATATTTTTTTCCTTCAAAAATCTATTTCTGGTAATATTTTTCCTTCAAAAATCTATTTCTGGTAATATTTTTCCTTCAAAATCTATTTCTGGTAATATTTTTTTCCTTCAAAAATCTATTTCCGGTAATATTTTTTTCCTTCAAAAATCTATTTCCGGTAATATTTTTTTCCTTCAAAAATCTATTTCTGGTAATATTTTTCCTTCAAAATCTATTTCTGGTAATATTTTTCCTTCAAAATCTATTTCTGGTAATATTTTTTTCCTTCAAAAATCTATTTCTGGTAATATTTTTTTCTTCAAAAATCTATTTCCGGTAATATTTTTTTCCTTCAAAAATCTATTACTGGTAATATTTTTCCTTCAAAATCTATTTCTGGTAATATTTTTTTCCTTCAAAAATCTATTTCTGGTAATATTTTTCCTTCAAAATCTATTTCTGGCAATATTTTTTCCTTTTAAAAATCTATTTCTGGTAATATTTTTTTCCTTTAAAAATCTATTTCTAGTAATATTTTTCCTTCAAAAATCTATTTCTGGTAATATTTTTTCCTTCAAAAATCTATTTCCGGTAATATTTTTTTCCATCAAAAATCTATTTCTGATAATATTTTTCCTTCAAAAATCTATTTCTGGTAATATTTTTTCCTTCAAAAATCTATTTCCGGTAATATTTTTTTCCATCAAAAATCTATTTCTGATAATATTTTTCCTTCAAAAATCTATTTCTGATAATATTTTTCCTTCAAAAATCTATTTCTGGTAATATTTTTTTCCTTCAAAAATCTATTTCTGGTAATATTTTTCCTTCAAAATCTATTTCTGGTAATATTTGTTTCCTTCAAAAATCTATTTCTGGTAATATTTTTCCTTCAAAAATCTATTTCTGGTAATATTTTTCCTTCAAAATCTATTTCTGGCAATATTTTTTCCTTTTAAAAATCTATTTCTGGTAATATTTTTTTCCTTTAAAAATCTATTTCTAGTAATATTTTTCCTTCAAAAATCTATTTCTGGTAATATTTTTTCCTTCAAAAATCTATTTCCGGTAATATTTTTTTCCATCAAAAATCTATTTCTGATAATATTTTTCCTTCAAAAATCTATTTCTGGTAATATTTTTCCTTTAAAATCTATTTCTGGTAATATTTTTTTCCTTCAAAATCTATTTCTGGTAATATTTTTTTCCTTCAAAAATCTATTTCTGGTAATATTTTTTTCCTTCAAAAATCTATTTCTGGTAATATTTTTCTTTCAAAAATCTATTTTTCGTAATATTTTTTCCTTCAAAAATATATTTCTGGCAATATTTTTTCTTTCAACAATATATTTCTGATATTTTTCCCTTCAAAAATGTATTGCTGGTTATAATTTTTTTGAAAAGAGAATTGCTGGTAAGATTGTATAGCCGGTAATATTTCTTTTTCAAAAATGTATTGCTCGTAATATTTTTCTCAAAAACATATTGTTCGTAAGAGTTTGTTTTTTTTCCTCAAAAATTTATTACTAGTAATAATGTTTTACAAAGTATTTCTGGAATGAAAACCTATTTTTACACCTTCATAGAGTTTTACCCCAGTTTCGGGGTTAACTATTTGCCCATAGCTTGGCCCCTAGCAGATGCTACTACCCCGGGTCAGGGCGGACCTGGGAACACTAGCAATTAAGAGGTGGTTCCACGTTCTTCAAAACCTCCTATCAGAGGCCTTGCTGCTGGATGTAGTTTATCGTCTTACCTAGGATGGTCCATTCGTTTGTTACTACTCTATACAGATAATTGACTTGAATTTTACACCCCCAAATACGTAGCTTATCGTCTTGAATGTTACGCCCCAAATTTTTCTTCTATGTGACATATCCTTTACGGACGTTGGCGATCATGACTCTCCACAATATCCTGTCTTTGGTAGCTCTTAGCAAATGTCTTTTTGCTATCTTGCTTAAACACTGTCCTGACAACTATTTACACAAGCTCGTAAGCAACGACAAAGTTCAAGAGAAAATGAAAACAAAAAGAAAACGTATATATAACATCAGAAAGAGACAGTTGAACTTTAGAGGTCACATAATGTCTGGGGAGAGAAAAAATTACTGCAGAGGATGTCAGATAATACTGCGTTATTAACAGCCTTTGGGTTCCTCCTTGTGGATTTTCTAGCCTGGTTTGAATTCAGAGATTTCCTTCTCTTATACCGGTTGCCAGCCAAAGCTATAGAACCCAAGCTGTCCAGTTATTTACTCATAGCTGCTGGATAAGAGATGGATTCATACCTTTCCTAAGAGTATTAGTACGTAAGTGAATCTAATTAATTCGACTGGAATTCGAACTCGGCTCTCCGATTCCCGAATCCGAGCCGCTATCCATTACTCCATCGTGCCAGTTAAACGTATATGCAAAAGCGCGTGTTGGATCTCTACACTTTCACTCTAAAAATGACTTCTCTAGAATTAAGACTTTAATTTAAAAAGAAAATAAAGTCAAGTATTTGCTATTCATTTTTTCTTCATTCGAGTAGATTAGAGCGCCTATCGTCCGGTTCACACACACATGGTCTTTTGAATAGAAGAGGTTTATTCATTGTTTTGTTGTTCAGGATTGGGATTTGGGTTCCTACTAAAGCCTACTTCAAATCTATACTTTTAACGTCTCCACTTGAAATATTTTATTTTCCATTGTTTTTTCGTTTTTTTTTCCGGAGTAGGAGTATATAATTTTCCTGTTGCCCGCTTCACAATTCTCCCCCGTTTTCTGAATAGGAGTAGTTGTTTATCCCTTGTTTTCTGCTTAGGATTGGGTTTTTGGTTCCTTCCAAAGTCTCGACATTTTATTTAACTACCAGTAGCGTTTTAGTAACGATATCGCTTGCTTGAGATAAACTGATTAAAATTCTATATAATATCAATCCGTCTATATAACAGTTGAAATATATAGTTGAAAAGGAAATTTGAGGCAATGGAGATGAGTTTCTAAAAAAGACTCTTGAGAATATCAGGGACGGAATATGTAAACAATTGGGAAGTTTTAAGGAAAATGGAAAGAAAACTTTTGCTTAGGATCAGAAAGTGACAGTTGGAAATTCTTGGATACATAATAAGGAAACGGTGCTTGGAGAATCTGAAAATCACCAGACAGGCTGTAGGATAGCGGTGCTGAAGTAAGCAGCGAGTAATATACCTTATAAGCAGAAAATGATCACAGTTGGATAGTAAGGGGTAAACTTAAGGTAGTCAGAGTGGATAGCGACTCGGACTGAGGAATCGGAGAGCCGAGTTCAAATTACAATCGAATTGGTCTACTTGGGAAAGGTTTTTAACAACAGGGCAACTATCAGTTCAAAACTTCTAAACTATGGTTTAAATAACCTCAGTTCCTTAGGCGTGGTGACTATGGCTACATTATGTCTTCAGGGAATGATTCCTTCAAGGAGTGAGACTTTCATGCCAGACAACTCTTCACCGCTGGTCGTACCTCAGCACTACAACGAATAAGAATTCATGAAAAAGCCATGACAGCACTTGTTATGAATGCATACGAGACATAAAATAAGAACAAAGATTTGCGATCCTTCCTAGTAAAACTAAAATGCTAATATTTTCAATGCTGATGTTAAGTTAAGCTTCTACTTCCTATTTTAAAACTAGCGCAAAACAATCTTCTAGCCTCCACATTAATCTTGCGTCATAGTAAATATACACATTCCAGTACAAACAAAAGGAAGCATAGATTATCCGATTTAAGCAACTTTAATTTAATCTTTTTTTATCTAGTTAAACTAAGGAGTAAACGAAATTCCAGTGTGGGTCCGCTATTTAAAGAAACACGGAATTAAAAATTATATATATATATATATATATATATATATATATATATATATATATATATATATATATATATATATATAATCTCTAAACGAGTTTAAACATTAAAATGGATGTTTTCTCATCATACAATTAATTTGGGCGGCAGAAAAATTCACTATATCAAAGAAAGGTAAACAGTTAGCATCTTTTGAATGTGTTGAAAGACGTGGCTCGATTGGCACAGAAACTAAACCTGATATGCAAAGATGGGGAAGAAAACAGGAACGAAGAGAAAGAGAAGGAAATGATAGGAAAGAGAAAGCGGAAACAGTCACAAACACGGGAAGCCATTTTATGCCGAAAAACACTGGTCCGTTTACATTGTAGAACTAGGTATTACTCGAAACCTGAATACATCAATCAACATTGTAGTTCCTTTCTTTCTTTCTTTCCTTCTTTCTTGCTTTCTTCCTTTTTTCCCTTTCTTTCTTTCTTTCTATCTTTCTTTCTTACTTTCTTACTTTCTTTCTTTCTTCCTTTTTTCCTCTTTCTTTCTTTCTTCCTTTCTTCCTTTTTTCCTCTTTCTTTCTTCCTTTCTTCCTTTTTCCTTCTTTTCTTTCTTTTTTCTTCCTTCCTTCCTTTTTTTCTTTTTTTCTTTCTTTCTTTCTTTTCCTTTCTTTCTTTCTTTCTTTTTCCTTTTTTCTTTCTTTCTTTCTTCATTTTTCTTTTCTTTCTATCTTTTCTTTCTTTTCTTTCTTTCTTTCTTCCTTTCTTTTCTTCCTTTCTTTCTTTCTTTCTTTCTTCCTTCCTTCCTTCCTTTCTTTCTTTCTTTCTTTCTTTCTTTTTTCAAATCTATCTATCTTATACCGTCCGACCTAGTGATTTTAGTTTCTCCATATCGAGCTTAGTGTATTTATCTATTTATATAGATAAATCGTTGGTTTTTGACTTTGTCAGCTGCACGATACAGTAGGGTCAGTTGGGCACTGTCTGTAAGAAAAAGATCACCATGATACATTTCACTCCGCCAAAAATTTGGAAACGACATACTGTACTGCTTGGTTATTCGCACCGGGAGCTCCAATATGAACTTTTCATTGTTCGGAAGTAAATCTGAGTGTAGTGCAGAGACATCGAAAAGAGTTGGATGAGTCTAACAGTGACTAAGAAGGTACTGTAGTTCGGAAAACTCACTCTGATCGTTCTGATGAGAAAAAAAAACTCCCGAATTTGTTAGTGAGGGCCTCAGACACAACATGGAAGACTAAAGCAAGTTATTTGAGTTAAGAGAGTGGCTGCTAGAAGATCCTATGCCTGACAACAGGACTCATCACACAAGCAGGAGAAACTAGTCATGGCTGTTAGACTATTTCTGCGACTACATCACTCCTTACATCTGGCCACATAACTTCACAGACTGCAAGTCACTTGATGATTATGTGCGGGTGCATTTGAGAGAGTGATCTCCCCCCAAAATCTCATTGTAACACCAAAGATGAACTGAGGGCAAGTATTATGGCAGCATTCACCAACATAAACAAGGAAACCCTCCAGACGAGTTACAGGATATTCCGAAGTCGTCTGGAATAGCGATATTATTGTATAAATTTACTCTTTAGTATTTCAGGATATTTTTGTGTAATTTTGATAAACATATCTCTTAAAATTAGCTGTCAGTGTTATATTCATTTGTGCGTAATTTAGACGACAATTTGTCCATCGCACACTGTATATTGAATCATCCAAATAATCGAGAAAGTACTGTAGTCAACACCACTGGCCATGTCTCTTCACAAATGATGACCAGGAACCTGCATACCACCGTAGATACGTGGCTTGATAATACACGCTATCTTTTTATTTATCTATATTAACGTCCTATCTATCTATCTATCTATCTATCTATCTATATATATATATATATATATATATATATATATATATATATACTAATCTGTTCATTATCTATCTATCTATCTATCTATCTATCTAGTTTGATAACTATATTCTGTGCGCATATCTAATTTCTT
>OZ010585.1:51184961-51229961 GCA_963932145.1 Acanthosepion lycidas
TAACTGCTAGCCTTGAATAAACTTAAGAGTTTTTTGTTGTTTTCTTTTTTTTAAAAAAAAAGAAAAAAAAGACTTTCTCCAACTTTCTTTCTTTTTTTTTTCTTTCTTTCTTTCTTTCTTTCTTTCTTTCTTTCTTTTTTCTTATCCCCCCATCACTGATCATTATTTTATTTCATTCCCTTCTCCCCTTTCTTGTTAAACTTCAAAACGTAAAAAAAGCTTTGATCTGACCCCAGGACTGTTGACATTAGGTTTACACTTTCTATCTATCGCAATTATTTCGATATATTTATACTAACGTTTCTCCAGTCTGGCAAAGGGTCATAAATGTGCGCTCTGTAATGATCTAACCCACTATACAGGCCAATAGTCTATTGCGTTTCGCTTACTAACTGAGCAGTTTTTATATGAAGCATTGATTTTTTTTTTTTTTTTTTTTAACTACGACATCAGTTCACATCATTGAGACTTACGACCAGACCACATTGAAGCACCGGCCGAATTAACCAACGTCGAACCTGGTCAATACCAAAATGCTTGACCACTTGGGATTGCCAGGTGCTGTAAGCTTGGATGTGCGGATGGTGTAATAAATAATAGCTCAGAATTGTTAATTAGAGAGCCAAGTTCCAATACCTGTTGGTTTCGTTATATTTCTTGTCTTTGTGTACCGTGTCCCCTCGATCATGTCTCTCCACAATTTTCGCTTCTTATTAAATTGTATCTTTTTGTTTCAGTATTATTAAATTTTGGCTTCTGTTCCGGCATCCATTTACTCAAGCTCATTAAGTATCTTACGCGCTGCTGTCTTTTGCCCCTCTTGCCTGTCCTGGGTGTATCATATTTTTCAAGCCTTTTTTCCTTATTATATATCCTAGAGATTTTAACTAACTCTTCCTGGTGTTAAATATACGTTTCCATTTTGTTTCTATTTTCCCCAAAACCTTTGTTCGGTCCAAGGTAACCTCGGCAAAATTCTGTAGAACTAATAAGTAAATAAATAAAATTTCGACAGCATACCATGTTTAAGGGACAGCGGAAAACAAGCTCATAACATACTTAAGGAGCTTGAGTAAATGGATGGCAGAAAAGTGTTCAGGAGAATTAACAAAAAGACAAAATTTATTAAGAGCTGCAAGAGATAGGAAGTTGTGGAGAGCCTACATTCTGAGGGGACACTGCACACAAAGAAGAAGAAATACACATAAATATAAAGGGCCGTAAGACAAGTAGGGGCTTTCTCATTAGATTTATTAAATCTTTACAGCGAAGCGATCCGCAGAGAACTAGAAGTCCTACCAAAATTTATATTGGCGGACAAATTCTTAACAATACCGTCGAGTAATGGATAGCGGCTCGGATTGAAGAATCGGAGAGCCGATTCAAGTCGAATCCATTATATTCACTTACGTGCTAATACTCTTGGGAAAGGCATGAAACCTATTCATCTTCCCCCACCCAAAGATGGTGGGGGAAGAAGGCGATTCATACTTTCATGCAGGACATACCGGGTTCTATAACTTTGGATGGCAACTGGTCTACCTACTGTGGGAAAAGAAATCTACCTTGTCAGTCATGTATCGAAAGATACATGAACGCCTAAGCGTGTATAAAGCATGGAACATAACTGTCTGAATAAATTTGGCTAAGTAATGCCGACAGAGTTGAAAGTTTTTGACATTTTGAAAAACGTTCATGAAATTATTTTGTCTATATGGCTTCATCAGATGGATAACAAAAAATGTGTTGTGTGTGCATTCATTTGTGTGCGTTTAAAATAATTAAATCTTATATCATTTTTCCCAAAATGGAGTTGCACGAGACTAAAAAAAGAGAAAGAAAATGAGCGACTTTTAAAAAAATCGTTTAATATTTTATATTCTCCGCCTTAAGGTTTTGAGTTTTGTCTACCGATGCTGAAGGATTTCCATCTCAAAATGACACAGTATTGTTTGCAGGCACTGGAAGGGAAATGCGAAAACTCCTACCGAAGGTAGTAAAGGCAAACGAGAAGAAAAGATTAAACCCCAATTGCAAGAAGACAGAATCCATGGTTGTCAGCAAAAGGGGTTGCCCAAGATCCAAATTATAAATTGGTGTTACCAAAATCAATCAAGTACGTAAATTTAAATATATAGGAAGTTTTTTTTAAAAAAAAAGAACTGGAAATGTTAGACCGAAATCTTAAGTCGCTTTGGAATATTAAAAGATGTCTTCAAAGTATTAAGAAACAGAAATTTTCTAAATTTTCGTTAGAAACAAAGATTCTAATCAAGTGTTATGTAATATCAGTCCTCCTATATGACAGTTAATGACGAACTTTCTCTACACAGATGAATAAGAAACTTAAGACATCAGAAATATGGTTATACTCAACGATGGAGAGAATACCATGGACTGAACATGTGAGTAACGATGAAGTTTTAAGGAAAATGAAAACACGAAAACAAAGCAGACGCTTTTACTTAAAATCAGAATGACATAGATTAAATCACTTGAACACATAATCTGGAAAGAAGGTTTAGAATATTTAACATGCACAGGGCATACCGGAGGTATAGATAAGCCGTGAGTAAAATACTTAATTAGCTTGTGTGGATTCATGTCAGAGCAAGAACAATATCTGATGGCAAAGAACCAGAACTATCATAGAACAACAAAAAACAAAAACAAAAAAAAAATGATGTTGAGGGCCATGATCGTTTATTCCTTAAAGTACGTGACACAGAAACACGACGTGTCAGAATCCGGATCAATTTGTATACGTATTAGATTTATGTATTAGGTTGGTGCAAAAATAATGACGTAATAATATCGTTTTTTGACGTATTTTTAACGTCAAAAACCGACATTATTACGTCATTAATTTTGCACCAACCTAATAAAAGTTCGCAGTGTTTTTTTTTTGTTTTTGTTTTTGTTTATTTAGAATAATATATTCCAAATACGCTGTCCAGATGTCTGATCCAAAAGTATCGAGTCTGTTACTATGGTAAAGTAAGCTAACGTACCCAGAGTGAGGACGGTAGGAATAAAATGACATTGACTTCTTTCGCGCATGCGCACTAAGTTATGACGTTATCTCTCACTTCTGTTGTTTATAGAAGGAAAATGTGTAGAGTGTGATCTTCTCATCACACCACAGTGGTTTCATCAGTGGTCATGGCTTGTGCAGCAGTTTTTGGCCAAAGACAAAAATCCCCAGGTCTGACAACCTCCATATTCCATAGATCTCGACTCTTGCAACTTTTTCCACTCCAACAATAAAATAATTGAGACGAAAATGATTTCAAGACGTCGTGAAAATCCAAGTGAATGCGACCGCGCTATGCCAAAAACGGATTTCCAGGAAGGTTTCCATCAGTGGAAACAACGTTGGATAAATGTGTGTGACTTCAGACGAAGGACAATTTAGCAGGAGATTAAATGCCGAAATGATATGATTTTCCAAACGTATCATAGTTGGGCACACGGCCGAAAGTATGGGGCACTCAGTACTGAATTCATGTGTATCGAAGGATTTTTTAAATTTTGATAAACCTCGCAATTTTGTAAAAAAAATGCGAGAAAATTTTGCATGACCTAATAGATAGATAGTTATAGCCAACCATTTTGCATGCACCAATTTAAAGAAAAAACAAAAGGAAAAAAAATTAAATGCGCCACATCGATAGATAGATAGATAGATAGATAGATAGATAGAACAAAAAATGCATTGACCAATAAAACGAGCGAAAGAAAAAATAAATATAGTATGCACCTTATGATTGTATATATATATATATATATATATATATATATATATATATATATATATATATATATTGAGAGAGAGAGAGAGGTAGATAGATGGGAAGAAAGAAAGAATATTTTGCATGCATCTATAAGACGAAAGAAAGAAAAAAAATGTAGAATGGACCTGATAGAAAGAAAGAAAGAAAGAAAGAAAGAAAGAAAGAAAGAAAGAAGTAGCAATTTGTACGCACCAATAAATAGAAAGATAAAACATGAATGGAGAATAGATGAAATTTTAAAGATCAAATCTTGATAAAGCCTTTAGAAAATTGGACAAAAACATACACACATCAATCAAAACAAAATCTCTCCTTTTAACTTGAAATATCGCTAGATTTCTTGGAAGAGATTGATTAAATATGAGTTTCACTTTCATGAATTGATTGCGTGAAATCCTGGGGTCACGAGAATGGGAATAGAAAAAGTAAAATCAATGTAAACTACTTTGATCACGAACGAAGATTACAAATGAAGAGATAAAGAAATGACCGGACCTTTTACAGGAAAAAAATGCCAGTTTCTTTATCATATATTGGCAAAATGCAAGTCTGACGTGAATAATGGGATCGCATCATAAAAAGACAGCAAACTAGCCTCACAGACGTGGGGTAGTATAGTGAGTTCGATCCTAACTACATATCAGTTATAATGGCCTAACATAAAGAAGCTAATAATCACACATAAAACACTCATATATATATATATATATATATATATATATATATATATATATATATATATATATATATATATATATATATATATATATAGATATAGATATAGATATATAGTAATGATGCAAAATAGTAATCCGTATGAAATTTCCAAGAGAATATAAATCCAGGGAGAGCTCTATGTCAAAAGACAGAGCATAATTATTATTAAATAAAGAAAATCAAACACTTAAAATCCCAGAGGTAATATTTTTTTTTGTTTGATGAGAGCTCTATAACGCAGCTGTCAATTTTCAAACCTCCAGACAAATCACTGAATTGTTTGTAGCTAATTTTTAGAGCTCTCATGCAATAAATATTATTGCCTATGGGATTTTAAGTGTTTTATATTCTTTAATCAATAATATATATATATATATATATATATATATATATATATATATATATATATATATATATATATATATATATATATTATGTTTAGACGTTATTTCTATGGATATGATTTATATTTACATTTATCGGCCTGTAAATTAATTAAAAAAAAGACCATTTACTTAAACAAATTATACCTGTAAGCATAAACACATAATATTTGTCGAACTTAAAATATATTATAATATATATATATATATATATATATATATATATATATATATATATATATATATATATAATTATTTATTTAAAAATATGATTCCATCACGCTACATGTAGCGTGTGACGCCCCCCCGGTGTCGCTGCGCCAAATGTGACGTCTGCCTAGCAGCGTCCGTCATCCTATCTTGTCCTGTGACGACCAACTGGCTTGGTATTGGTCGCGGCACCAAATGTGACGTTCTAACCTTTTGGTGATTCGGATGGGAATCTGGTTAGATTCGGTATCAGCCTTGTCGTTCCCAGCTCGCCTCCAACGTCTGGTTACCGAAGTAACTGTTTTGATTTTCAGTCTAACCTACCCACGTTGTGAATTGATCTTAGGCAGACGAAATCAATCAGTCGCCGGGCCGTAATGCAAGCCGAGTTTGATCAAGGGTAACACCGCACAAGTATATGTAAAAGAAAATGAAATAATAACTCGAATAGTTCAAATGTGTTAAAAAAAAAGATAAAAATATTTTATATCTGGTTACTGAATACAGGACTGCGTCTTCTTCCGAACCCGCTATATGGATTCGTGACACTTTGTGTTTGTTAGGCGAGTCTTAACATCTTAATTTGTTTGTTATTTAAGAAACTGGTTCTTGGTGTATCTTCAGGTGATATTCGTAAAACTTGTTTTGGTGGTGTGAGTCTAATTCGTTCTTCAAAAATAAATTGTTCTTGATTAGAAATTGAGTCGTGATTTGCGTGGAATCATTCGGCCAGGTTTCTGCGGGGCGGGTGCAACTCCAACTGCGAATTTGAACTCGAACTTGAACTCGAACTGGTTTTCACTCGCTGTGACTCTGCTTATATGGACGCCGACCAATACCGGGGTGGGCTTGTCGGGGTTTGATGTTCCTTGATAATTCTAAACCCACAATCCACTTCTTTGTTTTCGGTCAGGAAAATTTTATTATTTTCCATTTTTGGAAGTCTTTCGTCTTCCCACCTTCTTCTGTTCTCATATTGGTATCTCATCATGCCCTCAGGGGTGTCAACGGGTTTCCCCTCTCTCTCACAGTGGCATCTCACACCTATCCCTTCAGGGTGGGCGCAACAGACCTCCCCTCCTTCTTCACATGATTACCTCCGCCTAACGCTCATGCCACCATTCAGCCAATGGACGGTCAGCAGCATGGGTGCGGCCAGACTAGCCTCGGTTTAAAAGATCTTGCTCAAGGAAAAGAAAAATTATCTTCCTTTTTCTTTTTCTTTTCTTTTTCTTTCTTTCCTTCTGCCCGACCACAAACCCTTGGACTTTTATCTCTTTTAAATGTCACTTGGACTTTATCACCCGGGGCCTTCGCCAAACAAGTGGGTGGTCAATTGGACGTATTTGCATTCTTGGTGCCAATTACTGATCCGATAAAATAGTTTCGCTATCATAGCCAGCCCTGATAATAACCAGATGCTCCTCTCAATGATATTCTGCATATAGACAAAGGCTTAATCTTTCCTTCATGGTGGTCAGCGGATATTTTTGTTTTCCTCGGACAGTGCGTGCTTAATTAATTTTTATTTTTATCTCTTTAGAATCCTGCGGGAGGTCTCTTGTCCAACTTGAAAAAAATCTTTTTTATCATTGCCATGGGCAGATTGGATATATCTTACTCGCCGCCCCGTGACATAAATCAGATTAAATTCTGTGTTTTACCTTCTCGACAATGGAAATAAAAATCTTACCACTTTTCCTTGTCAGAAAAATAACACCGCTTAGTGTCCTTTTCGTGATGGCTTCTTATCACCTAAATTTAATTCTCGCCTTTCTTTTTTCTTCTTTCTTTCTAGCGTCGAAAATAGTGTCACAGCGTGTTGGAATCATATTTTAAATAAGTAATTATATTTATGCTCTACTTTTTTATCGAGCACTATTTTTTTTAAATAATAACAAAAATACTAAAGAACTTTGGATTATTTACCTAACCAGTTCTTTCCTATTTTCTGTATATTTTCATATATATATATATATATATATATATATATATATATATATATGTGTGTGTGTCTGTGTGTGAGTGTGTGTGTGTGTGTGTGTGTGTGTGTGTGTGTGTGTGTGTGTGTGTGTGGAGGACTCTCCCGTCGTATTCAACATATGAGGGTGAAGCAGCTCAGTTCCTAGGAATCGACAGCACATACACCAGCGCATACACCAGCACATAATCCCCAAACTACCATCCGCAGGTTTTGAATTGAGAATTGTCCTTCTCCTAGACCAGTTGCCATCCAAGGTTACAAAACCCATTCTGCCCTCCAATTTACCCATAGACAGAGGCATAAGAAGAGGATTCATACCTTTCCTAAGAGTATTATCACGTAATTGAATGTAATGGATTCGATTGGAATATATATATATATCTAATCCATTACATTCGCTTACGTGATAATACTTTTGTGAAAGATATTAATCAGTCAAAATTTTCTGCATATTTGTCATATATATGTGTATTTATTTATCATTGAAACCAATATAAATTTACAGCTTAGAAATCTATATGCATGAATAATTATTATTGCATACTTCCATATATGCATACCTTAATATTTAGATTTTGTAAAAAAGAATCTGTATATAACAAAAACCGTATGTATGTGACTCTTACGTGAAGCAAATTTAGCCACTCCCGTATATATATATATATATATATATATATATATATATATATATATATATATATATATATATACATGCAATATTTACAAAGAAAGAGTGTCGGAGACAGTAAATATGATATATATATATATATATATATATATATATATATATATATATATATATATGTATATATATATATATATATGTGTGTATGTATTTAGGGAGCAATCCTTCTTTCATGAACATTTCATTGAATACGACAGACATGGTGCTTTTATTTAGTTTTCTATACAATTCCTCATGCGATCAAATAATATTTTTCTTTTCGGATGATAAATTATATAAAAACTGTCCGAATGTTCTTTTTATCTGATCGCTTTCGGCTATACATTTAGCCATTTTCAAGGATGAAATATTTTAACTGCTAATTAAGAAATGGTTTGTTGTATGTATGTTTTATAAAATGTTTTCATTTTTCAAAACACGTTCAAGATATTGTGTGAATGTTCGAAATTAATATTACTAAGTTTTATATATAAACTGCGTCTAGCGATTATATGCAAGTTATGAATTGGTATAAAGAGTTGCGTCTTTAATGTTAAAAGTCCTATTATGATGTTGTTTAGATTCTACTCAATATTATTAACTTAGATATGTAATGATAGAGAAAACTATTGTTCTGGTTGGAAAAAATTTTACTAAGTTAATAAAACAGACTAATTTGACTGTCAGTAGTTTATTTGCAACTATTTATTTTGATACTTTTACATTATTATACCTTGTAAAACTAATGTAAATAAAATAATATGAAAAGATTTTAGAACAAATTCGTCAATTTCTTAAAGGAAAAACATAAAAAAACATTTTATTTTAAAAATAAAAGATATATTAACAACAAATAATAAGAACCTCCTAAAATTTATTGCACAAATGCTCCTTTCTTTTCAATAATTCTTCTGATGTAAGATTTGCAATTTTAGCGGCTGGTAAGTTGTTTGCAGCAACTTTAACTGCCTCCCAGAGGTCACACTTGCTGCTGAATTGCCTTCCATTAGAATAAATATCTGTCTTGTGGACGCTCCACAGGTTCTCAATGGGATTCAAGTCACAGCTATTTGAAGGCCAGTCCATAAGAGAATCTTCAACAAATCCCTTTTCTTTCAACCAGGATTTAGTAAACTTTGATGCATGACTGGTGTGTTGTCCTGCATAAAGATCATAGATCTACGCTTGGCTAAAGACTGGTTATCAAGCCATTCGAAGAAATATTGCTCTAGAAAATCACAGTAACTTTTGGAATTCCGTCTTTCAGTTTAAATGGACCCACGAGCTCATTACCAATAATCCCAGCCCATATCATAATCCCACCGCCGCCTTGTTGGCGTTTAAAAACTTTTCTTGAGTCATGTTGCTTGCAAACCCATCCTCGAGCCCATCCATCGGGCCCATCGAGGGTGATCCTTGATTCATCTGTAAAACCACTTTACTGAAATCAGTTTTCATGTATTTTTTTGCCTACTGCAATCTTCTTTCCAGATGTTTTTTTGTTAAAATGGGTTTCTTTATTTGATTTTTTAAATCAGCAAACTTCCTTAATGCTTTACACCTTGTTTCCCTTGACACCATAGGAGCTCCAGCGGCCTCAAATATGAACACACTTGACGCATTTGGGTTTCTTATTAATTCTCTTCGGATATGTGATAGATCTCGCTTTGTTAAATTCCTGAATTCAGCCTGAGACTTTTTTTTCCTTGGTTGAATTCCCATTTGACATATTTTCTTGATTGTTCGATGATCCCTTTTCAAATCCTTAGAAATTTGAAGCGAAGACTTTCCTTTGCTAATTTCTTTGATTATATAGTTCTTTTCATTCATTGTTAGTTCTTTTTTACGAACCATAATACTAAATTCTAGTTCTTGCAAATAATCTCTTGACACTGCAAATTGCTATAATTACTGAAAAAATACTAAATATCAATCTGAGATTGAAAATTGGGACTTAATTGCTTTCATGCTTACTCGCTATACATAATAGTACAAATTATTTCATTGGATAACACGTCTCTATGAATTTTACATAAAATATTTGACAATACCTCTTTTGCATATAATCTCTAGACGCAGTTTATATATATATATATATATATATATATGTGTGTGTGTGTGTGTGTGTGTGTGTGTGTGTGTGTGTGAAAAAAATATATAGTAAATAGGAAAGAAGTCGTTTGGTAAACAATCCAAAGTTCTTTAGTATTTTAGCTATTATTTTTAAAGAATAGTGCTCGATACAAAAGTAGAGCAGAAGTTATTTATAAACTATGTTGTTTTTTTGCAAATCGCTAACCGGTGGAGAAGAATTATTGCGAAGAATTAAGTTGGATATACTAGATTTAGTGTAGTATATGATTAATTTAATTTTTTTGCTAGGATCTGTAGTTGTTATATTAGAATATACTAAATTTTTTAGTACATTTTCATCTTGTAAAAAAACAACATAGTTTATAAATTCAAGTGCCCTTTGGGAGAGTGTATCTCCAACGAATTAAATAATATTTATGTTGGTCACACCACAAACTCGCTTTCACAACGCTTGATACTACATCTGAATGAAAACTCTAACATTTTTAGGCATTTAAAACAACATGCCTGCCCGCATACACAATTCCGTAAAATACTTGTCGAAAACACAATTATACTTCGACATGAAAACAATAGACAAAAACTAAAAATCCTTGAAGCATTATACATCAAACAGTTGAAACCCAACCTAAACAAAATCAATTATGGCATCTCTACAAATATTCTTAAATATCTATAATTGGTAACAGAAGCCATTGGTTTATACCAATGGCTTTTGATTCATACTTCTACAATTCACTCTCGTGTGGTCATGTGTGACGTCATGAGATGCGGTGCGATTTTCGCTTCTAGCGTCTTATATGCGCGTGTTTATCGTTGCTTAGAAATCTTCTATGTAAACATTGACAGACTATCATCACTGTCGTGTCCGTATATTGTTTAATATGTTGTAATTGACATCTTTGATAATGGCTTAAGTAAGCCGAAAGCTTAGATTGTATTAAAAAAAATATGGATCACTATTGTGAATTTCTTTCTTCTTTCAACAATAACGTTATTGAACTTAGCAGAAGTTACGAAAAAACTTTAGATAAAATAAATAGACAACACTTGTCTATATTATTTAATGAAACGTGTATGAATGAAAAGATGCTGCCTAAATACACACAATATATATATATATATATATATATATATATATATATATATATAGAGAGAGAGAGAGAGAGAGAGAGAGAGAGAGTGTTCAATATCGGAGACAGTGAATGTCATACTCATAGATAAAACTCTCACCATGTAGTGTTGATTCCGATGTCAGCACTTTAAGGATTTACGTATAATTTCACCCAAATTGCCACTCATGTGTTTAACATTGTTTTGATATATATATATATATATATATATATATATATATATATATATATATATATATATATATATATATATATATATATACATACATACATATATAATATTCTCTATCTTTCTAGCTTTGCAGATATCTATACATGTGTGTGTGTTTATGTGTGTGTGTAGACCGTCACGATTGGGAAGGCGCAAAGTCCCAATTCATTGAGACTACGTGCCAGTTGGTAGGTACTGGTCTTTTTCAAACTCCGCTGGTCACGCAAGATTATCCGCTTTGTGTTACTTTAACAGATGTACGCTATATCTAGTCGATGTATAAAATATAGGTGGTCTCAGTGGGTGGTGACCAAACCCAAATGGGTCTGAGACGCCGTCTGCAATAGGGATTGGTTAACCCCCACCAGCGGTCATTAAACACGCATACACATAAATGTATACTTACGCGAGTGAGTATTTACACACACACAAATACACACACATATATATATATATGAATAAAAAGGGACATAAGGGAAAATATTCTTTGCCAATGCGTTTCGTCCTCGGAGGGACTTTATCAAGTCACTGATATGCGTCGGCTAAGAATAGTTTTCCTCTTGTCTTTTTTTTATTCATTTTGTTCCATTACTGATAATCTCCCTAAGAAAATAATACATACATATATATATATATATATATATATATATATATATATTATTCAATGGATATGGCTCTTCAAAACGATCAAACCTTTAAAATTTATTTTTTAAGATTTTAATAGTTTAAAAGTTTGTTCGTTTTGAAGACCCATATACGTTCAAGGCACTACCTTAGAACAACAAACAAACTTAGAATGATACCTTGTGATGGCCATACTCGATGACCTTCATACATATATATATATATATATATATATATATATATATATATATATATATATATATATGATTGAAAGAAATATTAAAATTAACCCTCTCTAAACTCGACCATGTCTCTCAAACCACTCCTCATTACCCCCTCTGTTAAATTACAAAAACTTACACTACCCATCAAAAGTGTGAATTTTCATTTCATTTTTCGTTTCATCTTTTGGAAGTGATATATGATGATCCAGCGTCCTTTAAACGGGCTCTGGTGAAATAAATTATTATAATGGAACGTTAAAGTGGTTTGTTTTTCTTTAATATTTCATGTGATGTTGCAATCGTCGGGTACTGAGTATATTCTTAGTATATCTTCAGATGCTGAAATTATACTCAACACCTGTAGACTGAAAGATCGCATGAAACTCTAAGTTGGAGTTATCGACGTTGGATATTATTCTCTGTTACATAACATTCAGTACTGTATTTATAACATCCGAGGAAGAAATATATATTATATATACGTGCAAGTATATGTGCGTATATGTATATTTTTTATCATATCCATACCTTACACACACACACACACACACACACACACATATATATATATATATATATATATATATATATATATATATATATATATATGCAGATGTCGATATAGATATAGATAAATAAAAATGTAAAGTGAACATTGAAGTCAACACGCAGAGACAACAGGCCGCCTGACGATTGCGGCCAGCATGAAACAGCCTGTCGCCTCTGAGTGCTGAATTCAATGTTCACTTTTATATTTATATTTATATACGCTCTATCTCTGATATTGAGCTCTTTATCCCATAAATATTGCCTGACCTGCCTTAACCGATTGGGCCAAAGAATAGCGTTCGGTTAGCAAGGTCGATTGTGATTAAAAGCAGTAAAATCGACCTTGCCAACCGAACACTCCTCAGTAGGCCCAATCGGTTAAGGCACGTCAGGCTATATGATGGTTCCATATAGGGTACAGGTTTGATTCCTGTCGGAAGACGCATATTTTCTATGAAATTTCTCGGACATTCAGGTCGGTAAATTTTGTTAATACTGTTTATTATAAACAGAGCATTTACTTAAATATTTGTATCTATAAAAAGAACCTATAAACATAAAATTGTCTTAAAAAATAATTGTCGGACTTTGTCCATTTCATAATATATATATATATATATATATATATATATATATATATATATATATATATGTATGTATGTATCAGAGAGTGAGAGCGTTGAAGAACCTGATATAAATAGGTAGATTGATTGATTTTAGCGAAATAAAAACCTGAAACCAAATGTGTCCTGCATTTATACTTTTTTGTTAACCGCTGTATTCCCAGAGAGCTAAACGACAGATTCCGTGTGTCATCGCGTCCTTTCTTTCAAGTCGCTTGTTTCAACTGTGTTATTGTGAATAAAGACTTTTTCTTTGTGTCTTAAATAAACAAAAGAAAAAGAAAACTTTGAAAGCATTTCAAGGTTTTTGTTAATTTATTTTATTGAATAATATCGTTTTTCTTAAAATGTTTAAAATAAAAAAAAATATTTCGCTTTTGAACAACGTCTGCCACAAATACCTAAGTAGTTGTTGTTTAGAATGCAAAATCCTCTGGCGCTTTGACGGGAATTTGTATCCCCAACTACAATTCACAGATGTTTTCCTGGAAAGAAGAAATTTTAAATTATATGGGATTGTCTAATATATATGTATATAAGGTGGGGGTGAAAACGGTGCATGGAAATAATTCAGTTATTTTATATTACGGTATTAATTATAAAATTATGCCTAAACCGTTAATAATATTTACGAAACCTGTAAAATTATAGATAAGACTATATATGATGTCATTTGTTTACATTAAGATACGCTTCGAGCAGATATGAGCGTTCGAGAGAAATCATGGGATATTTGTAGTTTAAAAGCAGTAATTTGTCCTAGCTAACCAGATGCTACCTCTATAGATAATGCTATAGCACATCACTCTATATGACGGTTCCGTATAGCATAAAGGTTCGGTTCCTTTTGGAGGACACATATTTTGTAAGAAATTTCTTGCATATTCCAGCCGGTAAATGTTGTTAATACTGTTTATTATAAACAGAGCATTTACTTAAATATCTGTACCTATATTAATATAATCTCTACACGCAAGCCACAAATCTGCCACTGGGTGGCATGCTACTAACGTTTACTGCTGGTGGCCCGCTGTCAGGCCGTTGGCCTGTTAGTCTCGGCAATATTACCACTGGCGGATGCTAAAGGCCTACAGGTGGCTCGACGGTGGCTGCTACCAGAGGACAACTGGTATAGCAGCTTGCGTATAGGGAGGCTATCTAAAATAGTAACGAAAACCATATACATTTATATCTCCGATTTCTACTTAAGTCAACAGTTTAAAATATGCCTAAGTCTATCTGAAATAGCAAAGAAAACCTTATAAAATAATACCTAAGTGTTCTACTTGAGACAACAGCTTAATATTATACATAAGACATTATCGATAGTAAAGAAAACAGAATTAAATTATACCTAAGTTTTCTATTTAAGTCAACATTTTAAAATTATACCTAACACTATCTGAAATAGGAAAGAAAACCGTATGAAATTATACCTAAGTTTTCTACTTAAGTCAATATTTTTTTAATTATACCTAAGTCTATCTACTTAATGCAATATTTTAGTTTGGTTTGGTTTGTTTTGTTTTACGGCATATCAGCCTCATTGGTTTATTTAATATCAATAATATTTTTATTGCTGGTAATATTTTTTTACCCCAGTTCGGGGGTTAATTAATTGCCCCTAGCTGGGACCCTAACAGGTTCTACCACCCCAGGACAGGGTGGACCTGGGAACACCAGCAGCTAAGAGGTGGTTCCACACTCCTCAAAACTTCCTGATCAGAGGCCTTTTGGGGTTTAAAATATGCTAATAAATATCCTAAGGTGAAATAGAAAATTTTAAAAATAGCTAGAACATGTAGATCTTTATATGAACCCTGTTTTCTATGTTCACATGGAAAATTGGATATTATCAGATTTTCAGATAAAAACTATTTCTTTAATCAAAGGAGTGAATTAACGGTAAATTTTAAAAGTGGCGGTACTTTACTTTTGAAATTAAATTAATTGTTCACTCGTCAGTAATTTACAATCGCCTGAGGAGACACACTGATAGGCATTGTAACACGATCACAATTGTGTAGCGATTTTGAACATTTTTTTAATATCCTAAAATAAATAATTTTTTGCTCTACTCTTTTAATTTAAATGTTACACCGTTGGAATTGTACTCTATTCGTTCTCATCTTACCTGGACACACACACACACATACACACACACACACACACATATATATATATATATATATATATATATATATATATATAATATATTATAATAATATTTTTTGTTTAAAAATATGATTCCTTCGCTACATAAGAGTTCTCATGTTTCAAAAACGAGAGCCGAAATCATCCAAATAATTAATAAAATTAAGTTGGATTGAGGTGTTTAGTCTTCTTAAAAATAAAAACAAAAATACTAAGGAACCCCGGATTATGTACCCAACGTGTTCTTTTCTATTTTCTGCATACCTGCACAAGGATACATATATATATATATATATATATATATATATATATATATATATATGTGGGGGGGGCGATTTTAAACGTGAATTAAGTTTAAAAGTCTAATGATGTTTTTCTTCTTCTTTCAGATTTAGCGGACATTTGGGCGATATTATTTTTCACGCATAACTGCCATGACTTAACATAATCCAATAGAGAAAAATAAATTTTCACGAATAACACTGATTTATTTACTGCCTACTTTGATCGTCGTAATGAAACACCTTTATATATAATCCGTCTTAATGAAACACCCTTTATAAGCAATCATTTCAAAAATCTATTAAACCCTCGATCTTCACCTGGCTAACACCATTGCGCCTACGAGTAGACGGGATAATAATTTTATAAGCGACTATATATCTATAAATAAAACTGATGTAAATATCCCTTTAGTTTAATGAAGTACGAAAGGACGTAAGGCCTCACAGGAAAAGTCTTTCCATAAGACGATTAAAAATGTTACGAAAAACAGTATAAAATTATACATCAGACTATCTAAAATATTAACGAAAACGATGTAAAGATTATATCTAAAATGATCTAAAATAGTAAAGAGAACGGTATAAAATTATACCTAAGCTTATATAAAATAGTAATGAAAACAATATAAAATTATACGTAAAGTTATCTGAAATAGTAATGAAAACAGTATAAAATTATACCTAAGCTTACCTAAAATAGTAACGAAAACAGTATAAAATTATACTTACGATCATCTAAAATAACAAAAACAATATAAAATTATACCTAAGACTATTTAAAAACGTAAAGAAAATACTATATATTTATACCTAAAACTTTCCACCTACGTCAGAAATAAAACTGACCCAAATCCCATCACATTTGTGGCGCTGAGATCTACACCGCCACTACACTTAACCATCAAGGTTGTTTCGATTTGAAAGGTACACTGCACTGCGATATTTCATCTTCAGCATCAATGCTTGTTTCCGCACATGTCCATCTGGATGAGGATATGATTCTTCGACTGTGGCTTTATACATCTCCCAAGCGATTTTTGTCGGCAGAATCCATCTAACACTATTTGCATTATTCGGACTATTGTCCACATCTTTGTCGCCATATTTATCACAACATTTCGGCCGTTGTACACTCCGGTCTTCTTCAGGTGGTTGGAATGTCGAACTGAACCCTTTATTTCTCTCGCTGGGGTAGACGGTTCTAGTTCCACGCGCCATGTTTTGATAGATGTCAGTTATTTCCTGTTTATTCTCCTCTCCAAGTTCTCCACTGCCTTAACCGGGTATTGAACTCACACTCTTTGGGTCCCTGTCACTGGATCTAACCAACGCCTTTATCCACTGTGCCATGTGTCCGTGAGGAAGAAGGCCGGAGAGTAAAACGGCCGAAAAGTTGTGATAAATATGACGACAAAAATGAGGACAATAGTCCGAATAATGTAAATAGTGTACATAATACCTCACCTCAGAAATATAGACAGATACAGAATCCATCTTGTACATTTATAAATATACTGTTCATCAGAGCATCGAATATTGCTGCCATACCTGGTCTGTTGCTTTTGCAAAAAGGGGCTGTAATATAATAAGCCCTGTCCTAGCATCTCGGCTTCTCTCGCTTTTTCTCATTTCCTCAGCAGAAGTTTTTGTGCAAAAAGCAAAAATTCCTGGGACAACTAGTGAGGATCAGACACATTACAAAATTATAACGTTCCAACTTGCTAGCTTAATATTACCCTTCTCCAATATCCGCTAGTTTTTTTGTTTTTTTTTTTTTGTGTGTGTGTATTGTTTACTAATTTCAACTAAGTTTGTCACGGTCACAATTACGAGATAACCAGTAGGGATCGTACTCATTACACAATACCAATGGTTAACTAAACTACGTTGCTAACACCACGCCAAGACGTTCCCTTTCTATTTCATTGTTGCTATTTAATGGTTGGAGTATAACTTCTTATTTTTATGTGCTATGTCCTTTCAGGACGTAGGCGATCATGTCTCTCCACCTCCCTCCATTCTTTGCAGCTCTCAACAAGTTCCTTCCCTCTTCTTCCTCCCACAGACCACGTTCTGTTATTCACCTGCTCAAGCTCATCAGGTATGTCACGCGCTGCTTTCCCTTGTCTGTCTTGCCCTCTATTCGAACCGCGAGTATCAGATTCTCCAGGCCCTCCATCCTCATTATGTGTCCCAGAAACTTTATCTGCCTCTTTTTGATGTTAAGTATAAGCCTTCTCCTTGTTTGTAACCTCTCTAAGACCTCATCGTTGCTCACACGCTCGGTTCATAATATCCTCAGCATCCTTCTGTAGAACCACATCTCCGTCGCCTCGAGTCTCTTCTTCATCTTGGAGGAAATCGTCCAACATTTGCTGCCGTGAAGAAGAACAAATGTCACGTAACAGCTCAGTATTCTTTTATTTGTTACCAAAGAAATCATTCTGTCTCGCAACAGTCTGTTCAGGTTTGGGAATGTGTCCTTGGACATCCCAGTACGTCTACGGATCTCAGTGTCGCACTTACTGTCTTTTGTCAAGACGCTTCCCAGATATTTAAATTTCTGCGTCTTCTTGATTCTTGTGTTCTCGACCATCAAATCGCATTTCGGGCTCTTCCTCTTACTGATGGCCATGCATTCTGTCTTCATGTAGTCTATGCTTAGTCCTTTCTTCTCATTCTCCGTCGTTACCTTCTGTAGGAGATTTTGTAATTTATTTTCCGTATCTGCTATCAGTACCGTGTCATCTGCGTATCTTATGCTGTTAAGATTTTGGCTGCCAATGCTAAATCCCGGAACGGTTTCCAGTTCTCTCAGAATTACCTCGCTGTATAGGTTGAACGGATCTGGTGAGAAGACGCATCCTTGCCTTACGCTCCTTTCTATTTTTGTTTATTCACTGAACTCGTTCCCTATGCGCATGCATACTGTTTGCTGCCAGTATAGGTCCTTGATTATTCTGATATCTTTCCCGAATATATGAAGGTAGGTGAGCAATTCGATCAAATCCTTGTGGCGTAATTTGTCGAAGGCCTTTGCGTAGTCTATGAAACATAGATACACGTCCTTCTACAATAAAATGGGTCACTCAGTGAGAACCAAACTCACAACTAATGATATCATGATGAGACGCTTTAAATGTATTAAAATGCAAATTTGTTTCAAGGCCACAAGTATGGTGCAACCGGTGGGGTTCGAAACCACTACTCTGTAGTAATTGTCAACCAGAATGACTCTAGTCTTTAATCCAATAGGAGTCTCTCAGTTGTTATATACTAATGGAAATAGTACATGACCACAAGTACGGTGAAGCTGTTGGAGATCCATCCTATTACCCTGTAGTATTGCTTACAAGGACGAGTCAACAAACCCAACTCGGGGACATTGTCGTATTTTATTATTCCTAAATGGCTGGGAAAGTCGGATCTGAAGTGATGCATTCAAAAGAAAAACTGTTATGTATGACGTTGAAAGATTAACAGAGAAATTTATATTTGATTCTGTTGTAATAAGAAAAGCTATCGTTGTTTGAATCAATTCAAGGCCTCCATAGTTTTTATCGGCAAACATTTTTATACAGAAACCCCAAAGTGCAGAGAAGAGTTGATAAAAAAAAAATGATATTTATTGGAAAAGACAGTTTCAAAAGAACAAAAAAAAATCGTAATCCTGATCTCAATATAGAAAAGGGAAAATCCGGAGATTTTTTAGACAAATTGATTAATTGACTGCCAAAAAGACGCACAAAGAATTAAAAGCTTTCTTCTTTTATTCTTTTTTATGTTCCCTATCATGGCTCTTCACAACTTCCTGTTCTGTGTTGCTCTAAGCAACATTTAACTCTTTACTTCCATACTTTGTCCCAGATTCTCCATCGAATCAGCCAAACATAGATTGATAGTTGAAATACTGTTTCTATTTGCTCCACTTTCTTTCAATATATCCTGTGACTGTTAAATTTTCCATGCCCAATTTCCTCATAATCTGTCCCAGAAATTTTAATCTTTTCTGGTTTTTAGTATAATTGTCCTGGTTTCTATTTTCTTCTGATATTCCTCCTTTCTCACATGCTCTGTCGATATTATTCTCAACATCCTCCTGTAGAACTACATCGGATCGATTTTCTCCTTCACCTCCAACAAAATTTGTTCAGAATTCACTTCAGCGTTATTTTCTTTGATTCTAACAATTTTTTCCTCTATATTAATATTTGACTTAGTTTATTGAAGGCATCTTCCGCTATTCCGATGTCCCTTCAGATCTTCCGTCCTCCCCTAAATCCCTACTCAGATAATTTAGTTCCTACTTGATTCGGATGTCTTCAGTTTGATGCTAACATCTTTGGGTGTCTCTCTTGCTAAAGATCATGAAATTTGTTTTCTTATAGTAAATATCTCTTTCTTCTCGCTTTTTTTTTTTTTTGTTACATCGTTTAAGATTCCTTGTTTTCTTCTGATTCAGCCATCAACTATCAAATATGGCCGTCTGTAATAAATCCTGATAGGCAATCTAGTCCTCTTAAGATAGTCTTGCTGTGGAGGTTAAATATGATGTATACTGTCGCGACCAAATTTTATACAAAAACACGAAACCAGTCCAGGAAAAAACGGATTTCCTGTCGTATAAGGTTTGAATCAGCGATGAGCATATAAACTTTTTTTGTTGCGGGTGGTATATACATCGGGCGGGAAAAACATATGAATTATTATTATTATTATTATTATTATTATTATTATTGTTTTTATTTTCTTTGATTTCTGGCGTTTACACATTTCTTTCCGGGTCCCGCTCAGGGACCTAAGGTTAGAAATGGCATCATGACACTCTCCACTGACAAAAAAAAAAAAAAAAATTACATAGATAAATCCCTTCGTAAAGTGTGGGCTGTACTTGTCAGAACAATTTTTTGTATCTCCTTGACGCATGGGCTTCCAGGAATCCCTGCAATTAGTCTACTGCTATCTTTTCCAACCAGTCCTAGGGCTCCAACTGCAACAGGGATTGTTGATGTTCCCATATGCCACATTTTCGAGATTTCTATTTCAAGGTCCTTGTATTTTGACAGCTTTTTGAATATCTTCAAAGATGCATTGCAGTCAGCAGGGACTTCCATATCAATAAGGGGGCACTTTTTTTGTTTGTGGTCTTTAATAACAATGTCTGGGCGGTTGGCTTTGATTGTTCTGTCAGTGTGTATTGTGTAGTCCCATAGAATTGTAACAGGTCCTATCTCCGTAACCGGGCCTGGGTGGTGTTTATACCTTATTATTATTATTATTATTATTATTATCCAGTTTTACGTAGGTACTTCCCAAATTATTATTATTATTATTATTATTATTATTATTATTATTATTGCGTTTTACGTAAGTACCCCCAAAACTGTTCTAGAAAACAGTATAGCATGATGAAAATAAGGCCCCAAACTTGATAAAAACTAAGTTTTATCGTCAAAATGTTTGTTATTATTTATAGAAAAGACTAAAGTATTTTTCATTATTTTATTAATTTTTTTTAAATTCTTTCTAGCACGTTCGAAATTTTGTTTACAGATCTCGTTTTTCTTTCGTCAGGGGGTGGGCCAAAGATTAATATTGGAAATTTTAACGTCTTTTTTTTTTTTTTTTTTTGGCGTTAAAAACACTTTTGGGGATTCTTGCAAAAATCAAATAATTGTAGTATTTTAATGAAATTTTCAGGACTTATTCACAAATCAATTACATTATTTATTTTCCTTTCTTTTCTTTTTTAGAAAATCCTCGTAAAATGGTAATTTTTTTGTCACCCACTTACCTAATTTTATGAAATTTCAAGAAAATAAATTTTCAATCTCTTCAAGTTTATATTAATTAAAAGCAGGATTCCTTGGAGAATTTAAATCATCAATTTGATTTTGACAAACAGAATTTAAATCATCAATTTGATTTTGTCCATTTACTGAAAATGTGTATTGAATCGTATAATAAAAAATGCAATATATGCCATTATTTAAATAGAAAAGTTTTTATTTTCTTTCATAAATAGGTTATATAAAGGACACTATTGTCTTAAGAATTTTTTCTGTGAATAATTAATTTTTACAACAATTGTTTTCATTTTATTAAACTTTAATTACAAAATTTATTAAGTTTTAAATTTTTTAAATTCTGTATTTTGCGCCTTTTAGATGATATTATTAAGTGAAAACTTTATCTACTAATCGTTAATGGAAACGCTTAATAAATGTCAGCAAACACCAATATTCTGAAAAGAATTTTAAATTGCTTTGTGTATCTTTATAAACGTGACTATTACAAGTGTGACGGGTACACACCTGGCCCAGGGTCGAATCCTTTGGTTACGGCGCCAACTGTGACGTCGCTCCTCCTGGTCGCTCCTCCTGGTCGCTCCTCCTGGTCCCAAGCGTGCCGCTCCAACCTCTTGGTTAGATGATCACCAGTCTCGCCTTTCCCAACCCGCTTCCAATACCTGGTTGCTAAAGCAACTGTACTGATCTCCGGTCTGTCTACCCACGCTGTGTTTAGATCTTAGACAGACGGGACCAGCAGGGATTGGGCCGTATGCAAGTTGAGTCCGACGGGGGTGGCAAAACACAAGTAAAAGAAAAAAAAACTCACGAGACAAAAAAATTACTGATAAAAAAAAAGGGTGACAACCTTTTATATCTAATGTCCGTTACATAAAGAAAAATTGTTCTCATTCCCGACCCGCTCTGTGGACTATGGCACCAAGCTTCTATCATACAACTTAACGATTTCGAATTGTCTACTCTCTAGAATTGTGTATGTCGGAGTGTGGTTTAGTTCGACACTGGGGCTAATTTCTATCAATCATTCGCAGTTGATTCTTCTCTTCGACTTGAGTTGTATTTCTTCACTTCGATCTGGTTGGGTCGAATTCTGTTCTCGGCTGGGCTTGATTTTAACTTCTTCTTCTTCCGTCCAGTAACTCTTTGGCCTTGTCTTCGACTTGGCTGCAACTTCTCCGCGGCTTTCGAGTAATCTTCTTCTTCGTCGACTTAGATAGAACTTCTCTTGTCTTTGACTTGGGCCGGAAGGATTTCTTGTTTTCGACTTGGGCTGGAAGGATATCTTGCCGCAACTCAGCCGCAACTCTCTGTCGTCCGAGGTGATCTCTTCTCGCTGCCGTCCGGGGCTGAACTCATTTTTTTGTCGATTGGGGTCCTGCTTTTATTGACGCCGCAGCAAACCGGGGTGGGTCTGTCGGCGTCAGGGCTCTCTCGATAATCCCAAAAGTCGCATTAGTTCTGATTTCCCATTATCGCTATTATTTTCACCCCTACTTCCTCACAGTGCCTCTGGGGGGAAGATGCATACCCATCTCTCCCGGTCTCTCGTATGTCAGGTGACCGTTTTCGACCAATGGTTCTTGATCGAGCATTCTCCCTCCTCTTTCCGCATATCACGTGACCGCTTTCGGCTAATGAGACTGTGGTGGGACGCCTCCCGTCTCCAATCGGGCGTGGCTTACATCGTTCTTGTTCTAAAAAAAACAAAATCTAATTTGGCCTTTTTCACACGTACGAAAAATGATAATCTTGGCTTTTTCTCACCTGGGTTCTGTCAAAACAGCCTGCCGCTAATTAGATGTGACTTCAGGAAGGAATATTGGCGCTATCTGTGAGCCGAGACAATCGTTTTCTTTCCTTCTTTGTTTTTGGTCAGACCTGATAGTCAAAAATCTTAATTATCTGAATTGAAAATGTCTCCACTTCATCATCGTGGGGTTCCAATTTTTAACAGGTCAGAATCTGTATACAGTTCCACCGGTCACCCCCTCAACACAAAAGACACCTTTCCTCCGATTAAAATTTCGTTTCCATTGTTCTAAAAAGTCTTTATTGTTTCAGCCAACCTTAACAAACTTCCATCCTACGCGGACACGAAATTAGTTCAAGTGCTTGACCTGATAATTTTGACACTTGTTAGGTGCTGGTCGCACGTGTGTGTTTTCGCTTACGACCTGGTTTCGTATTATGTTTCTGTCTTTCCTCTTCTTTTTGTTTTATTTTATTATCTCCAAACTCTATTTCTTCAACCAAATATAACAATTTCTATTTCCCTGGATTTCGGTCAGGTAATTTGACCTGATATATTTTGACACCTGTCTTGTCTTAGTTTTACTTATGACCGGGTTTTGTATTATCTATTCCTCTTTCTCTTTCTTTTTATTATTATTTTTTTTCTTCTTCTCTTTGGATCGCCTAAATACAGTTAGAGAATTATCCTCAAAACTCAATTATTCTTCGTTTCTAAATAACTAACAACTGGTTAATAAACCGAATAAAAATTAAATCATATTTCTATGAATATCTCTTTTTAGTCTTTCTAAAAATGCAGGGTGCCACACAAGACATTATCAGAAAATAAGCGATAACTATACAAGATTTAAAGACAACATTTTTAAAATTGAACAAGACATTAGATTACGGAGTATACTTTCCTAAATATTTTAAGATTGAGTTCTTAAAAATGATATAAAAACGATTATACCGAGTATAACAGACAACGTTAAACACAATGAAACGCCTTGTCAAAATCTCTCTCCAGATTATAGCACCAGATATATAAAAAAAAAATTAAACCGTCACGGATCGATGGGCATGTTCACAGTCACTCACTCATTCACACACACCCATATTACACACACACACACACACACACACACACACACACACACACATATATATATATATATATATATATATATATATATATACACGCACACACACACACCCGGATACATACGCACACAATCACACACACACAAAGATATATATATATATATATATATATATATATATATATATACGCGCACACACATAGACACACACACATATATATTGAACAGTCATCATTTCCTATTAGGATTAGGTTTCTGGTTCCTTCTAAAGTCTTTTCATTCTCTTTCACACCTAGTATCCCTTTGCGTCTTAGTGGCATTATCGCCTTGCTTGGAGGTGAATTGATAAAAATAATAAATATAATTATCATTAATAAAATAGTTTATCTCGATAATTTAAATCCGTACGGAATGTCATTTTTTTTCAGCCAATCCTCAGCAGATTTTTAGTGAACTAAGTTTATGTGTAACCCCCCCCCCCTCATCAGATCAAGAGGTGAAATTGTTCAACTAATTTGTATGCACAAGCAGAAGATTGATTCTATCGGAAAATTGACAATAATGCCAATTTCTAACCCTAGAACACTAACCATGCGTTTATAGTACCCAGCGCAAATTTTCCTATTTTTAATTACAATTTTCAATACCTGATTTTCTTGCCTAAATAATGTTTTTTTAGTTCCTATTAATGTTAACTCAAAGTAAAAAGTGCCTGCATGTAAAATATTTCAAATAAAGATTTATATTTAATATTTTTTTGATATTTTCAAAATTGAGTATGATATACCCATGGTTAGTAGTGGTGTAATTTTAATTGATGTTTAGTGTTGTAAGATTAAGTAAAAACCGGGATTTTGAAAGTTTTTGGAAGTTTTTAAAAACGATTTTACAAGCATCAGTCAATACGAATTTGTAGCGGCTTCATCACCTTTTATATTTATTTGATATACTGTATTGTATCTATTTTCAGTACATGCAGAATTCACACACACACACACATGCACACACGCATACACACGCACATACTCACACACAAAAGGATGTTATCGCTCTGTGAATCTGTCATCGCTTTCAGAATTGCCTAAAAATCATACGACGGAGTTGACCCAAGCCTTGACAGTATAAATGGTTAGACGGAACTGTTTGGAGGCCGTCAATGGTTGTGTTAGCACGAAGCTACAAGTCAGCGTGACCGAGAGTTTGGGTGTACTGGCGTTTTTAAATGTACTGGTCATGGTAGATTATGCGCTTCCATAGAGAAACTGTAACTAAAACCCGCTCAGTATAAAATGCAAATAGTATCTGTGGGCGTTATATAAATATTTATGGGCCTGAACAGGCGTCTTTGACAGGGATTGTGTGTGTACTCAGAAATCAAAAATAGCTGAGCATTGAGTATACATACAGACACACACAAACGGATACACACGGATACACACACACACATCTATAATATTAATAATAATAATAACAATAATAATAATAATATTAATAATAATGATAAGTAAAGCCAATCCTTAAAATTCAATTTTGGTTTTAATTTATTTCATGAATATATTTAGTTAATTATTTAAATATTATTATATTGCTCTGTTACTTACATTGAGCTCTCTTTTGATTAATGTCCTATTTGAAATTATTTCTACCAATTACTAATTGGTATTATATATATATATATATATATATATATATATATATATATATATATATATATATATATATATATGTATATATATATATTGTACACACACACACAGATATATAAAATTGTGTATTTTGGTAGCACTCCCTCTTTTATAAATGTTTCATCAAGACGACTGTCAAGGTAATGCGATTAAGCTTTTTATTCAATGTTTCCCTTTGTTCAGAACGTTCTATATATCCGAGCGCTTTAAGTTTTCTATTAACCATTAATAAAGATGTGCAGAATTGAGCAAAGATGTGAGAATTGAGCAAACAAAACGTTTTATTAATGTTGTACGTGAATATTTATGATCAAAAGAACCTAATAAATAAGATAATCAAACAAATAATAACAGATACAAACAAAGGCACAGTTATAAACAAATTAAGAAGGAATGTGCTTTCCCAGTTTTTAAATTACTTGAAGTCTACGATCCATAGAATTTGTTAATTGTAGGATGTCATCTGCTGTAATGCCGCGCGATATGTCAAGAATTGCTTCCCACAACTCAGCGTTGCTCGTAAATTGTCGTCCGTTGGCATACAGTCTTCGCTTCATGATGCTCCAAAGGTTTTCGATTGAGTTCAAATCCGGAGAATTTGCTGGCCACTTCATTTTTCGAGGTCCATCGAAGCCTAACTGTTTCAAATATTCAGTAGTCTTGTGAGCAGCATGTGAGGGAGCATTATCTTGCATAAAAACAATGGCCCTTCTGAAGGCAAGTGTTTGCCTTTTCATCCACGGTTCAAGATGCTCCTTCATAAACGCTATGTATGCATCAGCAGTCATTTTGACGCCATCTGGTACTCTCCATGGACCCACTAATGTTTTTCCAATAATACCACCCCAGATCATTATGCCTCTTGGCGTCTCAAACGCTGATGGCGATTCTGTCTGTTCATTACCCAGCCTTTGCACCATCTATCTGGCCCATCGAGTGTTGCTCGAGTTTCGTCTGTGGACAAAACTTTAGAGAAGTCAATCTTCATAATCTCCTCGTCCCATTTCAATCGACGAATGAATGTGATTTCTCGTCAACGGAGGCTTCGATACAGGTTTGACTGTTGTTGCTATTTCCCTCAGATACCGACACCGACACAGTAGGATCCCCAGTGCGACTGAAAAGCTCTTGACTGGTAAGTCCAGGGTCCTTCGTCGCCTTTCGTTTAAGTCGTGACATGAGACGACGTGAAATAACCTTCGGCTTGCCTTTATCTGCGCTTTTGCGTACTTGTGTAGGGTCGGCGGTGAACTTTTTTTTGGTGACACCTCCCTATCATTTTAGAAATTTCTAGGGTAGATTTACTTTTTGAGAGTTCTGAGGTAAGTTTTTTTTCAGCATCACTTAAATTGTTTTACGGCTCATCTTTTCACTAAATTCTTACACTTTTCTAATAATTTGACACTCCAATAACCGTGCTGATAACAAATACGGCGCCAGTTTGTTTACATTGCGCAGATCAGTGCGAAAATTTCAGTGATTGCGTAGGTCTGTGTGGCCAACATTGTGTTAAAATTTTGTGTGAATTGTTTGGAGGGTTTTTGAAATATTAGAAAAAAGTTATCTCGATAATAACTTGGCACGCAGTGTATGTATGTGTGTATATATATATATATATATATATATATATATATATATATATATATATATATGTATATATGTATATATATATTATTTATTATATGAGATTAAAACAAAAACATGTTAAAAGCGCTACACAATAGCTTCATTTTTCAGCACTCAAAATGTGCCTCCTCACGCGATGCTAATTAATTACCATCACCTAACGAGTCACATTTTGTGTGCTGATAAATGAAAGCTATTTTTTAGCGATTTTTAAGATGTCTTTCTTTTAATCTCATATAATAAGTAATATTAAGCTCTAATCTGTATTGGGCCCTTTTTTAAAAAAAAAAAGATTAAATTCTACAGACAGTGGAATTATACTTCATTTTTTCATATCCATACTTATATATATATATATATATATATATATATATATATATATATATGTGTGTGTGTGTGTGTGTGTGTGTGTGTGTACTGCTGAAAAAAGATATTGAAATCAACAATTGCATGGATGGTATTGTTATAGATATAAGATTTATTGACAGAAAAGACATAACCAGATAATGTGTGTGTGTCTGTGTGTGTGTGTGTTCTTTGTGTGAAACAGGGAGGGGGGTTAATGTCGATAGATGTTGGGGAGATCGCCGGATGGAGAGGCACTTTCAGCTGACATTTGTACCTTATTATTTTTTTATTATTTTCCTTTTTTTCTCTGTATTGTGATGTTGTATTCTGCATTCAATTCTTAAATGAATCAACCAGCCAGGCGCATCTTAAAAACGACAATTGGCGACACAAAGCCCTCCCCGCAACTGAACTACAGTGCGATCGTCGGCTTCCCGCCGCTTGAACACCACACCCCGTCCCGCAACCAATCTCCGGCCTCGACCAAGTCGAAACCTCCTCTGCAGCCCGCCTGATCAGGGACGCTGTTTCCGTTATCGAACTCGAAGGGTGCAAACAAATATCAATCTATCGAACAATATCAATCCCCTCACGACATCTTTGAAACGGTTTGGAAATGCGAATAACATTGTGAGACGCAGTTGGTTTGCCAAGAAAGGCGAACAGAAGCTGTGCGTGGCTTATATAGAGTTTGAAAATTTCAATTCCTTTTTATTATTATTAATATTATTACGATTGTTGTTATTCAAAGAGAAAAAATGTTGCATTAAAATACGTCTTTCTTTTGTGACAATGGAAAGAAAAATGTTATAATGTAAAAAGAAAAAGAACAGTTACCTTTTTTTTTTTTCTAAAAGAAGTGTTTTTCAGGAATTATTGACATTTTTGATATTATGGTAGCATAAAGACTCCTGTTGAGTTCGAATTTATTATGAGGCAAACACTGATTTTTTTTCTACAAACAAAATGAACAAAAGAGGAGGAAATATTAGATAAAAGACAGGTCCAGTACCATCAAGGAATTTCCAACATTGTATAATCTTTGCTTCTTATTACAAACGGTTTGGAAAGATAATTCTCGCAGTTTCTATATAAATTTACTGATCTACAAACCGCGAGAACTTTCCAAACAGATATACAGTGTTTGATTAGACATGGCTGTCGTTTGCTTTTCTTAATCAATGAAATTAATGGCCACTGGCCTAGAGATTGAAAGTCTCATTCAAGAAAATGTGACTTGCATAGAGAATCGATCCTGTATTTACTTTTTAATCAGAGAAACAGCATACATATCAAGCGTGGCATTTTCTTTTTCACAATTTAAGCACCAAGAATTCATTGCCGTAAAGGAAGGTACAATTATCCGCCTTAAGAAGTGAACATCTCTTGTTCAGGCCTTTCGACGTCTATATCCGATAGCTTTATTTTCTTATCTGAAACATAAACAAAGTTTTTAAGCAATTAAAAAAATAATCATTTCTTCTTATAAATATAAACATTCTTACTTGTGTATTTTGATAGTTTTTGAAGATCTTAAAAAATACATTTCTATCTCCAGGAACTGCCATATCAATAAGATAAGGCACCATTTCTTTCTGTGGTCTTTGATCAAGATGTCTGTACGATCAGCTTTGATTGTTCTTTCTGTGTGTATTGTAAAGTCCCATATAATCAGTACAGGTTATATCTTTGTAACCAGGTCTAAGTGATGTTTTGACAGACATATTCCAACAAGAAATGTACATTAATAGTATAGTTTATTTATACTTGTCTCAGGTTTTCACATTTTCATAAATAAATTCAATATTACTATAAAGCCCGCTGTGAAATATATAGGGCCTCTACGGTTACTTTAGTAGATGTAGTATACGTCTAACAGAGAGCTTGATAGTAATACTGTATTTATTTATTTAATATTTAATAATGATATTGAATATTTAATATTGCATTTATTTATGTAAATGTGAAAACATGTGAAAATTATGAATAAATAGTACTATTGATGCACATCGCTTGTTGGAATAAATTCAATATCATTATTAAGACCCCTGTCAAATGCATACTATATATATATATATATATATATATATATATATATATATAAAAAGAACGTTAAACATAAAAAATGTCTTTAACATATATATATATATATATATATATATATATATATATAATTATTTATTTAAAAATATGATTCCAACTCGCTACATAAGAGGTCTCATGTTTCAAAACAAGAGCCGAAAACTTCAAAATAATATTTGAATTAACTTGAGTTAAAGTAGGCTCTGTTCCATCTTCAAGCGAAATTTTTTTTTGGATATTTCGCTTGAAGATGGAACAGAGCCTACTTTAACTCAAGTTAATTCAAATATTATTTTGAAGTTTTCGGCTCTTGTTTTGAAACATGAGACCTCTTATGTAGCGAGTTGGAATCATATTTTTAAATAAATAATTATATTTATGCTCTACTTTCGTATCGAGCACTATTTTTTAAAAATAATAACAAAAATACTAAGGAACTTTGGATTATTTACCAAACCAGATTCTTTCCTATTTTCTACAATATTTTCACACACACACAAACACACACACACACACACACACACATATATATATATATATATATATATATATATATATATATATATATATATATATATATTTGGTTGGATAGATGTGAGTTTGTGATCCTGGGTTTCACGCTTTAGCGATCGTCAGACAAATTGATTAATTTTTTTTTAAATTTGGGTTTATGTAGATTGCGTGTATTGGTGTTATTTTGGAAGTGGTGGGGGAAATTTCATCGTTTTGTCATCGTACTAACGCAAACTTTAAATTTTAACATACAACGCAAACTTTAAATTTCAACATACAAATGCGTATGTATAGACACAACACCACCCGTATACATATACATGCCATATCCGAAACTGCCCACATATGTTTATATATGTATGAGTCCCGACGGACGGCCAAGTATGTATATGTGTCTGCATACATCGATGTTTGCGTTAGTACGATGACAAAACTTTTCCCAGTTTGTCATACATGTTTCTTACATATATATATATATATATATATATATATATATATATATATATATATATATATATATATATATATATATATATATAAATTAATTATATTAATATATATATATATATATATATATATATATATATATATATATATATATATATATATATATAAATTATATTAAGAAACAGACAACTTTAAAGGTTCGGTGTGATTATAATTTATTTCCTTAGAAACAAAATTCAATTAATTTATGTAGGCATAAATTAAAAATAATAATACTAAATTCTTATACTTGGAATATTTGTCAACCATTTATTTGTATGAAAATGTTAATCTGAGGAATTAGAATCAAATTTAAATTCTAAGGAAATAAATTGTAATCACAATGAACCGTTAAGCTTGTTTATTTCTTAATATAATTAATATTAGCTCTGTTTTTACATTGAGCTCTCTGGATTATATCCGCCCTGAAATTATTCATACATATTACCAAACACACTTCTTTACCATATATATATATATATATATATATATATATATATATATATGTGTGTGTGTGTGTCTGCGCACGCGCGTATGTGTGTGTGTGCGCGCGCGCGTGTGTGTTTATATGAGTGTATATGTGCAGGGCTACGTGCCTGCGTTTGTGTATGCATGTATTCCACTTTTAGTTTAATCAATGACACACGAAATTGTACGGTTGCCACGGTATACTTTAGTGCAAGAGCTTTACACACACACACACACACATTTATATGTATATGTGTATATATATTCGTTAATATTCAATATGTAGACACACACGCATATATATAGTCATGTGTGTGTTATATATCAGGTTGGTGCAAAAATAATATCGTTTTTGACGTTAAAGAATACGTCAGAAAAAGATATTATTTTTGCACCAATCTAATATATATATATATATATATATATATATATATATATATATATATATATATATATTTATATATATGGATGTATGCATAAGATCGAGAAAGAGAGAGTGTTCTTGAGTATGTATTCAACAAATAAGATGTGTTTGAACCCGTCGAGGCCAAATCTCAATTTCGCAGCATTCTTCGATGCCAGATTCTACCGAGTAACCATTGCATTAACGAAACCCAAACAATGCACTTCTTCTGCTGGGTGAAACCCGGCAACATACGGTCAGACCTTCCCCCCAATATCATAGAGGTAAAAAATAGAAAAAGTATTTGATTTTGTGTTTTACACCTTTTTAGTTGGTTTGTACCCTTCAGACATGCTGGGGAAAATGTTTCTCTCAAAAGAATGAAATACATTTGTTTGTAGGATTATTATTCTTATTCTTATTCTTATTTTATCTTATTTTACCGAGATGGATTTGAAAATAAGACTATTCCTTTACATGGTCCGAGTAATCGTCTTTTGCCTGAAATACTTTATTGGTTTCACAATGACTATTTTTTCTTCAATAAGGATATTATCTCACTTTTTTTCTTTTTTTTTTTTTTTTAGTTTATAAGTAAAACTTAGCCCTCTTGAAAAAAAAAGTTTATTTTGGTTTCCATAAAAGTATATTCATTTTAGTGGACTATTTTGTGTCTTAGGCACAAATACCATTATTTATTTATATAATCCTGCCTTGAAGCAATTTTGGTTATAATCAGAGGAAAATTATTTCACTGAATCAGTTATACACAAGCTATACTAAATTTATATATTAAGTAATGACATTTCTAATTACTCGGAAGCACGACACGAATGTCACAACATATTAGAGACGTAAATGCATCAGATGGTTGAGAGAATGTGTCTCGCTCACGATAGTCTGAAAAAAGTCTGGTCCTGAATTCATTGTGGTTCTTTTAAATTGGTTATACGTATTAGCTATCTCTAATGGAAATGTTATATGTTGTCGAAAAATATTAAATAAAAATTTGAAATGTGAATTCTTATAGTTTTCTTCCTTTCCCGGCAAACGTAAGGTCCAACTTTTTCGTCTTGCAAGAAACAAGCAATAATTTTAATTAACAAAGGTTGAATTAAACGGTTACGGAAACAAAAAAAAAAAAAATCACTATGGCCGCTACTGATTCTCAGTAACTGGATATTGTAAATAAATAAATATCACAATCTATTATTAAGTTGTAATCGTAGCATGAAGACAGTTTTTATGAGAAATAGTTATTTCAAAATTTACTCGATTTAAATACACTAAAAAATACCCAAAATTTATTTGAAGAACATTAAAAATATAACAACAGTGACTCACCTCACTCAGGCCTGACAGACATTGACCCAAATTCGTGACAGCTCTAAAATGAATTCCATCCGTTTGTAAGGATGGTGGCTCTTAATAAAATAAAAATTGTATTTTTGGGAACTAATTAATATTATTATTGTTTCTAAGTAGAATAAATATTATAAAATGTTAACACTGGAAAACATCCTGTCATATGAAATGTTAATTAAACAGAATGTAAGAAAAACTGAAATACACCCTTGTGCAAATGAATTGAAACGACCGCTTTAGTTTCCTCTCTTTCGCCATACGGTCAGTTTTAGATCCAATGTAATGACAGGGTTTAATCGATTTTTATTCTTTCCCCAGATTAGGCCATTTGCAGTGATGTGCAGTAATATGAATCTATTTTCGGGGTGAATGATTGGCTGTGAAAAATATTGCGTCATCTGCATCAGATTTTTATCACGCCCAGACACATATCGACCCAGAAATGAATGTTCTAAAACGGTGATCAAGTCAAAACTACAGAAGGTAAGACAATAGTTCTAAGAAAGATAGTGTGACGGCAAAATCTACAGCACAACTAACTCCCACATTTCAACCAGTCACCTCTCTGTTGCTCTTAGATTTAGGTATCTGGTAATGGTGTCTTCCTCTAGCTAATGGTTTACCATTTTATTTTACAGATACCATTGTCATGTCTTGGAACTGTGCACAATGTGAGTTTGCCATTTTCTTAAGACTGGTGAATCTGTAACTACAACACAGAGTGCTTTTTTGTGCCCATTTCCAGTTACGTCGGAATTATGCTGTTTCGGACAGAAAATCGACACTGCTATGGTTTGAAAATTTCAGGGACACAGGTTTTAGATTAAAAGAAAGCCACGAGGAAGCCTTGAAGCTTTCGAACTTCCGGAGGATGGAAAACTTTATAAACTCTCAACAACAGTGTATGGCGAATAGAGGCCACCATTTGGATATCATTTTTAAAATCAAACAAATAAAGACTATGGCCTTTATTTAAACAAAAGTGATTTTTTTTTTAATCGCTTTTACCTTGCACTTTTTGTCAACCTTTAAAATGTCAGCGGTATTAAACATCATAACCCCTTCTGACAAAGGAGGCGGTATAGTTATAATGGACACCAACATCTACATTGAAAACTTAGAATCCCTCCTTGCTTCGGCAATTAGTTGGAGATTCGTCTCCAGCTAAGCTAGTCGAACTCTCTGCCTTCGGGCGAAGAGGAACCCAGCCGAGGCTATGCCAAAGAGCAGAGTCTCGTCTTTGGTAGTAGACAGCTACCCGACACCCTTTTGTACGGGGTCTACGGGGAATTTTTGCACGAGCCTACTGGCTCGGATACCCTACGTTAAATTCGACCATGTGCCACATCTGACCGCGTGGAGCGGTTGGCAAATACGGGAATTAGTTGGAGATTCGTATCCAGCTATGCTAGTCGAACTCTCTGCTTTCGGGCGGAGAGGAACCCAGACGAGGCTATGCTGACTGGCTGAGTCTCGTCTTGCGTAGTAGACAGCTACCTGACACCGTTTTGTACGGGGTCTACGGGGAATTTTTGCACGAGCCTACTGGCTCGGATACCCTACGTTAAATTCGACCTTGTGCCACATCTGACCGCGTGGAGCGGTTGGCAAATACGGGAATTAGTTGGAGATTCGTATCCAGCTATGCTAGTCGAACTCTCTGCCTTCGGGCGGAGAGGAACCCAGACGAGGCTATGCTGACTGGCTGAGTCTCGTCTTGCGTAGTAGACAGCTACCTGACTCCGTTTTTTACGGCGTCTACGGGGAATATTTGCCCGAGATTAGGGCCTCGGTTTTACCCAGCATTAAATAACGGTCCTGTGCTACATCCTGCCTCGCAGGCTGGTGAGGTAAATAACCATAGAATCTCTACACCTACACTAAAACTAATGGACAAACTTAACACCGAGACACATAGATTCAACAAAACAATAAGGATACTGTTAAAAAACGAAATGTTGGTCCAGATTAATAGAGTATCACCCCATTATACCCACATACCTTAACTAAGACACATAAACGTGACATACCCATTAAACCCGGTATGTCCGGAATATAAGTTAGCTTGAGCCATCACAAGAATCCTAACTTCGTTCCTAGGCACCATCAGCACATCACACATCAACACACGCGTGATTTACTGCAAAGAATACGACTAACATGTCTATGATGAGTTTAGACATTAAATCACGAAATACCAATATACCCAAATTCCTTAATATATTAAGAAATCAAATCAAATAATCCAACGAAAAGCTTCCTCTACCCGTCCACAAAATTATTAAGATATGCAAATTAATTACTAATCACTGTTACTTACCTTTCAATAACATTTTCTACAAACAAAAATTCGGTTTAGCCATGGGGTCACCTACCTGTGGTATTCTCGCCTGCCTCTTTCTAGAATTCTTAGAATCCGCCCTATTTAAACATATCCTACCTAACAACTCCAATTACCTGAGATACATAGATGACGTCTTCTTACATTATCCTCAAGATATAAACCTATTAAACATAGTAACAAAACTCAATAAGGTTGAAACCACCATCGAATTCACACACAAACTTGAAACAAACAACTCTCTCCCTTTCCTTTACATCTTATTAATACGTAATAATGATACATTAGATTTTAAAATTTACCGAAAACCCACAAACAAAAACGACCTAATCAATTTCTATTCCCACCATAACCAGAGAATAAAATCTGGACTAATCATAGGATTTTACATCAGAGCCCTTAGAATATGTAGCCTTCTCTACCTAAATGAAGAAAAGGAGTATTGTGAGAAAACATTGAAACTACCCACAGCATTTCACCCTGAACGCTAAAAAACGAGCCCACAAAATACATACAACCAAAAAACCAGATAAACCCCAAAATTATACAAAATTCATAGTCCTGCCCACCAACATTCTTACGAATAAACTCGCTAAAGAATTAGCCATCCCTAACACCCTAACACAAGGATCGTTACCAAAACCTCCAAGACAATCGGGGATATAATCAGGATGATAAATAAATCAGACACCATTTCAAATGCCGGAATTTATCAGATAAAATGTCTATAGAGCAAAAAACTTTATGTCTGGGAGACGTCACGTAATTTAAAAACCCGTATCTATGAACACCAGAGAGACTTGCGTTTAGAAACACATTCTAACTCTTTCGGCTTACGAAACGAGGTGGGACATAACTTTGAGTTCATTAATGCCAGCCTAATAAGAGAGAAAATATTTTGAAAATATATTCATAAAATTACTACTCACTATAAACAGTTACGTAAAACATTACATTGTATCACCTTTTTTCTATAGATCCATTATGCATGAATAAATAATGAGGATTTTACAAATTTCCCTTTTTCAAAATTACGCATGTTAACTTTAACCAAAACTAAATTATTACAAATCTTACTTCGTTTCACCAAACCACACAGTTGACGACCACAGATTTTCACCCCACACACATACACATATCTGAGAATATAAGAAACAAACTTACTTTGCAACATATAGCTACATTTCACCGACAAAACACCAGAGTGTTATAGTGGAACACCCCTATTCTATAGTTAATAGACTCTCCCACCTATAATAAGTAGTAGTAGTAAGAGTAACAAGTCAGTCGGTAGTGAGTTGGTCAGTCAGTCGATGTCGGACGACCGTTAGTCGGATATTAAAGTATCAGCCACCACAACTAGATTACTGCGTCATTACCTATTATAGCAAGTTCCTAACGTTTTGTACGTAGAGCATATTTTAGGACCGACTTAGTACAAATACAAGCCTCCACTGTGAAACCACTACACAACACAGAGTGGCACCTGTAGACTCCGCTCGCATACACACTTATACACTTACATGAATTAACGTTACTGTCCAACATAGACCTACACACACAAGCGTGACTTTACTTACACACTTTTAAACTATCACAATGGAGAACAAACTAAATGTTCCTCATACATATTTACGTGCGATATATTGTGTTTATACCACGTGACGCGTTTCTGACCAATGAGAACTGCCAAAAATCATAATCATTCCAGTACTCTGTGGCTTTGCTTTTTCATTTCTATTCAAGATTTCTGACGAAGCCTTAATAAAGATGAAACATGTTAGATTCAGATTCGTTTCCTACTTTGTTCTTCATTTCACACACACACACACACACACACACACACACACACACACACACATATATATATATATATATATATATATATATATATATATATATATATATATATATATATATATATATATTCATTCTTTTTATAGATATAAATATTTAAGTAAATATTCTGTTTATAATAAACAGTATTACTAGACAATGTCAATTAGATTATGTCCGAGAAATTTTCATAGATCGGTTAAGGCACGTCAGGTTAAATGCCGGTTCCGTATAGGATAAAGGATCGATTCCTGTCGGAGAACGAATATTTTCTATGAAAATTTCTCGGACATTCAGGCCGTTAAAGGTTTAATATTCTTTATTATAAACAGAGTATTTACTTAAATATTTGTGTCTATAAAAAGAACGTATAAACTTAAAAATAATTGTTGGAATTTGTCCATTTGATAATGTGTGACACCATATATATATATTTGTTTTTATGCAAATGTCAAAAGGTTTATTAAAATTCGGTAATTAGATGAATTTTGAAAGATTTTTTTAATTTTACGATCATCCAGCACAAAAGTCAATGATATTTTATAGTGGCAATATTTACACAAAGTAAACAATATTTTAAACGTAAATATTTCCGATTCGACTTAAAAGGTAGGAATAATATTTATATTATTAGGTTGGGGCAAAAATAATGTCGTTTTCTCACAGTAACATATGTGAGAAAACGACATTATTTTTGCACCAACCTAATAGATTTTCCGTTCTTCCAGATTTAAAGAAAAAAATTACCATGAAATTAACTTTTATACATATTTCATAGTTTTCATTTACGTGTTCAATTTTCTGGCATGAAAATTGAAGATACCTAATATGTATCCATGAGGTATGTTTCGGCAGTAATAAGTTCAGATTTTATTTATTTTTCATTTCATGTCAATTTCTTCTCAAGTATTTTCGAATAGAATCCACTCATCCTTTTGAAGCATTGTTCAGTATATATTTACACAACTGTTTTTGTATGATTCCATTGTTCTCACCATTGATGGTACCAATTTCATGACATTCAAAGTGACGTCATTTTAATGATCATTCTGAATTTCTTTGTGTATTTCCTTATATATATATATATATATATATATATATATATATATATATATATATATATATAATGGTTAAGTAATTAGAAGAAACTTCAACAGAATGCAGAAAGCAATGAACGGCCGTGTCGCCCTATAATTAGGTCTCATATCAGCAGTGCGCATCCAACGAGAATTGAACCCGCACCGTTACGATACGACGCAAGCGTCATACCAACTGTATCAACGGTGACGAAGGGGGAACGAATTAGACACTATAGAGTGCCGCTCTTCACAAATTCTGTGGTGTACTTCATCCGAGTTTCCCTAACCCATAGGACTGTGACCCCTACCAGCCACGACTACTACCTCAAGCCGCTCCATCAAGAGCATTAGAGCTTGCGTCGTATCTCGGTAGTGGATGCGCACTGCTGATGCGTCCTAAATATAGTCTAGTGCTTTCTGCATTCGGTTGAGGTTTTTTCTAGACTCGATGAATTACTTAACTATGATTATCTCAAATCCTCCTAATAGTTTCTCTCACTTATATATATATATATATATATATATATATATATATATATATATATATATATATATATATATATATATATATATGTGTGTGTGTGTGTGACTGATGTAGCGTTCGTCGGTTGAAATAGATCCTCCTTCCCCATATGAGGTAATTTTGTATTTTGTTGTGTAATACTATTTATATTCTCTCTCATAATAAATACATTGATCACTTTTTGTGGATCAGTTTTAATATTTTATATTACTAGGATCCTCTTAGATTATGTAGCAAAGGATCTGTTACCTGTACTATATAATAATAATAATAATAATAATAATAATAATAATAATAGTTAGCCACTCATATTCGAGGATAACCATCTACTAAGGCGTCAAGGCATATTTGTGTTTGTTCAACACCCACAAAGCTCAGCTATGGTATATTCTGCAGATATTAGTTACAGTTTGTGGGAGAGAGCGTGTCTGAACAACGCCAGCACACTCAAAACCTCGGTCACGATGACTTCAGACTTCATGCTAGCTCGGTTATCGACGGCCCCCAAGTGTTCCGTCTGCCCGATTTCACTCACAGGGCTTGGGTCAACTTGTGCTATGGTTTTCAGGTACTTTCCGAAGGTTCCGCACGTTGAGATCATTCCCCTCGTGACCGATAAGGTCATTAAGTCTCCTTCCTGACAACTTAACCGTGTTGAGATTCGAAACCTTATCTTTCTCTCTCTCTTCATATATATATATATATATATATATATATATATATATATATATTGTCATCCACTGGCAGACTGTTTCGCTGTATCACAGCTCATCCGTGTAGCTAGACTCTGGTTGCCTCTAGCTAGGATCGAAACCCAGCTGAATTGGCGTCAGTCGGAGATTCTACCCCTAAATGGGATAGAGGTGATTTTAAGCGTATTTCCTTTTGGTAAACACACAGTGGCTGAGAGAACTCGGCTCACTTTACCGAAGAGTCTTGCATCATTACCCGTAATAGTCACTGTCTACAAACTCAAACTTCCTCCTCAGAGATCTTAATCGAATTGTTCACTGGTGCAGAGATCGAAATTCTCATTAAAGAAAATACGCCAAAAAAAAAAAAAGCCAAAAACAAAACAAGTGTACCCACTGAATATAATTTTTATAATTATCGGACTATGCCACATGTGATCAGTTCATCAGGATCAAATTAGCGATATTATAAGATTAGGTTAGGCCCTGTATCCGGGTCGTGTCGTGTCGTTAAAGACTCCTCGGTAGATCCTCTCCTCTCTTATAATAAAGAATGCTGAATTGACAGATATGCATTTGATATGTTTTTCGTTTAATATGGATATGATTTGATACAGTATCGCTAGTTCAAATTGGGAGGTGGTGATTTCTTCCATGTCTTTCCAGTACACATCTGACACTGAAATTTAATGGATGTCAAATCCCACAAAAAATTTCAGAAAAATAATTTCCTAGCCCCTTGGTACTATCTACCATGCTCCATTCACAAGCCTATAATTTTTGTCGCCTTTGCTAAGAGTATCCAAGCCGGTTTCACACCGATGCGCCAGATGTTACAAAACAACTGATATAAGTTTGCACAGTTACACAAAATCACGTTACTATCTTCCATTAGCTTTATATAGTGATCTTCCTTGAATTTTGGCTGGGCAGTGTATGATACGAATTGCCAGGGCACGTTGAATAATATATAATCTATCACGCATCTATTTTACTAGCTGTTTAACATAAAATTCTATAGTTAAGAGCATTGTTCTAATTGATTTTTCCACTTATCATACATATCCAGACAGAGGGTATTTTTTTTTATTATTATTATAGAAAATCTATATTTAATAACAAGGGAGAATATAATGCAAATTACAGGTGTACATGCAATTGATTTAGGGATATTTTGCTCGTTTCAAATCGAACCCATTTATTTTAACTTTATTTATTTTAGCCATATATCAATGACTTAAAATTCTACTAATCGAAAATCGGATGTTTTCTGCAAGTTTCCTGGCTGAGGTTTTTGGATCATATTTATTCAAACCTTTCCAATTTATTGATGAGATTGGCCGACCTTTCTAATGTTTTTTTTAACAAATGAATATTCCATTTGCATATATTTGAAAACAAAATATGACTTCGTTCGCCAATTGAAATTTCACCATGTTCCGATTCTGTATTCTTCCGAATTGTTCTCATACAATTAGAGAAGGCGAATATTACAAGTTCAAATGCTTTCTGTATTTGACTCAAAAGACAGAATGAGATTAATAGCAACAGATAAATGTTTCATTGAATAATGTACATATAAAATGTATTGAGGCTTCCTAGATATTTTTCTGCCTGTAATATTTTTCTCCGCCATCAACTGTGTCCCCTACTTAAAGAGGGTCAAATAGTATTCAATGATAAATATACTGAAATAGAAACAGAGTGAACAATTCCAAGTGCTCGAAGAGTGCTGTGAATTTATCAAGGGAACTTGAACACATTGAAGATACGCATGCAAATATAAAAAAAAGCGATACCCTTTAATTAATGTTAAAATAAACATATTTCTCTACAGAAAGAAAAGCGATCAGAAAGACCTAAACATCAGATAGGATCTATATTTGTCAGGAAAAAGGGTCAACCTAACATGCGAACTATGAACTGAAGACGTCAAAATCAATCAAGTGAAACAAAAATGAAATATCTTGGAATTATTGTGCTGGTGTATAAGAACAACTGAGTTATCTGTTTGGATAAGTCTTGTTCTTATGTCCATCGTCTTTGTTATATTGAATTGATAATGTTAATTATATTTTATGAATATATCCTGAAGATGGTTTATTAGACCGAAACGTCCGACGTTGACATTATATTAACATTAAAACAGCATAATTGCATATAAGGATTTTTGTTTGTTTTTTCCGTATATTTTTCTTCATATATATATATATATATATATATATATATATATATACAGTACACACACACACACACATATATATATATATATATATATATATATATATATATATATATATATATATATATATATATATACACACACATATATATATATATATATATATATATATGACGTTATATAAAATATTATAAATATTAATTTCGGTTGAGCTCTCTAGGGAGTAGGTTTGGGTTTGTAAACATTGACTATTATAGCTTATATATAGCGAGACTCTTCGCATAGCGAATCGAGTCACTGTCAGTCACTGGGCGTGTTTCTAAAAATAAATACGCTAAAAATCCACCTGCTTACCTGCCGTGCGCCGACGGCTTAGTGGTAGAATCTCCGGCTAATACCAATTCAGTCGGGTTTCGATCCGAGCTAGAGGCAACCGGATGTCTAGCCACACTGATGAACTGCGAAACAGTCTGTCTGTGGATGACGTTATATGTATATGTTTATATATGCATATATATTTTGACGTCAAAAAACGACATTATTACGTCATTATTTTTGCACCAACCTAATATATATTGGGTTGGTGCATAATTATCAGGCGTTTTCTAAACAATATTTATTATGAAGACAGAAACATAACAATTCAACAATAACATAATATAATTATGCACCAACCCAATATTTTAACAGAGGACGGAAAATACTATACCGAAATCCGTAATAGTAATAGTGAAAGATGCATTTCAAAAGCTGAGCAACACATCAAGAAACAGAAAAAATCGTTAAACACACAGAGAAGAGTACTGAACTATAATTCCTTCTACATGACAATTAATACTAGGCAATCTCATCAAAGACGAAGAAGAGGCGTGAGGCAACCAAAATATGATTCTGCAGAAGGAGGCTGTGGATATCATGGACTGTACCGGGTGTATCAGCAAATTTCTCCAAATCGTGTAACAGCATAATTATTCACCCTTCAAAATGTTTAATTTTTAAAAGAAAACACTATACTAATTGAATTTCTTCCTTGTAGGTTTTCAGATAAGATGTTTATTTCAGTAGGGTACGCATGTTCGTGTCGCCACCCTGTTTTTATTATTATTATTATTATTTTTATTTTCTTTGCTTTCTGGCGTTTACACATTTCTTTCCGGGTCCCACCCAGGGACCTAAGGTTAGAAATGGCATCATGACCCTTTTCACTGACAAAAAAAAAAAAAAAAAAATTACATAGATAGAGCCCTTCGTAAAGTGTGGGCTGTACTTGTCAGAACAATTTTTTGTATCTCCTTGAGGCATGGGCTTCCAGGAATCCCTGCAATTAGTCTACTGCAATCTTTTCCAACCAGTCCTAGGGCTCCAACTACAACAGGGATTGTTGATGTTCCCATATGCCACATTTTCGAGACCTCTATTTCAAGGTCCTTGTATTTTGACAGCTTTTTGAATATCTTCAAAGATACATTGCAGTCAGCAGGGACTGCCATATCAATAAGGAGGCACCGTTTTTGTTTGTGGTCTTTAATAACAATATCTGGTCGGTTGGCCTTGATTGTTCTGTCAGTGTGAATTGTGTAGTCCCATAGAATTGTAACAGGTCCTATCTCCGTAACTGGGTCTGGGTGGTGTTGGTACCAGTTTCTTTCAGTTTCCTTCCCGTAGAAGTTGCAGATTTTCCAGTGCAGATATTGGCCCACTCTGTCATGTCGGGTTTTATATTCAGTGGGTGCCAACATCGTGCAACCTGATACAAGATGATCAATCGTTTCTGGATATATATCACAGAATCTGCATTTTGGGCTGACACAATATTTTAGTATATGTGCTTGATAATTCCTAGTTAGCAAGCATTGGTCCTGCGCAGCAAGGATAAAACCTTCAGTTTCCGCTTTCAACCCTGCACTGCGTAGCCACTGATGGGTACGGGTTTTGTCTACATCAGCTTGGTTGATACGGGCAGAGTATTGGCCATGAAGCGGTTTATCTTGCCATCGCTTCTGTATCTGGTCGGTTGCATTCGTCTTTGCTGTCTTTTTCAAGTATTTTGCAGTTTCAGCCGGTGTATTGTGCTGTAGTTGCATCTCTACGCCCATTTGAAGCTCCAGTTTGAATTTGTTGGCTTCTTTCATTACGGAGTAAAGATGCGTACTACTTTCATGTTCCTTGACGCATACCATCATCCAGTCTTCTGTAGTTTCCAAGTATTTTTGGAGGCCAATTATTGTAGTTTTGTAGGACAGTTCTAGTTGAACTAATCCTCTGCCTATTATTATTATTATTATTATTATTATTATTATTATTATTATTATTATTATTATTATTTCTAAACAGTGAAGTTAAAAGCAACTGGCCTAGATTAATAAAACCTACTAAAGAAAAATCCTGCCTCCAACAAGAATTGAGCCTACAGTCTCAACGAGAAAAAATATATCTACCTTAAGATGTAAATGTATCTTGGTTCTATCAGTCTGGCTCCGTGACTGAACTGGCAGAGGCACGCTTCGGATTAAAAGTGGTTTCTTTGAGGTAAAAAAAGGGGTGCGAGTTTGATTCCTGTCGCCGGCCGAATGTTTGTATTTTGTAGATCTTCTCAATGTAGGCGGGTGGTTATAAATTTCAGTTTAATAAAATAAAATAAAAATATGAGGTAACAACTCAAAAACGTGTACCCACTAAAAATTACTTTTCCATCAGAAGAGATTGGAAGAAGTTTTTTTTTTTTTTTTTTTTTTCCACTTGCATTTCGCCCATTATGGGCATTACTATATCCATCATATAATTACACACTTTATCTACTCTGTTCCAGGCAAGAACATGTCATGTTGGGGGTAGGGGGCGAGTCATGGGTTTTCTCAATGTGAGGAATGCGAGCTGGAGTTTATTTCTATATATGGGGATGATATATTGCCAAAGGGAAACAGCTCCAAGTACTTCTATGCTTCTGGGGGAGACAGATTTAGCGTCAGCTCGGGCCACTTGGCCCAGGATTGAAAAAAAAGCACCTGCTCGGTTTGGCTACTGTAAATAAACTGGATGACAGGCCACTCTCATCACAGTATGAAGCGATGTCACTAAG
>OZ010585.1:51234961-51254961 GCA_963932145.1 Acanthosepion lycidas
GCTCTTAGATACAGTTGTGTTCATAATTGCCTTTCTGTGCACATAAATCCACGCATACACTCATGTACACACAAACGCATCTATCTATCTCTCTCTATGTCTCTCTAATATACATACATATATATATATATATATATATATATTTATTAAAGACATTTTTATGTTTAACGTTATAGATACAAAAAAATGTCTTTAATAAATAAATTGTCGGACTTTGTCCATTTCGTAATATATGACGTCATATATATATATATATATATATATATATATATATATTAGGTTGGTGCAAAAAAAATATCGTTTTTTGACGTTAAAAAATATGTCAAAAAACGATATTATTTTTGCACCAACCTACTATATATATATATATATATATATATATATATATATATATATATATAGAGAGAGAGAGAGAGAGAGAGAGGGAGAGTCAAATTGTTATCATTTTAGCATGCTTTCACTGTGCTTTTGTGCATTTTCCTTGAAATGCTAGCCAATAATTTTCTTCTGTAGGTCTTAGCGAAGAGAAGAAAGCGAGGTTACAGTAAAAAAATAGACGTGAAGAACTGAAGCTAAGAAAATGAAAAAAATAAGTTTTTCTTTCACAAATCAATTGACAAGAGTCAAGGCAAGTAATAACAAAAAAGGTATCCGTTCATAAAACTCTATTCGCCTCATGCGGCGTTATAAATTGCACCTCTGAACAGAAAAGACCCTTTATTGACATAGCATGGTCTTCCCGCTATCGTATGCCCTCCATGAGGCTCGCACGAAAAACAGCGGTTGACCGATCCCCTCAAAGAGATTCTTCCTGTTCGATGAAATTCTGATTAATGTTAACCAATCACTGGATAAATAGAGTCGCTCCCCCTCTAAATGAAATGGTCATCCAAAATCAAACAAAAAAAAAACAGTTCTGTTATAGACGTATTTTCGTTAACTTAACATCGTATAAACATGTGCAGTAGAGATGCGAGGAAGCCTAATAGTTATCAACACAGATAATAGAATAAGCAATCTGAGTTCGAATTCTAACAAAGACTTTTTGTTCACTTACTTACGACTAACGGTAATATTAGCTGTTTCATTGACATCAGGCATTCATTGACTGAACAGCCAGTAAGTCTCTCGGTTGAAATTTATAAAATCTTTCTATTCAAACAATTTTTCAGGAAAATAGTTTTTTCAAGTTCAATAACTGGTACTGTTCTTTCTAGTATTGGGGAGGATTTCCTTCCTAACCTTTTGTTTGAAGTAGTATGAAACGTCAATAAACTGGTTTCGTACTCAAATATAGACTCTTTTGCTCATTGAAGTCTAACGGTAATGGTAATATTAGCCGTTTCCTTATAAGGAAATATTCGGCAGTCATTGAACGAAGTGTCAGTACTGCTGCTATGTTAGAAGTTATAAAATCTATTAAAAACAATCTTTCAAGAAAATAAGATTCTAAAGTCCAGTAACTCTTATCACTCTTTCCAGTATTGATGGATGTTTCTTTCCCAACCTTTTGTTCGAAGTAGTGTGGAAAGTCAACAGCTTGATTATGTCATTATTTTATCTTCGGGTTACATTTGCGCTCTTTTATAGTTGTTGCTGTTTTCGTAAGTGAAGTGATTTGGATTCTGGTTTTTCGTACAGCCCTTTGTTAACGATTCTGTAGCGCCAGACCACAATGTTCGAAGAAGAATTGTCCTCGCCAAGACATACAAGCTTAATTCGCTCGAAGACATTTTTAAAAATTGATTGAGAAAACTCTTGTGTAAAATTGACAGGTTTGATCAGTCTCTTTCAAGCAGATATGAAACACTGGGTTTTATAGCCTTGGGAGACAACCAGTCTAAGAGAAAGAAAATACTCAATTCAAAACTGTATGCAGTCATGGCGAAGCACATTTTATGCAGCTAAGGAAAGGATCGTTCGCATTGATTCGATGTTCCCGACTACGGTCGACTCCTTTCTTTTTCAATTTACAGTGCACACTCTGGGACGGACTCTAAATTTTATTAAGGAAATATTAGTCAGGGAATTCGAAAATAAGAAAATAATAATAGTAATAATAATAATAATGATAATAATAATAATAATAAGTGCCCTGAAATAAGCATTTATTCTTAAGACATTGTATATGCTTGAGGTCTCTAGTCTTTTAAAAATAAACATTTTTTTTTTTAATATAAAAGCACCTGGCTAACTTTGAGGCACATTAGTGCCCCGGGCGCATCAGGTAAGAAACGCTGGTTTAGATGTCTCTGAACCAGTTTTAGCGCCAAGCATGGCATCCATATCAAAGTCTTGATCTGACCAGTCTATTTATGCACATGACGCGTTATGTTAATGTTTTGGTTTTGTAGCCACTTGAGTTGTTGGGCGAAACTACTTCTAGCTCAGCTTATTCTATATTTAATTTCGTCTCCTCTACTAAATTTATAGTTTACTTTTAAATTCATATATATTTACTAATAACAACTTCAATATCCAAGTAGATTTCTACAGATGGATCGTTTTGTACCATATTCCTTTCGTACATGCGCAATGAGATCTCTCTATAACTTCCTGTGTTTCGTTCCTCTCGGTATCTTTTGCTGATATCCCTTCACATCAAACTCATTAATGTTGTTACTCATTGTTTTTCTCTTGTTTTTCAATATATCCTGTGGGCGTTAAATTCTAATCGCCTTATCCCTCATTTGGTGGCCCAAAAGTTTCAACGCTTTCTTTTTGATTGTAAGTATATATTCTCTTAGAGTTTCTATTTTCCATCTTATTCTCAGATTTCAGTCGTTTCATTTCTCTTCTTCATCTGTCATTTTCCTCTCTCTTAACACTTTGATTTGTCTCGATTGGGAAGACATATTTCCCTACTCTTTTGATTTCTGTGTCATACTTTCCATCGCCTGTTATTGTACAACTCAAGTAGTCACATCTATCTGACTGCTTGATTCTGACGTCCCCAGTATATAGCTCAAATCTTGGGCTGTCTCTTTTGCTGACAACCGTGCAGTCTGTCTTATAGTTAATAGTTTGCTCTTTGTTTTTGCTTTCTTTTAATTTTTTGATTAATACTTCTTTCAATTGTCTTTCTGAATCTGTCATCAACGCAATGTCATCTGCGTAACATATGATGTTGTAACTGCATTCGCCAACAGGACTTTCTCGTAATTATGTAGTCCTCTTCACAACGATAAACTATAGTGATCGAATAACACTCTTTGTAGAGGAGTCTTCTCAGTTATCAAGTCTTTCCTATCGGATAGGTACATAAACGTCGTTACCAATGGCCAGTCCTCGGAAGTTAATATCAATGCAGTCCCCCAAGGTTCTCCTCTTTTCTGACTTGTATTAACGATCTACCTGAGAACATTCCCATATCTTACTTATTATAAAACGCAGATTGTGTGTGTGTGTGTGTGTACGTTTATATATTGGATCGGATTTCCTACACTTTTCAACCGATTTCAATAAAACTTCACAGGACTACGTAAAATTACCTTGCGGTGGTTCTAACAGCGCCAAAAATGGGAAAAACACAATTTTTTTTTTGCACAAAATCAATTTGAAAACACTATTAAAGGCATCACGAGAATGAAAAGGGGACAACTCATATCGAGTTATACTTATTATAAAACCCAGGTTGTTTGTGTGTGTGTGTTCGTTTATATATGGCATCGGATTTCCTACATTTTTCAACCGATTTCAACAAAACTTCACTTTTTTTTTTTTTTGGCAGGTAGTGTTTCTTATTGTCTTGCAAACTTTTTTCTTTATTTTTACATTCAGAATGCTTTAAAAATTCCATTTACAAGACAACTGTTTATAATAAAATTCTATTCAATCGGTAGACTCATAACGATTGAAAACAATGTTTTTGTTTCAGTCTGGGTTTGACCAATTCGTAAAAATAAAAAAACTAATTAAGACATGCGTGTCAGTCAACCTTAAACAATAATCTTGTCAATTTTATTTTTCAGTCTTTATGATGGTCGATACTTGATCTATCTCTTACTGTTACATCGCCGGGCAACACCGGGCTCTACTGCTAGTCATTAATAAATGAATATGTAAATAATACCCCGGTTTATATGTGGACGTTCAAAAATGTAGATCTTCAAACAAAGCTTCGCAGCTGATCTATCCTCTGACCTTGCTTGTTCAGCTCAATGGAGGAGAATAGTCCTCTGTATGACGATAAACTTCATCCGGCAGCAAGGCATTTGATCGGGCGACTGGAAGTGTTGAAGAGCGTGAAACCACCCCTTAATTACTGTTATTCCTAGATTCTCTCTGATCTGGTTTGGTAGTACCTGTTAGGGTTCCATCTATGGGCAAATAATGAATTTCAAAACGAAAACAAAATTTACATTTATATCTAAAAAATTTATCAATCTATTTCTATGAAAAAAATACCAACAATACATATTTATAATAAAATTACCAACAATACAAAAAACAAAATGATCAACAATATATTTGAAACCATAAAATTCTGTTCAAAATATTTAGATTCCGGTATTAAATAACCCACAGAGGTTGATATGCTGCTAAACAAAATCAACCAACCAACATGAAAGTACTCTTTCAGGATATTAGTCCACATAATGTCCTACAATTTCTGAAAGTAAACGTTATTCGAATATATAATTCCAACAAAACTACAACATAAATATCAGCAATCCATTTTTACATAAAAAAATTAATAACAATACATATCTATAGTAAAATGGTTGACAATACATTTCATCTGTAGTTGAAGGTATACAATTGCATTAAAACATATATTTAGTTCAAGCCATAAAATTGTGTTCAAAATATTTAGATTTTGGCATTAAATAACCCATAGAGGTTGATATGCTGCTAAACAAAATCAAGAATTCTTTCATGGCATTAATCCGTATAATATCCTACAATATCTGAAAGAAATCAAACTGGATTCCAAAATATAACTCCAACAAAAATACAGCATAAAATACGCTTATCACCGCCTCTAGTAATTATGTACGGAAAAAAAAACATGTATATGCACAAAAGCTGAGTATCATCTACCATGTATTCAATTGTGAAAGCAGAATAACATATATCGTATTTATATTACTTCAAAGCACCCTTATAAAATTAAATTTCAACATTAAATAATCCACAGAGGTTGATATGTTGCTAAACAAAACAACCAAAATGAAAGAACTCTTTCATGACATTAATCTATATAATTTCCTACAATTGCCTAAATCTAACTCTATTCCAAAATATAACTTCAACAAAATTACAACATAAAACGCACGTATCACCACCTGTAGTAATTATGCCCCCACAAACATGTATAAGATCAAAAGCTGCGTATTATATACCATGTATTCAGTTGTGAAATCAGAATAATATGTCTCATATTTTTATGACTTCAATGCTTCAAAGGCGGATTAAATGACCCATAAAGATCCGATGTGCCGTTAAACAAACAAATCAACAACATCAACAATGAAGGAGAAACTGATTTTAACATTGAATACCTTCAAATCCAAGATAGATACCTTTCATCTTCCCTCACAGTAGACTCTGACATTTCTCCAGTTTTGATGAACGACCATACCTCTCAAAGAGACTCCTCACCTAGAAATTGGGGTCACGGATCTTAAATGGAATTCGTATATACGATCCCCCGTTAAAGATGCTGGGAAATTTTTTTTTTTTTTTTTTAAAGATAGGGTGTTAATGTGTGGAGTTCTATTCGCGTAAGAAAGGTGTGGATACGAGGAAAGATATAGAGAGAATTCTAGACTTGAAGAGGTCGAGATTTAATTAGCGAATAAAAGTTCTGATGGAGATCTTAACAATATAGGGCTGAAATAGACTTTCGAAAGAACCAGAAACCAAATCCTAAACAGCAAACAAGGGATGAACCTACATTCCTGTTCAAAAGATCGCAGAGGTGTGTGAACAAACTTATCTACTCCTATTTCATTGTAACGTTCTAGTAAGTACCTGACATCACTATATTGAGTCAGCTCCATCCAAAAGTGGCTAATTGTTGCTATATCCGGACTGGAACTGCCCAATCCTCACATTTCACTTTGACAGATTTCAAAAGCGTTCACGCGGCCTTGTGGGTGATGAAACATTTTCCAACTTACAACCGCTAATCCAAAGACGAAATGTTGCTAGCGTTTCGCAACTCTGTTACTATTTTCATGGCAATTGATCAGGCGAGTTACATTCTTTAGTTCCATCATTCCCGACCATATCAGCTAAGAACTTCCATGACACTGAATCAACTCAGACTCGTACCTTTCTTATTCCATTTGTAAGGAAGAATTTCTTCTCAGAAAGTCTGGGTGCTTTTCCGAGCATTACTATCTTAAGCTCTTCACATCGAGAGCCAAGCGTTATGCATCGTACATATCCTCAAAATATGCCAATTCTTGCTGCTTGTAAGCGTTTACGACAGCTTAATTTAGAAAACTTCTACCTTGAGACTATTGATTGAATAATATTGTAGAAAAATAAAATAAAAAGTTTCAATAATTTTTTTTATAAGCATTGTCAACCTGAATGTAGGCTAGTAAATACGTAGTATCCATTTATAAGTGTCTAAGCTGACTGAAGCCGCTCGCCATTTGCTTAATTGTAAAATCTTAAACGAGGTTTCAAACACTGCATTATTCGATCTCACTCTGTCACAAACTCTCTCTCTCAATCTCTCTCTCTCTCTCTCTCTCTCTCTCTCTCTATATATATATATATATATATATATATATATATATATATAGTTTATGCAAACTTAGGTAATCCGTATGGGTAGACCCGAGGAGGATAATATCCGGAGAGCTCAATGTAAAATTCAGAGCAGATATGTTATGGGGTTATGGTGAAATTATGGTAATTATAATTTATGGTGAAATAATTTATTACATGAAACCTTAACGTGGTCTGTTTTTATTCAAACAAATATATATATATATATATATATATATATATATATATATATATATATATATATATATATATATATCCGAATCTAATGAGAACGAATGCACCGAAACAAGGTTGCATCTTTGTAGTGAGTAAATTGTTTTTGTCTATATGAAAAAATTATAATATAATATATATATATATATACATATATATATATATATATATATATATATATATATATATATATAACTTATACATTATGTATATATCTATCAATATTGTTTACACAGCCATAATAGTAATGTATCTCGATTTACATGGCAACTAATATATATCTTCAGCTACATAGTTATACAAATCCCTTGATATCTATTACACAAAACATGCATACATACATATTCATAATTACATATTTATCAGAGTAACTTTATATATACCGATGTATCGATATATATATCGATATCGATATCGATATCTCTCTCTCTCTCTCTCTCTCTCTATATATATATATATATATATATATATATATATATATATATATTAGGTTGGTGCAAAAATAATTTCGTTTTCTAACATATGTTACTATGTGAGAAAACGAACTTATTTTTGCACCAACCTAATATTTATATGTAATTCTCTCTCTCACTGTTTCCCGTGCAATGCACGCACGCACACGCACACACAGACACACATCCGTGCATTTACCCACACACCTTTATGAAGTGCAATAAAAATCAGTATACCTCATAAATAAATCTAATAGATGTAGACATTTATGTTGTATAATAGAGATGAAAATGTACACGAAGTTATTAATATTAAAGAAAAAAAATCTACAGAGCTACGGATCTGTAAATAAGCGAAGCAATATGGTAAGATGGCTACACTTCTGTATTTATAATTTAGGCGGGAACAACACGAAATATATAAAACTCTGAGATAAGCTGACGCTTATATAATATTTTTGAATTTATTAAACATGTCGCACTTTTCTTTGTTGTTTCAAATTTTATGCCGGATTAGAAATAATTCAAAATGGGCAATTTTATATTATCTAATAATGTTTTTGATTCGTCACATTAAAATCCATTTTAATATATTTTTTTTATTTACACTTTGAAGCTGCTTCAGCGGATATCCCATCTAGATTTGTATTAAACTTTATTTTCATAAATATTAAACAAGTCTTTTTTCTTCTTCTTCTTCTTCTTCTTCTTCTTCTTCTTCTTCTTCTTCTTCTTCTTCTTCTTCTTCGCCGCCGCCGCCGTCGTCGTCGTCTCAGCACGCATTTCTGCAATATTTAATGCATACATGTATATTTAATGGAAACATTTATGCAAACAAAAACATCTTTAATATAAACAGTAACCTATGTTTATATTATGCTAAATACAGACAGAAATATTGATATTGGCAACTAGTAGGCTTACTTGGTGTCGCCCGGTCTTTTATTCTAATGAGAAACAGAGAGAGAGAGAGAGAGAGAGGGAGAGAGAAAAGAGAAGCAAATGCGATTTTGAAAATGAACTAAGATTTTAGAATCGATATCTAAATATATATACACAGATCTCTCTCTTAAATGTGCACAATCTGGTTTCTTGACGTTATTCCACACAAAATGTATTTATATTTTTTTTGTATCTATATTAAATTTTCGTTTACTTATTAAACGCGCGCAAATCCGAAAAATCCTATTTGCGGACTTAGGGTATATTTAAAAAAAAAACACATGACATTTTAAATTAATAAAAAATATATTTACTTTTTTATATATAAATTTAACTATAGTAACAAGTTAGCAGTGGTATCCTCAGGGCGTGGGTGATCATAGTTCTCCACAGCTTCCCGCCAGTTGCAGCTCTAACGAATATTTGTCTCCTTACCATTCTTTCTAGTTTCTGATCTGGCAACCATTTACATAAAATCATAAGGCAGGCTATTCCATATTTCTCTTTGTTCTTCTCTTTTTCAAAATTTATTATGTGAGCGTAAAGGTCTTTATCTCTTTTTTACGTGATCCGAAAGTTTCAGTTGTCTCTTTCTAATTCTATGTATGTGTGTTCTTTTTTATTTTAACTTTCCTTGCAAATTCCAACTCGCAATATGAGTGATAGTAACAAAAAAAAAGTAATGATGCGGTGTAAAACAGAGCTACTTATTTGGACAAAGTTTAACAAATGTACTCGAAAAAAAAGGACTTTTTTCTCTTGACACTTCTATTACTGTATCCCCTGGGTAATTTTTTTTTTTTTTTTTTTTATCGGGAAGGGACAATTCAACAACGCCAAATCAACACCGCCGACTAAACACCACTGACTCAGAACCGAGACAACTCAGCACCAGAAAAACATAACGTTTTTATTACAAAATAAAAGTAATTTGTTAAGGATTAAAACCTTAATTAGTATTTCTTTAAATTTATTTTTTATAAAGTAAACCTCAAAGAAACTTATTTTTTAATAAAGTAAAAATATTCAGTAATAACTAATCGGTTATAAAAAAAATTAAAAAAGTTATGGTTTGCTGGTGCTGACTTGTCTTGGTCCTGGGTTGTCCCGGCGCTCATCGGTGGTGTTGAGTCGGCGGTGTTAAGACGGAGGTGTTGAGTCGGTGGTGTTGAGGTGGCGGGTTTTTTTTTTTATAGCTTTAAAAAGGTATTTTTTTTTCATTTTAATAAAACCTAAGCATATTGAACATACTGAAATATTTCAGTGAATTTAATTGAGGAAATCAAAGAATTTGAAATGTATTTTTCTAGCAACATAAAATCCCAATGTATTTATCTCATAACAAAAATGATTAATCATCTCTGCGTCAAAGTTCGGCTGATTACGAGGTTTGGAAATCAACAAGCCTTTTAGGGTCACCTATCGCCCGCTTATTTCTTATTCTGCTTTCCACACCAATAGCTATTACGTGGCCTGCACATCCTGTTGATGATAATATAAAAAATTAATGGTAGAAATTTTACTTGTTTTGCAGCCTTTCTTTAAGTTATTTGAAAATCCCTCATTCTTTTCTTATTAGTTCATCTAAAACTCAGTCACTTCATCATCGAACAAGTTTTAAGTTCCGTATTTGACGGCATGTAAGGCACACTTTTTTTTACTAAAAATATCTTTTAAAATTCCCCTGCGTCTTATATGCCATATGTAGGTTTAAAATTCGCGATAGTCCGCCGAAATTAGCTATCTAGTAACTCTTATTAGCTTAGACTTAAACATGAAGGAGCAATAGAACACGTGGATGACAATACCTGATCCCGATCTTACTGGGAAGAATAAAAAGACCCAGCATGGCCCAAGTCTGCGAATGGGTGAAGCAAGCTTGGAATAATATTAGACCAGAAATTGTTGCGAAATCTTTTATAAAGTGTGGCATTAGCAATGCTCTTAATGGAACGGAAGATGACGCATTATTTAACGACGATCATTGTAGTGTTGAAAATGAGTATCAAAGTTTTGATAATGAAGACGAGGAATTTTATGGATTTAAAGATAAATCAAATTTTAATGGTAACTGTACTGTTTGCTCAATTGTAATAATTGCTTGATTTTTATTTTGTTTTCTTACCTTTGGTTTATGTTTATAGGCTCGTGATCTTTTTTTCCATTATTTCTTGTTTAATTGCAATCATAGCTTCTTTAAGAAATATAATACCTCATAAATATATAACATTTTACTAATTGCTATTTTTTTCTTATTTTTACGTGCGTCTTATATACCGTCAAATATTTTAATTTACTTGTCAAACATTCCATGATAAAAGTACTTCCTTAGAGTTGCAGTAATTTGACTTTCCAAGCGTAGCTTAGATGTGGCACAAGGCCGAAAGTATGGGGCACCCAGTGAGGATCGAACTCACCATTCAGTCGTAATTGTCCTAGCCGGACAAGCTCGCTAACCATTATACCAACTCGAGGTGCCCATTTGACTTGTCTTCTAAGTCATCAGACAAATAGCAAAATATGTCTTTCAATCTATTAGGTTGGTGCAAAAATAATGTCGTTTTCTCACATAGTAAAATATGTGAGAAAACGACATTATTTTTGCACCAACCTAATATAAACTGAACTATTTATATATTATTATATTTCTGTTCATAATCATGTTAATTATGAGTCAAATTTGAAAATATTTTACCAAGATATTTTTTAACATGATTAGAGACTTATCCCTTGTTTCCTTCTTGGGATTGGGTTTCCAGTTCCTTCTAAAATCTTCTAATTCTCTCTTCCTCCCATTAACTCCTTGTGTCTTAGTGACATTATCACGTTGCTTGGGTTAAAATGGTGATATACAGGGTTGTCCGAACGACTTGTCATCCCCGACGACAAAGTAATGAGAACAACAGATTAACAAGTAATACAGTAATACAAAGCACATGTACTGCATTCAGTTTATTCACTTTTATTGACGCTGTCCCCACATCGAATAGGTCTGTATGAACGCCATCATTTTTGTGGCACAAAATATCGCGGCCTCATGCCCTGTGTGTTATTTTACGAAGCTGTGCTTTGTTGATTGTTGCAAAGCCTCTCCGAATGGCGTTCTTCTACTGATGGGTATTCTTGTATCGTCCAGGTGAAACTCTCTCCTTGATAATACCTCACAGAACGTTGAAATAGAAAATTATATCCCGTAGGGGTGACAAGTCTTTCGTACCAACTTGTAGATTCCTTAAAATGACTTGACTTACAATTTCATATCGCCAATCCTTTTATTATTATTATTATTATTATTTTTTACAGAAGAATCAGTTTTCTCCCTTCCTCTGGTGTAGTTTCAGGGATTCGAACCTTGCAGCAGTGTATGTTTAATTGCTCTAACGAGAGAGGGTTGGTGAATGCTGACTTCAGGTCCCAGTGACTGAGTAGGTTTCTTTGGGGTTTTGATCCCCCATGTTCGCCTCTAGCCACGCCACATTAAAAATTACGTTGTCTCAAATCCAGTCACCATAGAGAGGCGAGTGAATCAAGATGCAGTATTTATTCTCCTTTCCTTGCTATGAGAGATGTATCGTCTTAGTGATTTCAAACCTGCGATAGCTTTTTTCTTGTTGCACTTATACTAATGCCAGTGTGACGGTGGTCTGCAGAGACCTGGCAATTTTTGTTCATAGGGGGCATGTTACGGCACCCCCATTGAAAAATTGTTTCACTGCCAACTACCGAGAAGAGGTGGGTAAATTTCCCTTTCGACGTTGATTTTAACATTGAGAAGCGTCAGAATTGACATGGAGACAAATCTATAAAGCACAGACTTGACGCACCTAAAGGATCAGTCAGTTATGTGCCATGCATAATACACGCTTAAACGATCATGTATCTTTCGTTACATGACTGATGAGGCAGACTTTTTTTCCCGCAGTATGTTGCCAGTTCTTTCTGCGATAGAAATCAGTCTGTCCTGCTATTTACCTATAGCTGGTGGGGGGGAGAAGATGATTCATACCTTTCCCAAGGGTATTAGCCCGTAAGTGAATGTAATGGATCTGAGTGGAATTCGAACTCGGCTCTCCGATTTCTCAATGCGAACCGCTATCCATTACTCCACCGAGTTGGTTAAAAAGATTTTACAAGCAACATGAACAATTTGGCAATTAAGTTCTCGATTTTTTTTTTTTTTAATGTAAATTTTTTAAAAGGTTTGATAAAAATAACAACTATTTAGTCAATAATATCCTTTGTTGTTTACAACTTCTTCTCAACGTTCAACAAGATTTTCAATACCTCGTTGGTAGAAATCACCCTGTGTCGACTCAAAAATTCATCCAAGGCACCAGTATTGAACGAAACTCCACGCATAACATTTGAAAGAGATCGAAAGAGGTGGAAATCCGTTGGTGCCAAATCGGGAGAGTACGGTGGGTGTGGCAGTACTTCCCAGACATTTTCAAAAGTTGGTTTAGTCGCTCTTCATCGAACTCAACTGGACGGCCTGAATGAGGGGCGTCTTTGAGGTCAAAATTTTCATTTTTGAACTTGGCATACCAATTACGAGTGGTTCTTTCAGTTATGGCCTTCTCTTCATACACAGCACTAATATCACGAGCAGCTTTTGCGGCCTTAGAACCTTCATTAATAGCAAAAAGAAGGTGTCGAAAATTTTCATTTTTCTTAACTTGACAGTCCATTTTAATGATCTGAAAATAAACAGAAATTATCTTAAATTAACTCGAAAAAAATAAATTACAAAATGATTCCAGAATAGAATTATTGAAAAAATAGATTACAAAATGATTCCAAAACAGAATTATCGAAAAAAAATAGATTACAAAATGATTCCAAAATGGAATTATCGAAAAAAATAGATTACAAAATGATTCCAAAATGGAATTATCGAAAAAAAAATAGATTACAAAATGATTCCAAAATGGAATTATCGAAAAAAATACATTACAAAATGATTCCAAAATAGAATTATCGAAAAAAAATAGATTACAAAATGATTCCAAAATAGAATTATCGAAAAAAAAATAGATTACAAAATGATTCCAAAACAGAATTATCGAAAAAAATAGATTACAAAATGATTCCAAAACAGAATTATCGAAAAAAATAGACTACAAAATTTAAAAACACAGTAGATGCCAAAATTAGTAGTTGCCAACCCAATAGTTTGATAATTTCTGGAATGTCTGAGAAAGTTGTCTTATAATTCTTGGTCTGACAATCACCAATTCATTCTGATGGCATTCCCCACGTATTTAAATTTTTCGAGCGTTCTGCTTGTTGAAGACATTTCAGAACGTGGATTGCTTCTAATGAAATCGTGTTCAAGTGTAAATTGTTTACATAAATATTGTATCATCCTCGAAAATCTATTAATAATCATTCGAATAATTTCTATAGATAAACGTCTAAATTTCAAGCAAAACTTCAACTATATGGTCATACTGAAACTCAGTCAACGATCGCCGAGTAATAATAAGAGATTTAGTCTGTATATACATTCGCAGTGAACTCTCTTTTGATTGGCTACCGAATTAAATCAACACCTCGCAACCAGTTCCGAAGATATCCAAAATGCCGAGATATTCAAAATGCCTAGATGCTGTCCATATTAACGCATGGTGACTTCATTATTGTATGGCTTTCCGAAAGAAGTGTTCCTGTTGGTCCCTGCTGTATGGTTTGGTTTGGTTTACGGCATATCAACCTCAGTTGGTTATTTAATGCCGACAATACATATTTGTTCAAAAATGTATTACTGGCAATAATTTTATTGCAGGTAATAATATATTACTGGTAATAATTTTTCTTCAAGAAATCTATTGCTGGTATTAAAAACTATTTTTAAACTTTCAGGGTGTTTTGACCCTAGTTTAGGGGTTAACTATTTGCCCATAGCTAGGACCCTAACAAGTGCTACCTCCACTAATCATGGTGGACCTGGGAATACCAGCAATTAAGAAATGGTTCCACGCTCCTCAAAACCTTCTGATCAGAGGCCTTGCTGTCGGACGTTTTTTTATCGTCTTAAACTGGACACGGATGTAATTTATCGTCACACCCAGGACGGCCCTGCTGTATATTTTTACAAGAAAGAAGTCTAACTTAAGGATTTAAACAGTAAATAAGAAACAAGTTTTCTGGTTATGTAGGTGAAGATTTACAGCTTTGTTTCCACAAGCATACTGACGGTTCCTTAGCCGAGTAGTTATATTAGCGTTCCAACCATGAGAGTTAAGTTGGTATCTCTCCCCTACTCTCTTTGCTAAGACAACAACTTATTGATAATAACGGCTTATAGATAAAATACAAGCGTACGGCATCTTCGAGAAGTGCCTGAAAACCATACAACGGGTGAAATTGATTAGACAAATCTGTTCTGAAATTGCCGAGGGTTCAGATAGTACGAGGTGACGGAGTTCAGACCAACATAATTGCAGTATAAAACACAGGTTGTCTCTGAGAGTGTTGAAGAAACATAAATCTACCTGATCGTGGATTATAGCTGCAACAGGGATGAGCTAGCCTCTTTACCAGATGCATGTACTCGGAATCGACTATTATTATTATATACACCGTATATGACTATATTTCTGAGATGAGGGATTGTAATTATTTACACTATTTACATTGTTCGAACTCAACTTTAATGTCATATTCACGACGTTGCCATATTCACTTCTTCAGGTGATTGGAATTTGAAACCAAAACCCGGGGTAGAGTATTCTAGTTTCACGTGACGTGCCTCAGAATCAGTTATTTTCCTTTACCTCTGTGGATTACTGGATTATTTCAACCAACGTTTTTAGCCCCTGGGTTGTCCCTGAGGACATCAGTTTATGAAATTTGTGAATTCAAAGGAGTGTTGCTCAGGAAACACCACTGCTACTGCTGCCGTAGTATATGCGGTGCCCCGACGAACCTTGACCCAGGAAATTAATGATCGTGATCATGAACGCAATATCAGTCAGTCAGTTATGTGTCATGCGTGATACACGTGTAGGCGATCATGTATCTTTCGATACATGACTGACGAGGCACATTTTTCCCGCAGTAAGTTGCCATTTCTTTCTGCGTTAAACCAGCAGCCATCCAAGGCAATAGAACCCAGTCTGTCCTGCTATTTACCCATAGCAGGGGAGAAGATGATTCATACCTTTCCTAGGTGTTTAGCACATCAATATCAGTTAGTCAGTTATGTACCATGCGTGAAACACGCGTAGATGATCATGTATTTTTCGATACATGACTGACGAGGCACATTTTTCCCGCAGTAAGTTGCTATTTCTTTCTGCGTTAGGCCAGTTTCCATCCAAAGCAATAGAACCCGGTCAGTCCTGCTATTTACCCATAGCTGGGGGTGAAGAAGAGGATCCATACCTTTCCTAAGGGTTTAGCACATAAGTGAATGTAATGGATTCGACTTAAATTCGAAGTCGGCTCACCGATTCCTCAATTCGAGCTGCTACCATTTATTTGCTATAAATTATGCTCAGGATGATGCAATATTTGACTACGGTAAGGCTTACTAGTATTACCCTGAAGTTGGGGATCGCATTATACACGAGCTATACGAATAAATCAGGTTTTTCATATAACAAGAACACAAATTTAAGGAGCGAAATATACAAGTAGGTTTATACACGAGTATTTACGGGGCACTATGGATTGGGTAGCTAGATTTATAACACTTTAATATTACTGATAATACTCCGACTAAACCATAACTGTCTTCGAACGTCTGACTGCAGGCAACAGATGCACATGGAGGTGTTGGTTGAATCGCATTGATATATGAAAGGTATCGACTGAGGTGAACACTCAAAAAATGAGATATGACATGAGTTAGACGAAAGGACCAATCATAAACTCTCAGAAGCTGCGTAAGCAACTGACTGAAATAGCATTTATGAGCTCCATTAAAAGGATTGGTTGATTTTGTTTGGCGGCTCATCGACCTCTATTGGTTTTTAATGACGAAATCTAAATATTTTATACACAAACTTATGCTTTCTACTACAGATATTTTGTTCATCATTTTATACATTCAGTGCAAAGGTATGTTTTTTTTTAGATATATATTTGTAGATAATAAAATGTATTGTTGGTAATTTTACTATAAAAATCTTTTCTTTTTTTTTAGTTTTGCATTGATTGTCATTTTCCTATAAAAATGTATTGTTTGTCATGTTTTTTCATTAAAATGTATTGTTGGTCATTTTATTATAAAGATGTCCTGTTTATTTGTTTGCGGGTTCAGTATTTACCCATAGCTGAGGCCCTAACAGAGGTTACCACACTGGGTCAGGGTGGACGTTGGAAAAACTGCAATTAGGAAGTGGTTCCACGCTTCTCAAAATCACCAATGTCCAGATCAGAAGCCTTGCTGCCGGATGTAGTTTATCATCATACCCCGGTCAAGTTTAAAAAGAAGAGAGTTAACCATGAACAGAAAGATATATATATGAACTGACTGTAGAAAAATATATTTGAACTGATAGCAAGGGATTGGCGTGAACTGAATGAAACATAGAAATCATTTAAAGAATAAATAGGTGAAAATAAAAAAGAATGGCTGTTTGATAGATAGATGGATAACGGCTATCGAATATTTTGCCAGTCTTCTTCTTCTTCATTTTCTACTACTACTACTACTACTACTACTACTACTACTGCTACTGCTACTATGTGCCGTGACTCTTCAGGACGTTGGCAATCATGGCTCTTCCCAACTTATCTTTATGGCTCTTAACGTCCTGGGTATGACGATAAACTACATCCGCGTCCTGGGTATGGCGATAAACTACATCCAACAGCAAGGCCTCGGATAATGTTTTCGGAAAAACAATGTTGCCAGCTATAAGTTTTTGAAGCAATAATGTTGCCAGCTATAAGTTTTTTGTAAGAAGGAATGTTGCCAGCTATACGTTTTTTGTAAGAAATAATGTTGCCAGCTATACGTTTTTGAAAAAAAATAATGTTGCCAGCTATACGTTTTTTATTCCATACAAAATAGGCATTTAAAATTCATATAAACTTGATTTGGCATTAAATAACCCACAGTGGTTGATATGCCATAAAACCCAAACAAAAAAACTTTTGTAGTTTTTTTTTTTTGTGCTCTTAAGGTAAGTGGCTTGATACATTCTAGTTTGCATAGAAGCTGTCGTACATCCGGATCAACTTTATGGAGAAACTGTTGAAAGTTTCTGATAATGTTGCTCGTTACCCAACAACCAACTCTTGTTATTATCGAAACCGTTAACCTTATCACATACAACAGTTAACTTTCATTTATATTTTACTTTGTTATATATATTTTTTAGAAACGCTATAATTCACATTTAAGCATTCATATATTGAAAACAAGTTATTATTATTATTATTCTGTGTGCCATTTCCCTTCAGGACTTGGGCGATCATGGCTCTCTACATCTTCCTCTAACTTGTGGTAATTTGTAGTTTTCTCCCTTTGCTAAACCTATCGTCCTCCGTTCGTTATGGGTACATGGACTTTTAGCTGTCTTTTCCTGATTCTGAAGAGATGTATTTTTCTGTTGCCATTTTCTTTGAAACTTCCTTGTTTCGCTGCATCGATGGAATTTTCATTATTCTTTTGAAAACCGACATTTCATTTCCTCTAGCTTATCTACTCATCCGTGGGTAGATTGTCCAGCATTCACTGGCATATAAAAGGTTTGGAATAACAAAACAGTCCAGAACTATTTTCTTTGTTTCACAATCTGCTATCCTTTTGTAGATCTTAGTAACATCTGACTTTTTGCTATCACCCTTAATCTCTTTTCTATCAACCATTTCCCCTCCGTCCAGGGTAAGACGATAAACTACATGCGCGTCCAGGGTAAGACGATAAACGACGTCCGACAGCAAGGCCATTGATCAGGAGGTTTTGAGGAGCGTGGAACCACCTCTTAATTGCTGGTGTTCCCATGTCTACCCTGACCCGGGTTGGTAGGACCTGTTAGGGTCCCAGCTATGGGCAAATAGTTAACTCCCAAACTGAAGTAAAAAGCCCTATGATAGTGTAAAAATAGGTTTTAATACTAGAAATACTTTGTAAAAATTATTATCAGAAATAAATCTTTCAAGAAAAAAATCCATTACCAGCAATACATTTTTTTAAAATAATATTACCAGCTATACATTTTTGAGAAAAAAAAATATTACCGGAAATAGATTTTTGGCAAATCAAAATATTACCAGGAAAAAAAAAAGTTGTCGGCATTAAATAACCCATTGAGGTTGATATGCCGTAAAACACAACAAACCAAACCAAACAACAATTTCCCCGTCTTGTTATGAAGATACTACATCCGGCAATAAGACCTCTAATCCCGCGTTTTTGAGGAGCGTGGAACCATTTCTTAATTACTGTTGTTCCCAGGTCCACGCCGACTCGAGTTGTAGCACCTGTTAGGGTTCCAGTCATTGGGAAAATATTGAGCCCCCAAACTGGGGTTAATGAAAATATGCCTACATAGTAAAAAAATTACCGTCAATTTTCATAGAAAAAAAATTACCAGCAATACATTTTTAAAAAAAAAAAAAAAAAAGAAGAAAATTACCAAAGCAGCCAAGAAAATTAAATTTCGGCATTAAATGATCTATAAGGAGTTAATATGCCATTAAATAAACCAAACCAAACCATTTACAGACGCTCGTTAGCGATGCTTACCTCTGGCTAACTTGCCTTCAATATTTCCTGTGAGTGTCAAACTTTTCATTTCATTTTTACTCTTCTGTTTCTATTTTTTCATAAAAATTCCTTGCTGCTCACATTCAACAATTAAAATTACTATTTGGTAATTAACTAATTAGTTCATGGGTATTATTTAATGGGTATTACGTAATGGGTATTTCTTTTTTTTTTAATTATTTAAGTATTTAATGGGTATTCAATTATTTAATGGATATTATTTAATGACAAATTAAATTAAATACAAATAATGGTTTTAAATAGAAATGTCGACACTTTTTAGTTATACGATCCCATATTTTCGACTCCTTCATGGTGATCTAATTCTAAAACCTGAGAAAAAAATATATTTTACTAAAATAACTGCTGAAAACTTTGAAAGAAACAAAGCACAAAAAATGAAATAATTTATTACAGAGGAGGTATTAATATGTGTATATCAAGAAAAATCTGCTCAAAATAAAACCGTGTTTCTATGTTGCTGTCTCCACATAAACTCACAAATATAGATGTCGATAAGTGAACTCTCTGTACAAACATAGTTGAGTATCGCTGCTTGTCTACAAGTATTTTCGATATTGACGCTGTGAAGATTGTAGCTGTTAGCATAGAGTGATTCAAATTTTGAGATTAATATTTATTATTAAAATAAATATAATCTCGGTTTAAAATTGCACAAATCCCTCACTTGAATTATCTGTAGTCATATAACTGAAAAGCGTCGAAATTTTATTATATTCATCGCAACCCATTTTTTTTTTTTTAAGTGTAAAATTTCTTTCCCCAAATGACGTTGAATTTGTAAGAAATTTTAGATTTCACTTTAACATCTAAAGGGATGTAGTCGGTGACCATTCACATTTGGAAGCTGAGATAATCCGAAATAACAGGGTTAACATTTAATGAGCTGAAAGTTAAAGGCC
>OZ010585.1:51257461-51277461 GCA_963932145.1 Acanthosepion lycidas
TGTTACATCCGATATATATATATATATATATATATATATATATATATATATATATATATATATATATATATATTATATATATATACATACATATATATATATATATATATATTTATATATATATATACATACATATATATATATATATATATATATATATATATATATATATATATATATATATATGAATATGCTATTAAAACACGTAAATTTCAGAAATAAGTTATTCAAAAAAAAAAATTTCGCTTGAAGATGGAACAGAGCTTACTTTAATTCAATTTAATTCAAATAATTATATTGAAGTTTTCGGCTCTTGTTTTGAAACATGAGAACTCTTATGTAGCGTGTTGGAATCATATTTTTAAATAAATAAATAAATATATATATATATATATATATATATATATATATATATATATATATATAATCATTTCGGCCCAACCGAGGCGGAGTGTGGGTTAAAGGGAGTGAAAGTGAAAAAGAAAGGGAAGACTGAGAATAGGGAGGACAAAGGAAAGGACAAAAATATGAACAGGGTTCAAGAAGACACAAGATGGCGAATGACGTTAATCAGGTAAGCAATACGAACGCCGGAGTCACCTAACCGGCGTTCGTATGAATGTGTATGGAAGCGAACCCGTAGAACACGACTTTCACTTCATGATTTATTAGGAACGATTGATTTAAACCAAATATTCGTCCTGTGACTGTCCTGTAGCTTGCGGAGAAGGTAGGCATGCCAAAACCTGTCCAGGTTGTAACAGCAAAATTGTCCAAATTGTGTAACAGTAAAATTGTCCAAATTGTGTAACAGTAAAATTGTCCAACAGTTAGGCTATATTCTTAAATATCATACTTTCACCTTTTCATACAATTTCTCCGATGAGCTGCTTTTACTGGTTCCCAGTCTCCATGAATTCAAGCGCCCTACGAGGCTGGCATCCCGCTCTCACCCTTACACTGTAGAAACCTTTAAATGTAGCCGTCTCTTCTACTCCAATAGCTTCATACATCGCACCTCTCGTCTGTGGAACGCCCTCCCCAATTACTGTTTCCCTGATAGCTATGATTTCCAACTATTCAAATGTAATGTCAATCGACATCTCCAGTTACCTTGATCTACCCACTATCCTTCCCCTTATCCTTTCTTCTATCACTCCTATCTGCTCTTGCACCAAATCTTTTGCAACCCTCCTGCATCCTAGTGGCTTCACGCCTTGCTCGGGGAGTAATGCTTAAAAAAAAAACAAAAAAAAAAACATAATTTAGTAACCATCATAGTTCTAATGTTGCAAGAGCAAGACCTCAACGTCATCTACAGTAAATTTTCAAGCTGGCTCTCACAACATTTCATCATTCCAGACAGATCTTCCAATATCACTGTGTGGAATACTTACTTACAAAAGAGATGGAAAGCAAAAGACTCTAAACGAATTCGTCAAGATAAAAAAGAAAAAAAAATCTAAAATTCCCAGTACCCCTCTGTCGTGCGCATGTGTAGTCCTACCAACATAACAAATTTAGTCTGATGAAGTCTCGAAGGATGAAACGCGTCACATGTAAACTTCTTCCACCTTCTCATACAATTTCCCGCATAGCTTTTCTTGCACGACAGAGAAACCGAAATTTCCTTGGAGTAGACGAATTAATTGATTCGATATCGTCGCTTCACTTCATGTCAGTGGAAAAACGTGAAGGCCTAGATTGCTACTCTCCTGGAGTTTAACATCAGAAATTTTGCAGACAGAAAGTTTCTCCGTAGTTTTTAAATGAAAACCCTTTTGTTTTGGAGTTTTTAAAAATTCCCGATCCTTTCCTGCCGCCAGTTAACCCCTGATTGGGGTTCCTTTTCAAGAGTAGTTACCAAATTTACTTTGTCAGATCTGTTTGATTTGCTACTGTGACAAGAGTAAATGTTAGTGTCATCTGCATAAGTACTTAGTTGGGATCTGGTGACACCAGGAAGATCATTGGTGAAGATGACCGACGATAGGGCGTTAGGTGACTCCGACGTTCGTATCAATGTATCTGGAAGCGAACCCGTACAACACGAATTTCATTTCATGATTTGTTAAGAACGATTTTATTAAACCAAATATTCGTCCTGTGACACTGTAGTATTGTAGCTGGTGGAGAAGGAAGGCATGCCAAACCCTGTCGAACTCCTTCGATGTATACAGGGTGTAAGAGCAAAATTGTCCAAATCGTGTAAGAGCAAAATTGTCGCATTATTAGACTAAGCTCTGAACCGTTGTATCTTAGAAATGATGAAAGATATTGGATTTCTCCGAGGTTTTTATAACAGTATTGGACTCTACCTTGAGCAATAAGAATATATAGTTAATCCCAAGCTTAACAAAAAAAAAACCGTGTTGAAATCGATCATAAACGAAAATGACAGAAAAGCTTCTCTGTGGGGGTTAAATGAAAACCGTTTTACTTTGGAGGCGTTAAAATATACAATCCTTTTCAGATTGGAGTTCCTTTACAAAAACAGATGCCACGTTTAGTTTATCATATCTGTGGGACTTAGTACTGAGACAAGTGTAAATGGAAGTGTCATCTGCATAGATACCTACTTGAGAACTGATAACATCATGGATATCATTGATGAAGATCAGAAACAGCGTAGGAACTAGGATACAGACTTGGGTGACCCTCGCGTTCGTATGAATTATCTGGAAGTGACCCGGACAGCATGACTTTCATTTTATGACTTGTTAGGAACGTTTGGATTAAACCAAATATTCGTCCTGTGACACCGTAGCCCATGAGCTTGCGTAAAAAGCAGGCATGCCAAGCCTTCTCGAGCACCTTCGATATATATATATATATATATATATATATATATATATATATATATATATATATATATATATATATACCATAGATCCAACAGCAAAGAACTAGACTAGAATTTATAGAAGCCATCTACGTCAAACAAATCAACCAAGCATTAATAAAAGTTATGTTCTGTCTATTCAAATCTTTATAAAACTTCCCAATTTCCGAATGAGGTGTACATCGGGGTTGAAGTTTTGAATAAATTAACCAAATTTTGTTTTTTTTTATTGTTCCATCGAAGTACTTCCGACTATCAATGTCATTGTCAAGAAAGTGGGTCTATCAGTATTTTAAGCAAGATTTATTTAACTAAATTCCAGGCTTCATATATATCTGTCTCAGTTTCTTCATATCTATCTATCTATCTATCTATCTAAGTGTTTTTTCTTATTCCCTTTTCATTCTTTTCAAGTTTCCATCATTTTTTCCAGGCTTGTCACACCCACCTTTAAAATAATCTGAAACTATCCCTAACTCCACCCTAAAATCAAGGAAAACAGCGGATGACATTTGCTCCTTGAGCACGCAAACGCATTCTAGCGATAAGCAATAAACAATGGAAATAACAAGAAAAGGCGCGAAGCTGCGGATGGTACAGGCAAATGAAATGGATAACCTCCATCAGTTTCCATATTCGATTCTTCCGTTTCATTTATCTTTCTTCTTCTGGGAAGAAACAACATCGAAGGGCGTCGGCTAGGATGCGTGAACAAAACAGGGCTAAAATGAACTTAGTGATACGGACAGTTTGCAGGTCGGAGTTAATGTGTTGTGAATGAAAATTCCGGCTTTAGAAAAAACTATAAAAGAAAGAAATCCAAAAAGAAAGAAAAAAAAATGTCTAATGCACTAAATAAAAGAATGAAACAGGAAAATCTGAGCGAGAAATTAGTGAGAAGATCTATCAAAAAATGAAATGTAAATACATTTGAAAGAAACAAAAAATACTTTAAAGAAGAAATACAAAAACAGAAGAACAAATGAAAATAAGGAAAAGAGGAAAAAAATTAGTAAGAAGTGAAGAAAAACGAAAAAAAAAAAAGGATTCAGGAGGATAAAAGGAAGAAGAAGAAAAAAGAAAGAAAAAAGACAAAAAGAAAAAAAAGAGGAAATAGCGGTGAAAAAAAAGAAACGAGAAAGATAAAAAGAAAGAGAACGAAATAGAGTTGATTGATTTTTTTTTTTTTTTTTTTTTACGATTTATCAACACTTACCACGTCATTTAAAGAGAGTAAATATTTTGAGATTGTAATAACTTTTGTGGTGATAATTATTATTTATTGATGCAAAGTCCTACTAATTAACAAATATCTGGGTGAGAAGTGGTACATTCATAACTTTTTTAAGCGTATTTGCGCATACGTTAATATAACGGACCCAACTGGAACTCGGCTCTACAATTTCCAATTCCGAGTGGTTTGTCTATTTCACCACACGCAAGCTTACAGCATCTGGTAATCTCATGCAGTCACCCATCAACGTACTGGCCAGGATCGACGTTGCTTAACTTCGGTGATCATATGGGAACCGATGCTACAACGTCATTTCGCCTCGGTCATGGGGAAATAGAATAGAAGAAGAAGAAAAAGAAGAAGAAGAAAGAGAAGTTCCATAAAAGACGTTAAAATAAGAATATATATATATATATATATATATATATATATATATATATATATATATATATATATATATATATATATATATATATATATATATATATATATATATATATATATATATATATATATGAAGAAAAATATACGGAAAAAACAAACAAAAATCCTTATATGCAATTATGCTGTTTTAATGTTAATATAATGTCAACGTCGGACGTTTCGGTCTAATAAACCATCTTCAGGACATATTCATAAAATATTGTTTTTTCCGTATATTTTTCTTCATACTGTCGGATCTATATCCATACATTTGCTTACATACATATATATATATATATATATATATATATATATATATATATATATATATATTACTTATTATAAAACTCAGATTGTGTGTGTGTGTGTGTATTTATATATTGGATCGGATTTCCTACATTTTTCAACCGATTTCAACAAAACTTCACAGGACTGCGTAAAATTACCTTGCGGTGGTTCTGATATCGCCAAAATGTGGAAAACCACAATTGTTTTTGCACAAAATCAATTTGAAAAGACTATTAAGAGGCATCACGAGAATGAAAGGGGGACAACTCATATATTATTATAAAACCCAGGTTGTGTGTGTGTGTGTGTGTGTGTGTTCGTTTATATATGGGATCGGATTTCCTACATTTTTAAACCGATTTCAACAAAACTTCACTTTTTTTTTTGGCAAGTAGTGTTTCTTATTGTCTTGCACACTTTTTTCTTTATTTTTACATTCAGAATGCATTAAAAATTCCATTTACAAGACAATTGTTTATAATAAAATTCTATTCAATCGGTAGACTCATAACGATTGAAAACAATGTTTTTATTTGAGTTTGGGTTTGACCAATTCGTACCCCCCACAAAAAAAATACAAAAAAAAAAAAAAAAAAAACTAATTAAGACATGCCTGTCCGTCAGCCTTAAACAATATTTTTTGTCAATTTTATTTTTCAGTCTTTATGATGGTCGATACTTGATCTATCTCTTACTGTTACATCACCGGGCAATGCCGGGCTCTCCTGCTAGTATAGAAATATATATATATATATATATATATATATATGTGTGTGTGTGTGTGTTTGTGTGTGTGTGTAAAGAAGGAAGTGACGAAAAAGAAAATGTGAATAACACAGAAGAAGAAGAAGAAGAAGAAGAAGAAGAAGAAGAAGAAGAAGAAGAAGAAGAAGAAGAAGAAGACGAAATAATCAGAGTTCTGGAAAAAAGAGTATAGCGCAAATATAATACATAATTTTCATTTTCGGAAAGGATCTTTTAAAGAACATTAAGAGAAGCGGATATACTTTGTAAAGCAGCTGCAATGGCAAAAGTTCTCTTATTGTTAGAAATGATGGCAAAATCGCCATTAAAAGTGAAATCATTGAAAATGAAGGAGCCATCAAGGTGGAAAAAATATATCCCCTAAAGTGATGGACATTGAACATTAACCGTGAATTCCCGAGGATTTGCTACACGCCAGACAAGTGTTTAAATTTTCTTTTTTCATCAATAATTAAGAGAAACTGGCTCAAACTCAGTGAAATGTAAACATTCAGTCTAAATACCATATATATTCTACAGCTGTGGAACTAAAAAAAAACAATGCATCTATAGTGAGATCGCAACTATTCCAGCTATGCTAAGCCGCTCTGTGTTTGAAATGAGAGAGCGAGCTCGTACGTGTTCTCTTCGTGGTAGTAACCATCTCAGAGATGTAATATTCAAATCTAAGATTTCCATGTTTAAATCTTATATATCAGTTATATAATAAATATATTTGACACTCTATGTAATTTTTCTAATCCAAGATATTTGTATTTAAAATGTGCCGCATTATTGTAGACGTATATATCAGTGCCTATCAGTATGTATGAACATTGAGATAGCATTGATATATATATATATATATATATATATATATATATATAAAATATTTTAAAATAGCTATAGCTGTTATATAACGATAAAAGAAAAATAAATAGTACGTTACTTAAAAATCAAAAAACAGAAAAGTGTAAATAAAAATATACAGCATAATAAATAAATAATAATAAACAAGTAAAATAAATTAATCTAAATTCATTCAAATAAATAAACTAACAAACCGTTCAATATGAAACAAGTACAGATATATAAATATCTGGGAATTGCTTTAACTGATGACGTAAAACGTGACACCAAAACTCGACAGACTAGCTTGGTTTCCAAGTCTAGAAAAATGACAAATACGAATTCGAAACTGATTTGGCAATTAGTTTTCAGTAAATGTTCCAAATTATTCTACTCTCTTACCAAAATAAAGTTTTCCTAGCAGTTCAAATAGATCTTGGGTCTCAACTTATTAAATGCTTCTGCTTATATGAAACATAGATATCAGGATTTTTACATTTGTATTCCTCGCTCTGGTAGTATTCTGATTGTGAAAATTGCATATTTTGTTAAATATTATACTTTATAACTACAAATCAGTTCGACTACGATAGACGTTTTTGCTGTGCGTCATTGAAGATTATTCTCTCCCAAAAGTGTATATCTATTGTCCAATTAGCTGCCATTAATTACGAAATTACAATGTTCTTGGCACGCCCATAAAACCTTAACAATGTCATATTGTATCATTTAGTTAAAATTTTGGAAGTGAGTCGGTTGAAATCATTTCAGTACACCATCGTATTTGAAGAAGTCTCTCCCGAATAATGGATACATTTTTTAAATGTTATTTCGCAGGCGTTGCAGAATGAACAAGCATTAACTTCCGGCTCATAAATGCCATACACACGCAACAGTTAACAAACTTACAAACTGACATCTAAATCCAGTACACATGCATACATCCGCGACCGTAATTAAAAGTAAAAATGTATAAACAACATTGTGCAGTGTTTGACGTTGAAAGCAGCTTGAATCTAAAAGAAAGTTGTCATAGTACTAGACAAATCGGCATTTAAATCTCTTACATAAATACATGCATAAGACATTCTTACTCATGGCTAGCCAAACACAAATAAAAATGGAGCGGTAAGCGCACAGATGCACACACGTACACACATATTGACTCGCACCGCACACGCACGCACAAAATGCATAAACACAAATTCACACAAAGCAGCCAGCCACAACTGGACGCATCTACAAACGCTCATACGCACGTAGAAACGAACACACACATACACACACACAGACACACACGCACACATACACACACATGAACATGAAAAGAACACACACACATGAACATGAAGAAGAACGCACACACAGACAAGTATACACATATATGCGCATTTTTATTTATCTATGTTTCCGAGACGATGTATTGCAACTATTTACACTATTTACATTGCTCGGGCTATTGTCCTCATCTTTATTGTCATATTCACGACGATTCAGCCGTTACACTCTCCGTTCTTCTTCAGGTGATATACGTCGGAATTTCAAACCGAACATTTATTTCGTCCACTAGGGTAGATTCGGAGTTCGGTTTGAAATTCCAACGTATATCACCTGAAGAAGGCCGGAGCGTACAACGTCCGAAATGTCGTGAATATGACAATAATGGTGACAATAGCCCAAACAATGTAATGAGTCTATCGCCAAACTCCTTAGGTTATTATTAAAAAGAAAGACCGAAGGACTTTTTTAATTATTAAATTATATTTTATATTCCTTTCTAGAACGTTTAAAATTTTGGTTAAAAATCTTTTGCGTCAGCCAGGGGGTCAAGTATTAGATTTCTTTGCAGTGACAAACGCGTTGATTTGGAAATTCTTGCTAAAATCAAAAATTTGGGATTTTAATGAAACTTTCAGGACTTATGAAATTTTGGCCCGTTTAATGTTCATATTAGTTAAAATTAGAACTCCTTGGAAAATTTAAATCATTTTTTTTTCTTTGTAAAATGAACTCCAACTTACAGAAAATCTTCTCTGAATCGTAAAATAAAAAATGCAATAAAACCAAGATATTATTTAATTAGAAAAGCTTTTACTTGCTTTTATGAATGAGAAAAATGTTTTAAGAAAAGCATATCTTTCTATGACTAATGAATATTTACAAAAATTGTTTTCACTTTTTAAATTTTAATTATAATGATTTATAAAATTTTAAATATTTTAAAATTATGTCTTAATTTGTTCAGGTTAGATGATATTGTTACGAAGTAAAAGCTATATTCACTAATCATAAATTGAAAAGTTTATTACAATTTACCGATCAGCAATATTTTTAAAAGTATTTTGAATTTTTTTGTATGTGCATAAACGTCTTAAAATTTAAAGACAAAGTGCCTAAAATTCAATAAAACGTTAAATTACGGAGAATATTTTCCTAATTTTATTAAAAGGGCGCGCACGTTATATTCTCCAAGTAATTCATACAGGTATATCCAGCATAGAATAAAATTAGAAAAACGTTAGTGAATTTGGAACCCTGTCAACACCTTAAATGAACACCAACAGCCGTGTTAAAAATACATTTCTGTAATATTTCAAACTTAAAGTAATATTTGTTTCAAATCAGATTAATTAAACTGTAGATCAGAATATATTCAGCAAATCCAGTTTCAGAAAAGTATATTTTATTTTGAAATATTTTTAATAAAGAGAATTATATTGTGATGAGAGATGGCTAAAAATATGGCCAAAAATTAGCTATATGAGTAATTTCAAAACGAATTCTCCTTCACAATTTAAACTATTTTTGAAATGCAGAAAATATATTCTGATTATTTGGAATAACAAATTTAATCTACAGGGTGCTCCACAAAAACTAAGAAATTTGATACATTGGTGTTCGAACTGAAGAAGTCTGGCAAAATCTCTTGGCATTTTTCAGTAGAAAATTTGAAAACTGCGGCATCTTGGAACAACAAATATTTAAAAAAAAAATTTGTGTTACCATTTTTTAGTTTATTCATCTAGTAAAATATATAGTTATTTTTTTATATGTCATTGATTTTTTTTCCATCATTTTGTAAATGTACCATTTCCTGTTTTTTTTTTTTTTTTTTTTTTGTGGAGCACCCTATATTAGGTTGAAATTAAAACTAAAATCAAAGCTTCAAGAATGATTTTTATTTCTAAATATTCATTTTAACCATAGCTATGGCATTTGTGTGCGGGCAAATAATATATACCAACGACTTCCCATACGTCATACTTCTCCAATTCACTCTCGCGGGGTCATGTGTGACGTTATGAGCTGCGGTGCGATTTTCGCTTCTAGCGTCTTATATGCACGTGTTTATCGTTGCTTAGAAATCATCTATGTAAACAATCACAAACTATCATCACTGTCTTGTCCGTATATTGCTTAATATGTTGTAACTGACATCTTTGACAATGGCTTATGTAAGCCGAAAGCTTAGATTGTATTAAAAAATATGAATCAATATAGTGAATTTCTTTCTTCGTTCAATGATAATGTTATTAAACTTATCAGACGTTACGAAAAGAATTTACATAAAATAAATAGGCAACACTTGTCTATATTATTTAATGAAACGTGTATGAATGAAAAGATGCTGCCTAAATATACACTATATATATATATATATATATATATATATATATATATATATATATATATATATATTTGTGTGTGTCTCTATCACATTATATCTATCTATCCATCTATCTATTTATCTTTCTATCTGTTTGTATATTTCAGTCACTTCATATCTATTATTATTATTTTCTTTTAATTAGAGTAGAGAAAATGATTCACTGAGGGGAAAATGTTTACAAAGCGCTTTAATCGCTGCGTTCAGCTATAGTAAATTTACTTCCCGGTTATTACAATGTATCGCCATTCTTGGCATGTTTTTCTTTTATCAAAATGTGGGATATTTAAAGTCAGAGATGAGCGGAAAGAAAAAGAATATAGATGAATTCGGATAGATTAGAAGAAAAATTATCTCAAAAATATATTGAAACTACCAGCATCTCTCGTTCATGCGCATGTGTAGTCAAAGCAACTTCAACAAACCCAATCTGATGAAGTCCCAAAGAAAATGAGAAACATGAGATATGACTGTGTCCTTTCTCAAGGAAAAATAAACTAATGTTGAAATTTAGCACACACACACACACACACACACACACAAATATATATATATATCGTTAATCACTATGCACATACATATATACATGCATATATAGATAAACCTAGGGAGCCAGACAAACCTACCCAGGTTTCCCCTAAACGGATCGTGACGATCCGTTTAGGGGAAACCTGGGTAGATTTGTCTGGCTCACTAGGTTTTTCTAGGTCTGCTCTACGGTTATATTGAGCTCTTTTGTTAGTTAGTTGTTTACTCGTGTCGGGTTTTTTTCTTTGGCCTTCAAAACTGTATCTGTGCGATTTTTTTCGAAAAGACTTTCATGTTTCTAGCTCTCTCTTTTTTTAAAACCTTTTTTTTTCCATCGAGATTGATTTGATTATTGGCAAATGAAAAATTCGAAGGTTTTTCGAAACGAGTATAGTTACCTATATTTGTTTTTACATATATATATATATATATGTGTGTGTGTGTGTGTGTGTGTGTGTGTGAATAGTGATTTATGAAGTGTAGCTTAGATGTGGCACAAAGTAAGAGGCAGCCAGTGGGGTTCGAACTCTCTATTCAGTCGTAATTGATCTAGCGAGACAAGTTTGCAATCCATTACACACACACACACACACACACACACACACACATATATATATATATATATATTAATAAAAAGATATGTGAAGAAAAAAAATAACTTACTGGGACGTATATATATATATATATATATATATATATATATATATATATATATATATATATTAATAAAAAGATATGTGAAGAAAAAAAAGATAACTTACTGGGACGAAAAGTTTTCAAAAGTGAATTTATAGTACTATCCCAAAAGTAAATATGCACATTGACTTCTTTTCAAATATTTTCTTTCTTAAAAGAAATGCTCCTTTCTCAAGCTAAACTATATTTGTACAGCCACAAACAATTTAAAAGCCAGAAGAAAAGTTTTAACTCATGGTTTTGATTAGAAACAATAATAATAATAGTAGTAGCAGCATTTATTTAACATTCGTTTTAATTCCTTTACTATTTACATTGTTTAGTGTTCTCTACCATTTTCACAGTGTTGAGAGATTTTTCGAATATTTTACAATGTTTTCGAATTCAACGCTAAACTTATAACTTTACTTTTTTCTCAACGATATATTTTTCATATGTATGTACTCCATGTTTTGCGGTTGTGGCAAAGAATAAAAAAGATGAAAGTAGCCGCCACCTAAAAGTAAGCTGGAGGAACACTGGAAAGCCATGATTAGTGGGCGAGACAATGGAATCAGAAATGGCTGATCATGTATGGAGGGAAAATGATTCTCAACAACCCTGTCGAATGAAGTAAAAATACTGAAAGATATCTCAAAGAATCTGCAAATATGTTAGGTTATAAGGACTTCCTAAGTAGACCTACTATTTACATATGAGAACCATTACTAAGTAAATAAAAAGATGTGATAACAAAGGTTTAATTGCAGCAGCAGCCATCATCCGATTGTCCCCTATTTATATCCACAGAAGTTACTAAAGATACAGTTATCAAAATGAAAATGTTGAAACAGAGGTTTCCTTATGAACACTGAAGTTAAGCAACGTCAAGCCTGGTCAGTAGCCGGGTGACCGCACGTGAATCCCAGGTTCTGTATGTTTGGATGTGAGCGTGGTTTAATGGATAATGGCTTTGAATTGTTAATCGGTGTGACGAATTCCAATTCCTGTTTATATATATATATATATATATATATATATATATATATATATATATATATATATATATATATATATATATATATATATATATATATATATATATATATATATATATATATATATATATATATATATATATATATATATATATATATATATATATATATATATATATATATATAGTTTTAAGGTATGCTATGTTTATGGGATAAAGTTCTGAATATCAGAGACAGAGCGTATGTAAATATAAAGTAAACATTGAAGTCAACACTTAAAGGCGACAGACTGTTTAATGCTAGACGCAATCATCAATTGTTTTTTTTTCGATTATATATATATATATATATATATATATATATATATATATATATATATATATATATATATATATATATACGTGTCATTGGCCAATTGTGGGTAGTCCTGACACGTATGTATACATAGTCGAGAAAAAACCAACATATGTGGCCTGATGATTGCCTGTAGCATGAAACAGCCTGTTTTGACATCAATGGTCATTTTTATATTTACACACGCTCTGTCTCTGATACTGAGCACTTTATCCCATAAATATAGCACACCTTAAAACTATATATATATATATATATATATATATATATATATATATATATATATATATATATATATGTATGTATCAAGGGGAATTGGAACTCGCCACTCCGATTAATAATTTTATTCATTAAGCATATATTTTTTTTCACATATATATATATATATATATATATATATATATATATATATAGAGAGAGAGAGAGAGAGAGTGGGGAGAGAGAAAGATAGGTGGAAGAAATAATTTGACATGATTATTATTTTCTCTTTCGGAATTGTTAAAAGAAGAGGATTAATGAAATTATTCCAATTCATTTGAGACATGATCCGATTTTTGCTGATAATTTATGCTAAAAAAAAATGTAGTTATTTCTTATTCGGCTGAGGATGCCTATACACCAAAAATCCATCTGAAATAGGACCCACAATAGCGTACGTGTTCGATTTGATGTATGTTTACCCTTTGTAAAAACTGCGCACATTTACCGAAAAAAAAATCTGGAAAAGAACCGTACTAAGAATTGTTATTTGAAAAGAAATTCTCCGAAATAAGTTATGATTCAGCCGTGAGGACATTTTTATTGAATATAATATATCATCGTACAATTACTTTATTGTGAGTTGAAATGCGCGTATTTCTGTTGAACACTTTATGAAAAACCAGTCAATGGCTATTAAAAGTAAACGTGATCAAATAGGCGAAAAAAGGATTGAAATTGCAGTGCAACAGACAAGCAAATGGTGAATTATTTTATTTGAATAGAATTTAACAGTATCTTCGACTATTTTCCTGTTTGTCCAGTTCGTTTATTGTAGTCGACGTTAAACCCCCCACCCCCCCAAAAAAAACTACTTACTTTTAACGTTTAACCCACTGGACACATAATTGTAATAGTGCGAAAAGTAGTATAACTACTCTTTCTTTCTTTCTTTCTTCCTTTCTTTCTTTCTTCCTTTCTTTCTGTCTATTGATTTATCTATCGAGCAACGAATAAAATTAAATATTCAGCTCATCTGCCCCTACGTGTTTCGTGGAGATAGAATCCACTCGTCAAGTGACTTAATAACAAAATTACATAGTATTGTAATGTTAACCATGTTTGCCGTAGTCTTTGAATATGAAATCCAGTGAAGTACGTAATGTGTTCAATATCAGAGGTTGGCAGTGAAGATATTTTGGAGAAAGCAGCAGCTGTTAGGTAATTCTTTAAGTCTTCGATATCAGAGGTTGGCAGTGAAGATATTTTGGGAGAAAAAACAAAATGGCTGCCTTTATAGACGTCGGATTGAATATTTTGAGCTTTCTGATTGGTTAACCCTTCTATTGATGAACTATAAAATGAGTTAGCTCATTTTCGCTAGCTCACTAGTACCAACGTACCCAAAAATTCTAACATGTAAGATTTAAAATTTTTATGAAATTGTAATATCAGACCCCCTCTTCTAGAAACCCAGAACAGGGAAAATAAATTGAACATTTAATTTTATTTATTGTCCTTAATGAACTAACTATTCATATTAAGCAATTAAATTTTAAAAACTGGCTGCATTAAAAGCGTTATTTTCTACTATAGATACGCTTATATATATATATATATATATATATATATATATATATATATATGTGTGTGTGTGTGTGTGTGTGTGTTTGTGTGTGTATGAGTATGTGTGTGTGTGTGTGTGTGCGCGTGTTGTTTTTCAAAATGTTTATCTATTAGTTTGGTGCAGAAATAATGACGTAATAATGTCGTTTTTTGACGTTAAAAAATACGTCAAAAAACGACATTATTACGTCATTATTTTTGCACCAACCTAATATTTACTTCTGAAAGCCACTTAATTTAAAGACAATTTGATGTGCATGGGCCCTTTCTTTTGTACAAACAATTATTTTTATTTCATGGTTGACTTTCGCTGGATTAATTTCGAATATTCCCAAATTTATTTCCAAGTTATAAAAATTGTTATCGAATAAAAAAAAAAAAGATTCGTCGCAAAAAATGACGTAAGAAAATCACCGAAAAAATATGGCAGTAATGAAAAATTTGGAATCCAAAATTTCAGGATTGCTGGTCCGGATCCGGTCCGGAATGTTTTTGAATTTGCTCACGGAGTCGCCATGTTTCCAGAATGGTATGTTATGTTGGGCTACGGCCTCTAGGCGTAAAGATAGAAAGGTGTGACACAATGAAACATTGACATTCGCATTTATATTTATAGATAATATAAACCAAGAATTTGTCTATGAATATCGATCTATACTATCGAAATTCGGATACACGCTTTTAAGATTGTATTCCTAGATGCATTCCTGGTCAATGCTATCGTCAAAATTCCGTTTCTTTCTGTTTCCCATTTCAGTATTCTTGATTCTATAGATATTGAGCATTGAAGATTTTTGTTTGGGTAGGGGTCTCCTGCTTTCATTTTCATTTCTTGGCAGGTTTCATAGGCTTTCTCTTCATCTATTTCTTATTATTGCTGATATATATATATATATATATATATATATATATGTGTGTGTGTGTGTGTGTGTGTGTGTGTGTTTATGTGCGTTTGAATCTAGGCAGCATTTTTTCATTAATGCATGTCTCATTAAATAACATAGACAAGTTTTGTCTATTTATTTTAAGTAAATTCTTTTCATATCGTCTGATAAGCGTAATAACATTATCATTGAAAGACGAAATAATATATATATATATATATATATATATATATATATATATATATATATATATATATGTGTGTGTGTGTGTGTGTGTGTGTGTGTGTGTGTGTGTGTGTGTGTGTGATAAAATATAGTTTTAAGATATGAAATAAAACCTCGGTTCTCGAACGTCTCTCATGTCGAACAAATCGGTTTTCGAACAGAAGATTCAAGATGAAAATGCCTCGGTTATCGAACAAAATTTCGGTTCTCGAACAACATTGTCCAACCGAGCCGAACCGTGATAACTCGAACGGAATCATTTCTTAGTCGACCGCCATGTTGCATACATTCGTGTGTTGTGCTGGGCTTTTCTTTTCCAATGTTATTGTACTGACCCTTTTGTTTCTCTTCATTAGTCTCCAGTCATGGCTTCAAAGAAAGCTAGCTGTGATACTGGTAAAAGAATAAGAAACATGAAGAGAAAAACAATTCTAGATGATATTGTCTATATGTGGATGATATTGTCTTTTCCTACTCAGTTTCATGTGGCAAAATCAACGATTCTTATAAATAAAGAGATGACCATGTCTTTCCTTCCCCTTTCCAAGCAATAACATCACTTTCCTTCCCTTTCCACCTACGCCATCAACATGCAGGTACTGTAAAATTGAAGTGTTCGTCTATATTTTATGATTAGTTTTTTTTTCTTAGATTTAATGATTTTCATTAGTTTTGTATAGAAACTTATGCATAAAGTACCGTTGTTAAATAAGCAATCATAGCGGCTCGAATTGAGAAATCGGAGAGCCGAGTTCGAATTCCAGTCGAATCCATTACATTCACTTACGTGCTAATACCCTTGGGAATGGTATGAATCCTTTTCTTCTCTCCCAAGTAAATAGCAAGACAGATCGGATTCTATAGCCTTGAATGGCAACTGGTCTACCGCAGAAAGAAATGGCAACCTACTGCGGAAAAAAATCTGTCGAGTCAGTCATATATCGAAAGATGCATGATCGCCTAAGCGTGTATCACGCATTGCATGTAACTAACTGAAGCAATCATCTTGGGACCAGGAACGGATTAATCCATTTTACATTGATTTCTATTGTAAAAATAGTTTCGGTTTGCGAATATTTCGGGTTACGAACGGAGCGAATTAAATTCGTGAACCGAGGTTCCACCGTACTATATTTATGAGTAAAAGTGTTAATATCAGAGTGGGGGTGTTGTTCTTTTAATGGCATGTTAACTCCTTATGGTTTATTTCATGCCAAAATTTAATTTCATTGGGAGCATTAGTAATTTCTTTTACAAAAAATGTATTACTAATAATTATTTCCTTAAAATATTTCAGTTGCGCGTATTGGATATATTTTAACCTTTGGCCCGAGTGTAAGGGCTTGGATTCTCTGCACTAAATTCGACCTTGTGCCATATCTCTTCTCAGTGGGCAGACTAGGTAAATACCAGACCATTGGAGTCTGTCAAAAGAAAATTCTAATGATGTCACGGCAAGTAGCCTAAGAAAGATGTAATATTATAACCGCTAACAATTGTTCTATCTATCTATCTATCTATATATATATATATATATATATATATATATATATATATATGAAGAAATATAGTTTAAAGGTGTGCTATATTTATGGGATAAAGAGCTCAATATCAGAGATAGAGCATATGTAAATATAAATATAAAAGTGAACATTGAAGTCTACACTCAGAGGGCACAGGCTGTTCCATGCTGGACGCAATCGTCAGGCCGCCTGACAATTGCGTCCAGCATGGAACAACCTGTCGCCTATGAGTGTTGACTTCATTGTTCACTTTCATATATATATATATATATATATATATATATATATATATATATATCATACTTTTCTCTCGTTGGAACCTCTATAACCCCCGTCTCTCTCTCTCTCGATATATATATATATATATATATATATATATATATATATATATATATATATATAATTGTTAATTCGATCTTTGGCAAAAGGTGAAATTCGACAGAAGACAACGGCTAAATAAAAAAGAGTGCTCAATACAATTTTCATAAAACTAAAATGTCGGCCAGGTTAAGATATAAAATATTCGAAACACTGACATTTCAGCAACTACGGTTTCTACTAAAATCGTCACGTCAATTAGAGTGATTCGTCAAAAAAAATATTTATAATTGGATTTGTATCTATATATACTACAGGCCATATGTTTGGGGACATTCTCTGTATTTAATTATTAGTAAGTCTCAAGACTATTTGGTTTCATTAATTGTCACTAAGCAAAGATGCTGATACTTTTTAATTGACTAGTGCAGAGTTCCAAATTTTTAGTGACGGGGGGGTTACGTAAAATTTTAAAATCCGTCATCCCAAAGGTTGATGATTGCCAAAAAATTCGATTCAGCAGAAAGAGCTAAAATTTTAACATTTTATCAAATAATGTGTATATTTCGTTTTTGATGTTATTATTATTATTATTATTATGATATTTTATTAGTGATAAAAAATTAGGCATACAGCAAAAAAGAAAAAAGTGCTTACAAAACGTATTGTATTGATTATACAAGCATATCAATATAATGCAGGTCATACTGAAATACTTCTTACTCTTTTGAGCAATTTCACGTCTACTTATCATCTCTCAGTTGCGTCTGTGTCTTTGGGCAGAGTGCACTCAGGGGCGACTCCGTCAAAGGACAGAGTCGCAACTGGGGAAAATCAAACTGAGAGGTGCCCAACTCTGGGGAACAGCTGCCCGAGGCCGCGCCTTCTCATTGCACTAGAGAGAAGGATCGGTGAGAAGGCAGCGCAACCGACGGTTGCGGGGGCTCGGAGATTTTTTGTTCCTTGCCCGGATGTACGCGCTCGGGCTCCCCATATTTAAACCGAACTTGTATCACAACCTGACCTCGTGAGGTTAAGGAGTAAGTAAATATATACTGTATACCTATATATGTATTTTACAGCCCGCCTCGTAAGATAAAACTCGTCAAGAAGAGATAGTCCATTCGTCCCGAAATGTGTTAATAAATTAGTTTTGAATAAGGTACTTACGTATTTTTATGCTATTCTTCGAAATCTAAACGATGGGCACAAACTTTGTGCCCGTAGCATATATATATATATATATATATATATATATATATATATATATGGTGTGTGTGTGTGTGTGTGTGTGTTTGTGTATGTGAAGAAATATAGATTTAATATGTGCTATATTTATGGAATAAAGTGCTCAGTATCAGAGATAGAGCATATGTAAATATAAATATAAAAGTGAACAGTATATATATTCGAGAAAACTCCAACACTCCTGACGATTCTGTCGAGCATGAAACATAATTCAAAGAATAAATCAAAAAAGTTAATGTAACTAATGGCGAATTCAATTCGCTAACAGATTAAGAAGGCATTAACTTACTGACTAGTCGCTGAACGACACGATGCTTGTTTTTAGTAATTATACAATGGATTAGATGTTCGATCCATTTTGTTCGCAAGTACTTTCGGTGATAGCATTCACCATCTTCAGGCATAGGTGTTATTTTCTTTCTTAATTTCAGGTAATTTTGGATATTTTATTATATTAATTAAGCTGCATTATTTATTAATTTGAATATATATATATATATATATATATATATATATATATATATATATATATATATATATATATATATATTATACAGTTTTTACACACTTTATGCGCCGAATAATTGATTAAATGCTTAATCGCAGTAATTAATGAATCGTCTTTAATTAAACCTATATATATATATATATATATATATATATATATATATATATATATATATGTATGTATGTATGTATGTATGTATTAGGTTAATGGTCAGAGTTTAATCAGAGCAGCAAACAGTCGTTTTAAAAAGCACAATGAAATATAATAACATGTAGAACATTTAACTTTAAATATCAGTAGATCACTTGAGTCCGCTAATTTGTAACGTTATATATATATATATATATATATATATATATATATATATATATATATATATATATATATATATTAGAATTGCTATTTAATTCTTTGTAAAATGTGATTCTTTATGGCATAAAATATAAGCTGCACACTCTAATATATTTACGACATCATATATATATATATATATATATATATATATATATATATATATATATGTATATATATATATATATAAATATATATATATATATATAAATATATATATATATACATATATATATATACATGCATACATACATATATATATACATAAACACACACACAAAGATATATATATATATATATATATATATATATATGATTAAATAAATTACAAACATTATGATGATGTTATCAGAAAGAGATTGAAATTACTTGTGAGATAAAAGTTACTTTCACTGTTATAGTGCATTTCTTGCATCATTTGATAGTAATGCACATAAACATATTCGTGAATATGAAATGATTATTCTAAAAATAAGCAGATATTCTTACAAGAGAATTTGCTGCCTAACACACACAC
>OZ010585.1:51279961-51309961 GCA_963932145.1 Acanthosepion lycidas
GACCAATTCCCATCCACATAACCGGGTTGGAAGCCCAGGAGGCGTTCATTCATGTATAGTGTGTCTCCGAGTTAAATGCTCATCTTGGCCAGGGAAAGTTGGCCGTTGATTCCAGTGAAGGAGTCCTGGCCTTTGAGTTCAGTTACAGAAGCCATCCATCCTAGGATGCTGTCTTATCACTGCACTGAATGTATCCATAGCCCTATTTCTCCCATTATATTATATGGCCGCTGACCCTACAAGAAGGTTCATCCTACATTTGGTAGGTCTTGTTTTTAATCTTGCCGGCTCATAGAAAAAAATTTTTAGTGGCTTAAATTCCTTGTTACGGATGATGCGTTGGAAAACGGCTGTGAATTAAAAATCGGAGAGCTGAGTTCGAATTCCAGTCGAGTCCGTTACACTCACTTACGTGCAGATACGTTTGCGAAAGTTATGAGTCCAGTTCTTAATCTAAAGCATAACTGGGTTCTGTAGTTTTGGTTAGCAACCAGTCTACCAGAGAAAGTAATGTCAGCCAACAGAGGGAATACTCTGCCAAGTCATTAGTGAATGGAAAAGATAGAAGAAAGTTGCACATTAGATAATTCGGACAATATTATAATTGTGCTTGTCGCTCCCTTCGTTAATTTGCACGACCGTCATCTTCTGCCGATACCTCGTCAATAATGGACTATTTCGCTTTGATCTCGTGGGAAGAGGAAAAATGTCACTACTTGGTTTAAATGAGAAAATGAAATAAATAAATAAATAATGAATGAATGAATGAAGGAAGGAAATATAGAAGCCTCATAAATAATGTCAAAACCTCATAAATAATAAACTATTTCGATTTGATCGCGTGGGAAGAAGGGGAATGTCACTACTTGGTTTCAGTGAGAAAATGAAAGAAAGAAAGAAAGAAAGAAAGAAAGAAAGGAGATAGAAGAGTTTAGCGGCTGTTTCAATGAATTGGTTAAAAGTTGTTATTTCAAATCTGTTCATTTGTACCCACTTCTTACAAGAACAACCAGCGTTCAGATTTTATGATTGTTATTGAAATATTTAAAAAATTTTAAGCTCAAATTTGTAACGATGTAAGAGAGGAATCTCTCCAGATATTTTATTGTCGAAGAACTGGCCATCAGCTTATTCAATCATATATAGACACGGATGGAGCCGCGACAATAGTCAATATTTAGTTTTTATTTATATCTAGCATTTCTAACACTTAGGCCTAAAAAGTCTGGGTAAAAGTGCATATTTATATGCGAATAAAAAAGATAAGTTGAATGGGTATAATTTTTCCGTGAAATTTGAAAATATTCAAATTCCGTTTGCGAGAAAAATGAGCAAAATAAAAAAAAAGTGCAAGTACCATGGAGATAAATATAAATATCTTCATTGTTAAATATATTTAAACAAAATAAAAGCTTTAATTATTTGTCGAGAATTGAAACAATAAACCCACAAATGATGTCACGTAAAAAAGCCAAATTATATACAAATGAGAAACAATTCTTTTGAGTCAAGGTTTTTATTATTATTATTATTATTATTATTATTATTATTATTATTATTATTATTATTATTATTATTAAGATTATGAATAATAACAGCAAACCAAATTTTAAATTAAATTCATTTAAAATCTCGCGTGCAAGAACTTAAGACCAAAACTTTTAAACAGTTATTATCGCTGAAAAAAAGAATTAATTGAAATCAAATAAAGACAAAATAAAAGAAAAAAAAATCAGCTGACCTGTAATCCCAAAACATATTATTGTTTGCAGGAATAATAATCTATTCCAGTCGGCCTTCTGGATATTCTTGGTATAATAAGCATATATTTAAATATCTAAATAGATTTCTTTATAAATTCTACAATCTGTTCAAGTATTAGGTTGGTGCAAAAATAATGACGTAATAATGTCGTTTTTTGACGTATTTTTAACGTAAAAAAACGACATTATTACGTCATTATTTTTGCACCAACCTGATATTTATAGTAAAATATCCCATGCTGCCTGATAAGCAAACCTTTCAGTTAATCTGTGATGTCTTCCAAAATTGCCAAATTAACTTTCCCCTGATTTTTACATTTCAAATAATTAAGCACAAAATGAATTCTCCAAACGCTTAGAAAATTCAGACCAAAATAATAGTATATCCTCAAACAGAAAAAATATAATGACCCGTAAAACTATAAAATAATAAATAAAATATATTTTTTCAGTAGTTATTCATTCATTTTTTTTAACTGTTTATTTTTTCAGTATAATCTCCAACATTGAGGATGGACTCAAAGGCAGTAGTGAATATAAATAATATTATGACAGGCCGATGGCCATATCACGTTGAAACATTGGTTCTCTTCCGATCACGGAAGTTAAACAATATTGAACCTTAATAATGTATTTTTTTAAATATCCTCTCACACTCAGCACCCCTTTGTGTCTTAATAGCTTTATTGCCTTGCTTTGTGTAAGAGCTAAAATCTCAAATAGTATAACAGCATGGGATAATTGTCCATCTCACAAAATGTTTAATATCTAAAAAAAAAAAAAAACATTAAACTAATTGAGTTTCTTTTCTCTTGGTTTTCAGATACGACGTTTAGCCATCTTGACACTATTTGGCGTAAGAGTCAATGAAAAACCATTTGAGTTATTCAGCTTGAAAGAGAACAGGTAAAAATCGTTTGGTGTCAGCCCCACTATGACTTCCCAAATGAGCAATGGTGAGAGGAAAAAGATCGTTCACGCCTTCAGTAATGGTATCAATATTCATAGTCTGGCTTCAACTAATAAAAGTCCATTTAAGAACCACCCAGAGAATGATAAACAGTTTTAAAAAGAGGTCAAAAGTAGATCAAAGCAGCAAGAGGGATCATCATTTCAACTAAATATATTCTTACTGTTCAATGTAGATTCCAATAGTGTTAAAAAAGCTCGGAGAAATCAAGCAAAATATCTTTAATCATTTCTAAAATACAATTTTTAAAAATTGGACAATTTTACTTTTACACAATTTGGACAATTGCTGTTACAACCCGTTTATTTCTATCTATCTATCTATCTATCTATCTATCTATCTATTTCAGAGTTAAATAATATTTCTCTATCACTCTTTCAGATTCTGATCTTTATTTTGATAACAAAAAACAGCTGAATAGAGAAATACAATTCGTGTATATAAATATGGAGCTCTGGTTCATTTTTCAATGCCAGCTCCCGTCAACATTGACTCTTTGTAGCTTCCTTTATTTAGCATCTGTGAATTGCTCTGGTGATTTTCTAAGCGTAGCTTAGATGTGTCACAAGGCCGAAAGTATGGGGCAACCAGTGAGGATCGAACTCACTACTCAGTAGTAATTGTTCTACCGAGAAAAACTTACTAACAGTTACACCACGTCAAGGCGCCCAACTGATTTTCTAAGCGTAGCTTAGATGTCACACAGGGCCCAAAGTATGGGCATTCAATGAGGATCGAACTGATCTAACGAGACAAACTTGCTAACCATTGCACCATGTCGCAGTGCACCTGTGAATTGCTATGACTTTTTTCGAGGTAAAGTGGTTTCCCGTTGACTTCTATACAGTTTTCAATTCAGACTTCTAGCTTAGCTGCCAAACAAGACTTTAGAATTCTGTCTGTCTTGATCTTTAATCGAAAACTGAGGAGGAGGAGAAGAGATACATCTATGACTTCCCCTACTCCATTAGTGCGGAGTGAATGGGAAAGATCCTGACTTGGTTTGAACTCGCCTCGCCTATTCCACGCCAATAACTGTCACACTATCCGTTCATGTAACGAGTATGCACATTTTGTGACTGATGAATTATTTTCTATTATACAAATCCATTCCGACGTTGTGTAATGGTTAACAAGTTTGTCCCCCTAGAACCATTACGACTGGGTAGTGAGTTCGATCTTCACTGAGTGCCCCACACTTTCAGCCTTGTACCACGTCTAAGTTATGCTTTGAATATCATTAAGCACCTCGACGTGGTGCAGTGGTTAGCAAGCCTGTCTTGCTAGAACAATTACGACAGAGTCCGAACTTCACTGGGCGCCCCATACTTTCGACCCTGTGCTGTATGTAAGCTACGCTTAGAAAATCACCATACAAATCCATTCCTACAGACGAATCGCCGCAAAAGCTTATGGCCATATCACGTTGAAACACCGGTTCCTGTACGATCACTGAACTTAAGCAACATCGAGCCTAGTCTGTACCTACAAGGGTGACTACTTGGGAATACCAGCCGCTGTAAGTTTTGATGACTCAGAATTGTTATTTCCCTTTCGGTTCATTATATTCACATCCGCGTAGATACCATTGGAAAAGCTATGAATCCACCTTTTCTCCCTCAAGCTATGGGTTAATTAGTAGGAGTTTAGTATCATGAAACCATTATTATCCCCCCTATATAAAAATTCTTACAATCTAAATATATTTTCTGGCTTTAAATAATCTGCAAAAGGTTGTTAAGCCGTAGAAAATGAATGAATGAAGCAATAATACAAACTTCGCAAGCCCATCGCTGTTTCCATGGAAAATATTCCTTAGTCCCTCTAATATAGGCCGTTACTGCTAGAACCCACCATACCATGTACACAAGGTCGAATCATCCTAATTTCTTTCATATTTCATTAGTAAGAATAGTGTTCTACTCAGACAGCATTTTCCGCCCCAAAAAAAAGAAAAAAAAAAAAAAACGCTCCGAGTCACATGATGAAGCTTCCGGGATCACTAATCTTCAAGTCTAGGATCAACTGTTATCTATCCTACATATCCTCATAATCTGAAACGTTAGTGGCTCTTGGGCCTTGTTTGGGTGAACAATAGTAAAAAAAATAATTAGTAAATAAGTACCTTAAAATATTTGCGTACAATTTCGGCAAAATAAACATACAAGAAATACTCGTGAAAGTTTCGTTGCATTCCGATTAGAATTTTATGTTGAATCTTAATTCTTAAGGTAATGAATGAATACACTGATGGCGATTTCTAAAGCAATAAAATATCCGTGTAAATTCTCTTATCGCGCTGTTAAATATTGGCAGAAGTTCGCCAGGTAAGTGGCTCACTGGTTTTTTTTTTTCTCTTGGACCAAATATGTCACGGGAAGTTTTCTAAACCTTCTTTTCTTATTATAGTTCCAAGGTATTTCTTTTCCTGATTCTCTGTAATAGTGTGTTTTGTTTTTTTTTTTTGTTTTTTTTTTGTTTTCTGTTGCCATTCACTCTAAGACTTCCTTGTTACATACTTGTTTTGTCCATAGAATTTTGAGTATTCTTCTGTAGAACCACATTTCTGCAGACTAATTTCCTGCTCATCCGTAGGGAGACTTATTATCCAGCATTCACTGTCATATAAGACGATGGATATCACATAAAAATCCAACACGATTTTCTTTGTTTCTTACAAAATCTTTCTTTTTCTCATTACCTTGCTTAGCATTTGGAATCATCCTAATCCCTTTCATATTTCACTGGCAACAATAGAGTTCTACTCGGGCAGCTCTTTCCCCCAAATATCAAAAACCGCTCCGAGTCACACAATGATGCTTCCCAGATCACTACTCTTCAAGCCTAGGATACTCTTATCTATCCTACATAACCCTCTCCTCTTACGTACATACTACAACCACATTCACTATCTTTCTACCGTTAGTGGCTCTTGGGCCTTGTTTGGGTGAACAATATTAAAAAAAGTAATTCGTAAGTACTTTAAAATGTTTGATATACTCTTGAAAATTCCGTGGCTTTCCGATTAGAATTTTACATTGCGTCTTAATTGTTAAGTTAATGATTGAATAAGCTCATGGCAAGTTCTAAGATAATAAAATATCCGTGTAAATTCTCCTATCGCATCGTTAAATAATTGAGCTTAACAACTTTATTTATGTTATTGCAATAACATAAATAAATATGAATGTTGGGCGTTATTTAAATAAGTAAAGGGGTATAAATGAAAAGATTTGAAAATGATTTTTTTTTCCAATTCACTGGAACAGACATTAAAGACATTAGAGTGTTACCACCTCTGTTATCTTCACCTTTTCTTTTCTTTTTCTTTTCTTTCTTACCTTTCTTTCTTTTTATTACTGAAACCAAGTAGCGTCTCTGATATGTCTTTACCGTCTTTCCACGTGTTCGAAAACGGAATAGTCCATTTTTTAGGAAGTATTAGCAAGACGTAACGTACGTACCTAGATACTAAAGAGGGACATTCAGAATTGGAATAGTTTTAATTGCTGCGCTCAGGACGAACCAGAAACGAAATATGTTCAATTAACATAAATGCGGATCGATTAAACATATTATTACGAGAGGCAATAAGTGTTTAACCGTTGTGTCATGGTCAGCAATTTAATCTCGCATACGATTATTCAACTAATATTATCAGACCTTATTTTTGGCCTTGTGCCAAACTAAGGTACGTCTAATGAATACCTTTAGGGCGAATAAAAATGTATATTTTAATGACGAGAGTTAAACACGACGTGTGATGTTAATATTGGAAGGTAATCAATATTAATATGTTACAGGTGCTTGCTTATTGATTAATATTGATCTTACCTTTTCAGTAGGAAAAGGCTTTTAGGTACATTTGCTAATTTAGGGATGAGAATATATATATATATATATATATATATATATATATATATATATATATATATATACTGTTCAACAGGTAATTGAAAGCAAATTTGAAGTAAGATGAATCGAGAAAAAACTATAACAGAAAAACGAAAATATTCAATAAAAAAGGAACAATGTATTTCCAAAGAAATATGTATACATTTATGTCTTAGAAAAATAGAAAAAAAAGTCATTCAAATCAACCAGCTTCAGCCTTGAGTACGGCATTGATGCGACATCAGAGAAGGCTTTATGCATGTATCAGGTTGTCTCCATTGATATTATCCGTCTCCCAATGCGTTGTGGTTTCGCGGGGTGGTCGTCCGACTGGCGATACCCGTGACATAATTGTCCAAGAAATTCAAATCAACTTTATCAACATTTTGCAGTTTATTTAAAGCCAGAAAATAGTTTTTGATTGTAAGAATTTGAGGGAGATAATAATAAATATCTGATAGAAACTCTACTAATTAACCCATAGCAGGGGGAGTAGAAGAGGCGGATTCATATATTTACCAAGGGTATTTGCGTGTAAGTGAATATAACGAACCCAAAGGGAATTGAAACTTGGCACTCCGATTTCCAATTCTGAGCCGTTATCCATTACACCACCCGGATATCCAAGCTTGGCCACCTGGTTTTTTCTCAATCGCTGATTCATCTAGGCACTGACCAAGCTCGACGTTGCTTAACTTCAGTGATCATACGATAACTAGTTTTTCGGCTGTAAACTAGATGATGTAGGGTGACAGGAATGTGAAAATCTTCCGCCAGCCAATCTTGAGTCTTCAGAATATGGGCGATCATGGGTCACCACAACTTTCTATCCTTTGTGGCAGTTAAGTTTTTCATATTTTGCTAATGCTACTTGGCTAGCCATTAGCACAAACTCGCCAGGTAAAGTGGCTCGCTGGGAATTTTCTCTTGGAGCAAATATGTCACTGGAATTCTTCTTTTCTCATTATATTTCCAAGGATTTTTTTGGCAGTCTTTTCCTCATTCTGTGAAAAATGTTTGTTTTTGTCTCTGTTGCCATTCTCTGTAAGACTTCTTTGTTGCTAACTTGCTCTGTCCATGGAATTTTGAGTATTCTTCTGTAAAACCTCATTTGTGAAGACTTTAGTTTTCTACTCATCCATGGCGAGACTTATCCAGCATTCCTAGCCATATAGGAGGATGACTATTACATAACAATCCAGAATGCTTTTCTTTGTTTCTTACAAAATCTTTCCGTTTCTCAACACCTTTCATTTGGAGTCCTTCTTTCGCTAGTCCAGTCCGAATGCCACAAGGTTCCCAAACGACCCTCCGCAGGTTTTGAATTCAGAGTTGTCCTTCTCCTAGACCAGTTGCCATCCAAGGCTATAGAACCCAGTCTGTCCTGCTATTTTACCCATCATCTCATCATCTCCAGTAAATTTACGTATAGGATTATATAGCATATATCCTTTCCTAATAAAGCTACTGTTATTGCGATGTGGGATATTTGAAATAGAATAAAAAATATAGCCAAAAAAAGTTGAATGAGTTCAGATATGTTATACATCTAGATACATTAGGAGTTTTGCGGGCTGGTGTATGCGTAGAGAGATAAACCCGTATGTCACCTGAAATGCCTACAACAAATTTGGCTGACTCGTTATGTGAGTCCACGTAAATAAATGAAAGGAAGGACCAGAAGCAATATATATGTATAAACAAATCATAATGTATCTATTATCAAAACAAGGGTATACATAAACAATAGAATATTGTTGCGTGTTAGTGAGCAATGAACATAAATGAAGAAAAATTTAAAACTAGTGAATTGTTTGTGTGTGTGTGTGTAGTCTGGTGTAAGAGAAAATCCTAGAGACAATGAAGTTAAAGATGCATGCGTGCGCGTGTACTTCCCCAGTGGGTAAAGGTTTTTCTTGTTCGACCAACATCTTACCCCCCCACCCGAGTGAAAAAGGAATAAAGAAGATGGCAGACAATGTCACTGTCTATTTATAGTCCCGAGAGCGTCCCCTAGTGGCGGTTTCGAGAATTAGAAGAAGGTAACCCAACAGGAAAAAAAGTGTAGTTCATCATATAGGAGAGAAGTCTAAAATCACGATAGCGTGTTTAGTTGAAATTATTTATGGGTGTCAACATGTATCTAATTGATGGGACCGTGTCCAAGTTAACAATGATCGCAACAGCTTTTGGCTGCTGCAGTCAGATAGTTATAGTAGCTATAGGTGAATATTACGTCGATCTGATCTTTTAGATGTTTCTCCCCTTTATATCACTTAAATATTGCAATGAAGACCACAGATTTATCATTTATTAAAGCATGCTCAAACCTCCTAACTCAATCATTATTAATAACACGAGAGCACTAAACCGTACTTAAGTAAAAAATTTTTTTTTTTCATTTATTCTTCTGCGTGACTGCATCTCCAATAAAAATAATAATAAAAGCATCATTAAATTATTACATTGGCCACACAAGCATTACGCTATCCGCTCGATTAACTTGTCACTGATTGAAATGATAACCATAATGTGTGGACAAATCGATCATCATATCATAAACTACTAAAATATAGTAATTAATATACGACAAATATTAGTATATTTTTATCTTATTAGATACATTAGTGCATTTGTGGTGTGATAAATATATCTAAGAGCAACATACCTTAGTTCTACCCGATCAAATTTTAACCCCTTTAATCACGGACCCCCTTAGTTACGGACCCCTTTAGACACGAGCCCCTTTAAGCACGGACACGTTATAACTAACCCTTCATCGACAGATAGACAGACAAGCAGATACTCACACTTTGATTGTTTTTTCAAAACCCTCATGCACAGTTCACACGCATCACTTTTCAACCAGCCACGCTTGAAAGAAATTATGCTCAATTAATCCTTACCCAGTATACGAGAAGACAGTTAAACCGTTATAAATCGTGGAAAAAGAGAATTACCACTTGCTCTTATGGAGGGACAAAAGATGGCGGTCGTGGAGAGAATTATGACACACGTTTAAATCGTAAACATGGAGACAACCACAAGTGAAGAGACGCCTAGCGGTCGGCACTGCAAATAGTGGCTGGGTGTGTTATTTCTTTCAATGATTGAGAAAAGGTCCGTATAAGGTGAATATATATTCTAATTTTTAAGTAATTCTCACGAACCTCCTGAAACCCCTTATAAATGTCCTGCCTTAACAGCTAATTCCTCCCATAACACATACACAGGGCCAAATCATACTCATTCCTTTCATATTCGATTGATAATGGCTAGTTCCACCCAGGCAGATTCTTTCTCGAAACAGTTTTTTTTTTATAATAAACTCCTGAGAGGATGCTTTATCGATTATTTTATTTAAATTAGGAATTTGCTTTAACAAAAGACGGAAAGTGTGACACTGAAATTCGAAGGCACATTGGAATAGCGAAATACGCCTTCTAAAAGCTAAGCAAATATTAAGAAACGGGAGTCTGTTCCAAAAAGTAGCGTTACTTCGAAAGAAACTGTTCGAATTGAACTTCCTTCTTACTAATGGAATACAAAGAAAAGCCAATCAATTTTTATTCGGGCATGATCCCAAGTACACATGAAACCTAGACAACGATTTCGTTGGCAAAGTCGGCCCCATATTTCAAGCTGACTTTAGATTCTCACACACACACACACACACACACACACACACATATATATATATATGTGTGTGTGTGTATGTATGTATTTATATATGTATATATATATATATGTGTGTGTGTTACTTATATCCGAGTCTGTTTATCTATCTATCTATCTATCTATTATATGATTATCTATCGAGCTTATCTAACTCGGTCTGTTCATATCAATCTTACATCTCTCCCTCTCTGTCTTTCTGTCTCTCACTCTCTAAATTTGGCTTTATCACTTATTTCATTATCTATCTATATATCTATCAACCTCCGTCTGTTTCTGTCGCACCTCTATCTCTCGGTTTCTCTTGTATATATATATATATATATATATATATATATATATATATAGTCGGTCCCATATTTCAAGCTGACTTCAGATTCACACACACAAACACACACACACATATGTATGTATGTATATATATATATATATATATATATATATATATATATATATATATATATATATATGTATACATATATATATATATGTGTGTGTGCGTGTATGTATGTGTGTGTAATGGTCTCTCTCGTTGCGGATGACAAACGAGACTTCAGTAAAATAAAGAGTTGCTCAACGTCTATGGATACGTACAACCTGGAAGTGTTTTGCAGACATTTAGACAGGCGGAACAAGTGGTAGCCCCATATCGCTCGAGTGGTTGAGGACTATACATGTATATATTGGTTTGGTCAAAATATTCGTTCGGTTTAATAAATAAATTTTCTACGTCATATGTGAATTTTCTGGCCAATTGAATACATGACGGCCGCGAACTCGTTAGACGAGTACAGCCATTGCTGACAAGTTTTACATCTACCAGGGATTGGAAAATCAGAGTTTTTCTTCTACTCTTCTTTGTAATTCATTGCTGGTGGCAAAAGAGAACGATTCATGCCTTTCCCAAGATCATTTACGCAATGGCGAATATAACAAATCCGATTAGAAATCAACCTCGGCTCGCCGACCTCCTCGTTCAGAACCGCTGACCATTACACCTTCCACATATCCAAAATGGATGCTCGAGTTAAGATTGTAGTCGTGTAGAGCTTGCACAACACCGCAACGACTCAACCCACAAGTCACAAATTCACAAGTCACCATAATAGACATATACTGATTAGTACAGAGGCTGTGTTACATGAGAATTTTCCTTTTCCGTGATAGGTGCCAAGTCAAAAGCTTGGAGTTCACCACCACCTGATACTAACCAAGCACATGAACATTACACTCGTTTTTCTACGTCCTCGCACACACACACACACGCGCATATAGATACATACATACATACATACATTATATCAGCAATATCAATGCGATTAATAGAGAAATCACTTCGCTAGTAGAACATAATGTATGCATTAATATACTGTTAATCCACTGAATGATGTGATCCTCATTTATAAAACTGTTGTCAGATGTTTCGAGTGTATATTTTTTTAAGTCTTCATCGTCAGCCTGTAATGTTTTTCCTTTAAAGTTAAAACTTGAAGACGAAATAATTGTTTGTAGACCGAAAGATGTTTTTTTAAGAGTCTGCTATTTATTGACGATTGTACAATCTGGGAACGTGAGAGTCGCAACGCTAAAGTTCAAAATTTCAAGTGAGAAATTTTATATGAATTTTGTAATATGGTAAATCCCCGATTTCTTTTTTTTACAAGTGTTTTTCAGTTAACATGGCATGAACTAAGTATATAGTTCAATTAATATAGTGATATGAGTTTGTGTATGTGTGCGCACGCACATACACGCATATATATATATATATATATATATATATATATATATGTGTGTGTGTGTGTGTGTGCGCGTGTGTGTATACCGTAGGTAACATCAAAATTGTACAAATTATGTTGCAACATGATTGTCTCTCCAACAAAATGTTTAATATCGAAAAACCACTTCCTTTTTTTAAGGTTTTCAGATAAAACTTTTACCCATACTGACACCATTTGTCGTAAGAATCACTGAAAACCATTTTGAGTTATTCAGCTAGAAAAAGGACGGCTTAAAATTGCTTCGCGTCAGGTTCGGTTGTCTTCTCAGTTGAGCAATGGCGAACAAGATTATTCAGGCCTTCAGTAATGGTACCTATATTCATACTCTGGCTTCAATCTTTAAAGTCCTTTCAAGGACAACCAAGAGAACGGTGAATAAGTTTAAGAAAGAGGGAACAGTAGAGAGGAAAAGTGGAACAGGAGTTTCAAACAGCAAGAGAGATCATCATTTCAACCATAGAGCTAAATACATTCTTATTGTTCAAAGTAGATTCCAATAGTGTTATAAAAAGCTCAGAAAATTCCAGCAAGATAACTTTAATCATTTCTAAGATACAACGGTTCAAAGCTTAATCTAAAATTTGGACAATTTGCTTTTATACAATTTGGACAATTGCCGTTACTCCCCGTATCTATCTATCTATCAATCTATCTTTATCAGTCTGTTCATATCTATCTATCTATCTATTTCAGAGTTAAATAATATTTATCTATCATTCTGTCGGATTCCGATCCTTATTTTGATAAAAAAAAAAATTAGCTGAATAGATAAATACAATTCGTGTATATAAATGTGGAGATGTGGTCTATTTTTCAATATCAGCTCCCGTCAAGAGGTCCAAACAGCAAGAGAGATCATCATTTCAACTTAGAGTTAAATACATTCTTTTTCAATTTTATTATAAAAAACCTCGGTGAATTCCAACAAGATACCTTTAATCATTTTTAAGATACAATGGTTCAAATGTTAATCTAATAATTGATCAATTTTGCTGATACACCCAGTACACACACACACACACACACACACACACACACACATATATATATATATATATATATATATATATATATATATATATATATATATATATGTAAGCAAATATATGGATATAGATCAGACAGTATGAAGAAAAATATACGGAAAAAACAAACAAAAATCCTTATATGCAATTATGCTGTTTTAATGTTAATATAATGTCAACGTCGGACGTTTCGGTCTAATAAACCATCTTCAGGACATATTCATAAAATATAATTAACATTATCAGTTTAACATGACAAAGACGATGGACATAAGAACAAGACTTATCCAAACAGATAACTGAAAGTTTTATGATCAGCGTTCCGTTTAAACATTGTCACGTTGTCGTCAAGTGGGCGACTCTGTCAAAACGTATTCCTAAAATTTGAGTATTTTGAATGAAAATTGAAAAATGAAAAGAATTCTATTTTGATCTAAAATTTATATGTACGCTTGTCGAGCATTAATCTCGGTAGAAAAGGGGAAATATCTTAGGAGGATTTATGAAGCAGGCATAATATCCATCTCACGCACGGTGAATACTAGACCTGGCTTCTTTAGTGTTTCCCCTTTTATAAGGATTTTTGTTTGTTTTTTCCGTATGTTTTTCTTCATATATATATATATATATATATATATATATATATATATATATATATATATATATATACAGTGACAAAGACCAAGTTCTTGTTTCCGAGCACACCCGTCCGCTAAGGCGGCTAGCCAATTCCTATCGCACTCGACTGCTCAGCCACTTTTGTGTCTGTTCGACACTCACAGATCAATCTGTGGCTTATACTGCAACTATATTGACGTTACCTTATTTACAGTTTCTGGGGCAAAGCACATGATCTGACGTGTTCAACAGTTTGAACAAGGTTAGTACCCTTAAACAATCGGTCACAATGCCTAGCGACTTCGTCTGAGCATAACTATCTACAGCCTCATAACGTTTACACTGCCCAATTACATTTACAAGGCTTGCGACAACCCAAGGCATGGTTTTCAGATCCTTTACAAAGTTGCCGCACGATGGAATCAATTTCCTGACAAATCGACCATGGTGAGATTACAACCTGAGTTTTATTATGTACCTGAATAAATATATGCATATAGGTGTATGGAAGGAAATTTTCCAGGTAGAATTTGCATTTATAATTTTATAACTTGCCCTGAAAAAAGCAGTTTCTTCATGAAAAAGAGCAGATTTGTTTGCCCTGTAAGTGTATGTGAGAGGGTGAGAGAGTGAGAGAGACCAGGAAAAAAGTCTACTATATCCCAAGATCAGTATTCCAATGAACAAACATCTGATTTTTAAAAACGTCCCGGGCTGAGAAATTTTCAGCAATCCCTCAAAAAAAAAAAAATATGTGAAAATGTTTTCAGTGAAAAGTTGGATTTCAACTGTCAATCCATTTTTAAAGATACTCGAGACACATCTACACGCCTAAGAAGGAAATATTTAGGATCTGCAATATGCAATGTGATAGGTCCTGATCTGGCATCTCGTCTACAGTCACTCTCTTACAGGCGTTCTATGGCTTCCCTCTGTCTTTTCTACAAGTATTTTCATGGCATATTTAGGAAGAAGGTCTTGGGAGAGCCAAGAAATTTTCAACACTATTCACATATGTACACACACATACACACACACGCACATACACGAACACACACAACACTCACACGCACATACACAAATATTAGGAGGTCAATAGACATAAATTAATCGATTTTAAGCTGTACTTTCTCTTGCTGAATAACTCAAAGGGGTTGTCTCCAGAATTTGAGACTTGTGGGTTAAGTTTTTGCAGTGCTGTGCAAGCTGACGAGCTGCTGGTTCCCAAACTGCATGAATTTAAGCGTGCTTCTAGGTTGGCATCTCAGTCCCACCCTTTCATTGTCGAAACTAAATATAGCCATCTCTTCTACTGCAACAGTTTTTTTCTCTCGCACTTCCCGTCAGTGAAACTCCCTTTCTCTTACTTGCTTCCCTGATAGCTATAATCTTTTCAATGTAATGTCAATCGACACTTTCTGATGCCTTGATCCTGATCTCCGTCCTTCTCTATATCCTTTCCTCAAACAGCCCTCTTCACTCCTTACTCTTGCTCTCACTCTCTGTAACCCCTTGTTTGCTAGTTGCACACCCGCCTTGCTTGGGGGTGAAATGCTTAAAAAATGGTTGAAACGAAAGACAAATAAAAGAACGGTTAAAAAAAAACAAGGAAGATAAAGAAGAAAAAGATGTAGAAAAAAAAGCATGAAATGTAAAATTAAAAGAAATGAAATAAGTGTAAAAGAAGAAAAACGAAAATGTAAGAAGAAATAAAAAAAAAAGAAAAAAGAAATGGAGGAAAGATAAAAAGAAATGAAAGAAGATAAAGAAAATGGAAAAATGAATGTGAGAGGGAGAAGAAAAAAAATAGAGGAAAAAGGAAAGTGAGAAAGAATAAGAGAGAGAAACAAACTCAAACCCCAAAATGAGAGAAACTAAAAGATGATAAAAGAAGAAATTAAAGAAAATAGGAATAAAATTGGACGAAAAAGAAAAGAAAAAACGAAAATATGAAGAAAACGCGAAGGCAAAATGAAAAAGGAAAGAGAAAATAGAAAGTAAGAAAGAAAATAAAAACAGAAAAATGTCAAACAAATTTAAAGGGGAAAAGAAAGAAAGAAAGAAAGAAAGAAAAAAGAAAGAAAGTAAAGGAATAAAGGGGGAGAGAAAAAGAACGAAAACAAGAAGAAAAACAAATAAGCGAAAAATAAAAAAATGTGAGAAAAAAGAAGCAAACTCCAGATAGGACATCAAAAGAAAGAAAGAAAGAAATTAAGAAAGAAAGAAAAAAAGATGAAAGAAAGGATAAAAGAAAGAAAGAAAGAAAGAAAGAAGAAAAAAGAATGGAAAGTAATATAGAAGGGAGAGAAAACAAACAAAACCAGGAAGAAAAAGAAATGTAAAAATAAAGAATGAAAGAAAAAACGAAGTACACTCCAGATAGCATATCATCAAAAGAAAAAAGAAAGAAAGAAAGAATGCAACGGAATAACGGAGGGAGAGGGAAAGAACGAAAAGAAGAAGAAAAAGAAACGTAAAATAAAGAATCAAAGAAAAAGACAATTACAGCCCAAATAGGATATCATCATGAGAAAGTAAATCCTCTCCGAACGGCAAATGGAAATATATAGACATGGTAATCGATGGATCAATGTATATCCGCCGCTTTCTCTCTCTCTACGCAAAGGCTTAAAATTCGACAGCAGACGATATGCGTGATTTTAAACGAAGGAAGTCTGGTATATATGTTTAATAAAAGGATTAAATCATTCCAACGGATATTTGACATGAAAAGTACGATGCAAGAGATGAGTGGACAGTATATAAATTCGGATGTTTTTCAATTTACAAGTTACAATTTCTAATATAGACGCAGAGATAAATTTTCACTAAATTTCTGCAGTAAAAAATTGACTAATCATAGATTTAAGTTTCGCACGTGAATATATGGAGAGAATTGCGTGCTCCTCAGTTTGAGGTAGAATTTAACAACATATGTTTATTTATATATTTATTTATGTCTATTGACATGCTAACGTTTGTGCATGTGAATCTGTGAGTATTGTGTGTGTGCGTATGCGTGTGCATGTGCGTATGTGTGTGCATGTGTCTGTGTGTACCTGTGTAAGTAATGTTGAACATTTCTTGACTCTCCCAAGACCTTCTTCCTCAAACTATCAGGATTAAATCAGATACTAGTAAGTAGTTCCAGTCGAGAAATATGTATACAAACACACGCATATATATATATATATATATATATATATATATATATATATATATATATATATATATATATATACAAACACATATATGTGTATGTATATATGCAAGGAAATTTAAATTCATACATGTATATATATATATATCTATATATATCTATATATATATATATATCCATATATATATATATCTATATATCTATATATATCCATATATATATATATATATATCCATATATATATATATATATATATATATATATATATATATATATATATATATATATATATATATATATATATATATCCATATATATATATATATCCATATATATATATATATATATATCCATATATATATATATATATATATATGGATTTTACATGTGCATTTTATTCCGAAATATCTGCATATAAAAATTCATATATTTATGGGAATATACAGAGATATTACATATATGTGTCTATATATATATATATATATATATATATGTGTGTGTGTGTGTGTGTGTATGTGTGCGTGCGTGTTTTGTATGGAAAGTCATGTATGGCTGCGTGTAATTATCCAGTTTATATCTATTTATCTCTCTCTCGCTCTCTCTCTCTCTCTCTCTCTCTATATATATATATATATATATATATATATATATATATATATATATATATATATATATATGTGTATGTATATATATATATATATATATATAATGACATAGCTATTACTATCGCTATCATTAATGTATATATGTGTGTGTGTGCCGTTTCTGTGTGTATTTAATAGGATTATATATATATATATATATATAGATAGATAGATAGATAGATAGATAGATAGATAGATAGATAGATAGATAGATATAGTGACATAGTTATTACTATCGATTTGTTTAATGATTGCTAATGAATTAAGTGAATTTCTCCGCCTGACATTTGCTTACGCGAATAATTATATATATATATATTTGTGTGTGTGTGTGTGTGTGCGTGTGTGTGTGTGTGTATGTATGTGTGTGCATACGTACATATATATATATATATATATATATATATATATATATATATATATATATATATACATACATATATATATATATATATATATATATATATATATATATATATATATATATATATATATATATATGCATATTAAATGTTACTACATCTGTACATCGAGTCCAAAATTTTATCACGAACAATTCAGATTCCATGCACTTCTCTTTTTATGAAACTACAATCCCTGTTATTATGTAAACGTCATAAACCTTAATAACTCGAGGTTACTTTGAAAAATTGGTGTCAAATTTTTTAATTAATAATTTACGTGGTTAAAACAAAGCTGTTGTTAATTATTTTTTTGTTATGTTCATCATGCTTTATTAAAGTTATTTGATTTATTATAAGACCAGTGTGTCTGAAATTATGTAAATTAACATAATATTATTTTTAGCCCCCTTACCTTTCATCAAAGCTTTTTTTTTACGTTTAGCACAATATATGTTTAAATATGTAGTGGATCTAAGAAATTCTGAAAAAGAAACAAAAATAATAAAGTTATTTGGCGTGGGAATGTCCACAGTGGCGACATCAAAGGAGATTCGCAAGGACCATCGAACGATAATGAGGCTTGTTGAAAATATTTGAGAATTGGACGTAAAATAAAAGGGCTTTAATTTTTTTTTCTCCACGTGGGTAACGTAAACTAAAACGAGTTATAGCGAAACAACAACTTCTGACCTGTGCTCAAACCTTTGACCAGGTTTGAATTGAGGGAGTCATGGATAACGGGTGTAGAATACTTAGCCAACTGAGATCTGTCAAGAAATCTATACTAACACCTCTCAATAAAGCAAATATTCAAAGTGTCAAATTTGGGCTAAGAAGTACAGAAAAAAAAATGACTTTTCTACAGTAGATTTTATAGACGAATCTCGGGGGACACTCGATAGAGCCGATGGATGGGCCAAAGGATGGATTCTGTCTGATGCAGATGTGCTTGTGGTTAAAAGAAGAAAGTGATGAGGCGACAGTTTGATGATATGTGTCGACAAAACCATTATTGAATCGTTCAAACTGAACAGTGTTAAATGCTGCGAATTTTACGACTTTGAATGAATCTCAGCTTTTCAGTTCCAAAGTGTATAATTATGCCCGACATTGCTCATTCTCATGTATCTAATGTTACTCGTAAAGTTTTCGGACGTAAAAAATTTATAGGAGAGAATCTGATGAAATGGCCGCTATCAAGCCCCGAACTGAATCCAATCGAAAATTCATGGTCAATTGTAAAGATGAAATAATATGACGGTGGCAATCAATATTATATTAAATTAGACACACTGAAAGCATTTAAAATTACCATATAGGAAGTAAAAGAAATAATAAAGAATATATCGCTGGCTGTTATTGAGAAAAAATGGTCATTATATTAAAGTGTAAATGCTTCAATGACGTATCATGGAGGCAGAGTGGAGTAATGGATAGCGGCTCGGATTGAGGAATTCCAGTCGTGCTAATACCCTTGGGAAAGGTATGAATCCTCTTCTCCCCCAGCTATGGGTAAATAGCAGGACAGATTGGGTTCTATAACGCAGAAATAAATGGCAACCTACTGCGTGGAAAAAACTTCTGCCTCGTCAGTCATGTATCTGTCGATACATGATCGCCAAACCGTATATCACGCATGGCACATAACTGATTGACTTATCATATATGTATGTTATTTATTCTTTTATAGGTGTTGATCAATTATTGATGATTTTATTACCATGTTATTGAAGTATAATTTATTTTCTGGTTATGCATAATAAATTCAAACTACAGTGTTTTTTTTTATAATAAGTCCAATGAATTTAATGAAAAATATTTTGAAACTATCTAAAACATCAAGAAGCGTTTTGTCTGCAGATGAATTTAGTAATTCAAATGATATATATATATATATATATATATATATATATATATATATATGTGAGGGTGAGTTGAAAAGAATGCAATTTGTTTTACTATATCAGAAATAAAATAAAGTTCTACATCACTCAGTTATATGCCATGCGTTATGCACGCTTAATCGATCATGTATCTTTCGATACATGACTGACGAGACGGATTTTTTTCCGTAGTAGTATGTCATTACTTTCTGCGGTAGACCAGTTTGCCATCCAAGGCTATAAAACCCGGTCTCTCCTATAGCTTGTTGGGAGAAGTTTAATACCTTTCCCAAGGGTAAGTGAATGTAATGGATTCGACTGAAATTTGAACTCGGCTCTCCGATTTCTCAATCCAAACCGCTATCCATTACTCCACCTTACTCACATACGGGATTGTTGATATACGAGCCGGAGTTTGGCCGATTTTTGTCTTGAGATACGAGTTGAATTTTGAAATACGAGCGAGTTTTATTGAAGCATCCGCTGGTTGCTGTAGCTACCTCTAATCTTCGGGAGTATTTTCACTTGCAGTACACATGTTCACATCGATCTGGAAGTATCTTTGCTGTGTTCTGTCTATTTTTTTTTTGCCAAATTTCTTAATTCACACCATAGGACCGAAGAAAGTAGGTGTAAAAAGCAGTGGTAAAAAGCCTAAACATGATTTCACTTGTGGTAATGCTGGAAATTATTAAAAAAAAAAATATGAGAAAGACGTGCGAGTAATGGATATGTATATATATATATGTGTATGTATTAGGTTGGTGCAAAAATAATGACGTAATAATGTCGTTTTTTGACGTTAAGAAATACGTCAAAAACGACATTATTACGTCATTATTTTTGCTCTAACCTAATATGTGTGTATATATATATATATATATATATATATATATATATATATATATATATACATATATACATATATGGGGTTGCCATTTTATACATTAACTATACTAATCTACTTTTTGTATGAATGCTTCATTGTAATACATATATATATATATATATATATATATATATATATATATATATATATATATATATATATATATATATATAATGCAACGACTTCTAACAAAATACGTAAATATACCAGAATTTAATCTATTTTTAAGGCCAGGGGAATTTTTGTCAGAATTATGCTCAATACATAGACAATAATCAAGAAATGAATTCGTAAATTTTCAAAGGACTTTGCTTTATTGAACAACACTAGACTTTTGCACAACATCACTTATCAGGGTCAGAATGTCCGATAAATCTCTTTATGAAAGTCTAGACCATGGGAACTCATTAATAAGATAAGTCCTTTGCATTTTTACTAATCATTTAATAGACTATATAAATATATGCACACACACGTTTCTACATTTGTGTGTGTGTGTGTGTGTGTGTGTGTGTGTGTGTACGGGCCAGATTAAAATTCCTCGATTCAACCGTGAATGTATTTTTAAAAAAATCTGACTGTTGGTCATTGGTCAGATTTTGGGGAGTGAATCAATTAATCTGCGTGTATATGTATGTATGTATGTATGTATGTATTTATGTATGTGTGTGTGTTCGTGTGCGTGTGTTTATTTATGTGTGTGTGTGTGCGCGCGCATGCGTGTGGCTGTGTGTCGGAATGGGGTGATCATTCATATCTCTTCTCTCCAAATTCTTTAATAATGTCATTTTTCGCATATGTTAATTTATGTATATTCCCGGCCGTAAATTTTAGCTTACGGCCCAATTAGGTTGAAACGCCGGTTCCCGTAAGATTACCTTCACAAAATTCTTACAATCCATAAATATTGGCTTTAAATAACGTGTAAAAGGTTGATAAACCGTGAAAAACATCAATCAATAAATCGATGTAACTGTATCGTAAAATTTTAAGTATTGCATATTTAAGTGTTTCTCCGTCCTCTATTTTACACATATAATTCATTATTGAATTTGTTTCAATCAACTGTAATCTTTTTTTCTCTCGCTTGGTCCATGATTCTATCCGAATAGGCGTGTTGAAGATTTATATTAGAATAATTCCGTTCTTCTAACTTGGAACAAATTCATATATTTCATACGATGTCTTAGAAATATAGGATATGAATCTCATTCATCTGAAAGATGAATGAGATTCATATCCTTCATATCCAATTGATTCCAAGAGATTCATATCATTCATATCCAATTGATTGAAAAAGAAGCAGAAAAACAATCAAAAAGTTAATTTAGAATTTCCGTAACAAAGGGAAATCATTGGAAAAAAGAAGTAATTTTTTTTTTTTTTTTGAGCCCTTGACTTATACGCAGAAAAAAAAATTCTATTCAACTTTTCAAAGTCTGTCTATATTTCTGTGATGAGGTATTATGTACATTATTTACATTATTGTTCTAGTTCCACATGCCATGTTTAATAGATATCAGTTATCTCCTGTTAATTTCCCTCTGAAATTTCTCCACTGCCTTAACCGGGTATTGAACTCACACTCTTTGCGTCCTGTCACTGGATATAACCAACGCCTTTATCCACTGTGCCATGTGTCCTTGAGAACAGTCTGCCCAGTGAGCGAAATAAAGGGCTAAGTTCGAAATTCCGACGACCTGAAGAAGGCAGGAGCGTACAACGACCGAAACGTTGTGATAAATATGGCGACAGAGATGAGGACAATAGTCTGAATACTGTAAATAATCAACTTTTCAACCTGGAAAGAGCGTAAAAAGGGTTATGCCAAATGAGCTCAGCTTTTGGGGCCTGACAATTTCCAAAATAACAAAGTATTAGGTTGGTGCAAAAATAATGACGTAATAATGTCGTTTTTTGACTTTAAAAATACGTCAAAAAACGACATTATTACGTCATTATTTTTAAACCAACCTAATAAAAAAATCATCGCATATTTTCTTCTACGACCTGATATTCAAAGAACTTAAAAGGATTACTTCGTTACTTATTTTAGTGCATCATTATGTACAACTATCAGCACGTGACACAAACAATGGCCTATGCATTATTTAAACAAATTAGTTGTAGATAATCGACAGGGCCTATTTATAGCCATCTGTTACTTATATTGTTGCTAGCTGTGACTGTTTTTCCACATTTGCATAAGTAACGAAGTAATCGTTCTAAGTAACGTGGTTAATGGAAATAAGTGCTCCATGATTTGGAGCGTTTCGTTTCTTTAAATCGATAACTGCAGAGCGTTTACAACTTCACAAATATACAATTCTCTCTCTTTCTGATTCTCTCTCTCTCTCTCTCTGTCCCTCTATCTATCTATCTATCTGTGTGTTTGCGCGCGTGTGACTATATATATATATATATATATATATATATATATATATATATATATATATATATATATATATTTATATGGGTGTGTGTGTGCGTTTATGCGTGTGCGTTTATGTGTGTGTCTGTGCGTATAATTGTACACACACATATATGTGCGTATAATTGTACATATATGTGTGTGTATGTACATAAACATTTCTTTACACAAGGAAATATACAAATCTTCCTTCAAAGAATTTTCAAATGGACACTAATGATGTTATACAGACGCGTCCACCACAGATATATATATATATATATATATATATATATATATATATATATATATATATATATATGCCTGTGAATGTGTGTGTGAACGTATGTATGTATGCTCGGGTTGATCCGCAGGCCTGTTTCCTTACATGGAGTTATTAGCTGAATGTTATTTGCCATTTCACAGTATTGTACGCAAAATTTTAAAGAAAATACATATTCACAAATGAATAGAGTGGATTGAAAATGAAGATGATAATGTTTAAACAGAAATGTACAGAGTGTAAAATAAATGGTTTTATCCTCATTAGGCGTGTGATGACTTATGGACTATAATAAAAGAGCTACAATTTTAATACTATTAAATGTGCGTTTGATGTGGTTCCTCAGCTTATATTTATTATTACTAGTATATATATGCACCTTATATATATATAGTATAAAGCATGTACTGTGATATATATATATATTTATTTATTAAAGACATTTTTATGTTTAACATTCTTTTTATAGATACAAGTATTTAAGTAAATGCTCTGTTTATAATAAACAGTATTAAATAATATTTACCGGCCTGAATATCCGAGAAATTTTCATAGAAAATATTCGTCCTTCGACAGGATTCGAACCTGCATCATATACGGAACCGTCATATAGCCTGACGTGCCTTACCGCACGGCCACAAAGTAACGTTCAGTTGGCAAAGTCGAATTTACTGATTATAAACTTCAATTTTCCATGAATCTCTCATGTACATTCATAACTGCTCATGGCGTATCAAATATAAACAAATGACGTCACACATTATGAAATGAACAAATTCCGACAATTATTTAAAGACATTTTTATGTTTAACATTATTTTTATAGATACAAGTATTTGAATAAATGCTCTGTTTATAATAAACAGTATTAAATAACATTTACGGCCTGAATGTCCGAGAATTTTTCATTTGATACGCCATGAGCAGTGTTCGTCGGTTGAAATTGATCTATACCCCCATATAAGGTAATTTGGGATTTTGTTGTGTAATATATATATATATATATATATGTGTGTGTGTGTGTGTGTATGTAAATTGTGTGCGCGAACGCGCGTTAATGTGTGCACGCCAGTGTGCGTGTGTGTCAAAGAAACCACAATAGTTGCTGATTATTTTCACGTGATATTGGTACAGAATTCAGTATAAAATTAAATGCGTAATACCTTGAATGTTGCCTTGTCGATCGTAGCCCGAGTGAGCCAACATTCAAATATATTTATTTCAAAGCAAAAAATAATCTTTCGTAATACGTTGTTTTTATGCTTGACTTCATCTGTATCCAAAACTAATTGTTTAAACTCCTAAGTGCACATTGAACGAAATACATTTCATTGATAATGTTCATATTAAAGAAGGAAAAAAAAAGAAAGAAAGAAAGAAAAAACAAAAAAAGAAAATAAGTAAAAAACAATGAAATAAAATTAACCTGTCTAGTCGGGCTACGTAGATCTGAGGTAGAAACATTTAGTAGGCAATGTATTTCTTACTTTGATTTGAGAAATAATCTGTTAAAAATCTATAATGTCTTTTATGTCCTGTTTTCCCAAGAACTCATTTGTATTTGAAATTATTGTTTTCAAATCTCCATTGAAAAGAAAGTATTCCGTATAGTATGAAACATTTTAGCACAGTATATCAATAGAAAAAGGGAAAATTAAATTTAGCCCGACCTAAAGTCTGCGAAAATAAAAGAAAGTTGCAGTCTTAACTCGTCTACTGAAGGGTTGGTTTAAGGAGTGTGACTGGGGTATTTTGAATAAATTACAAATTGGAGATACCTAAATAGTTCTTGAAATTTCTTTTCTTTGTTTCCTGTGAACACTGTGTATCTCCATATTTTATGTTGTTAATAGTGTAATTGCAAATGTATGGAGTTGCAAGGAACAAAATTTTGTACTTGTTTTATTTAGGTATCTCAAAATTTGTAATTTATTGTAAATTTAAGTAAGGTCCTTGAGAACTCATGTCAAAATATCAGGGTTGATTTTCAAGGTTTCCTATTAAAACTGCATTTACATTAATTTAAACCCTTTCATCACAAGTAAGGTGATAAAAGGTCTAAGATACAAGGGGTTACCGAATTTGCAGGAAAGTTAGTTATTTATTAGAAAGGTCAAGAAAAGAACAGGATTTGCGGACACGTGCAAACAGACAAGTAAAGAAATGTTGTTGCTTTCACCCTCCATATTTTTCTAGTTACGCTATTAACAATATAAAATATGCAAATTACAAAGTGTAGATAGGAAGCAAAGAACGGAAACTACAAGAACTCCCATACATGGTAGTGAAGGAAAGCGAGAATAAAAGAGTAAACATCAATTGTAAAAAATAAATAAAAATAAAACGGAATACATCTTAATAAAAGCAACAGCCTACCCGGCAGATTAAAAATTGGAGATGCCAAATTCAAACAAGTTCAACAATTTAAAGATCTACGAAGCGTTTTAACAGAGGATGGAAAGTGCGACATGGAAATCCGAAGGCGCATTAGGATAGCGAAATATGCCTTCCAAAAGCCAAGCAGAGTATTAAGAAACAGAAAAAATTCGTTAGAAACAAATAAAAAAAAAAAAAAATAAGGACTGTTAGGTAATATAACTCCTACTTTATGGCAGATGAAGTGGAGAATTGCGTCATTAGAAATGTAGTTCTACAGGAGGATTCTGAGGATACTATGGACCGCATTTGTGAGCAACGACGAAGTTTTAGAGAAAATGGAAACAAAAGGAAAATTATACTTAACAACAGGAAGAGACATTTGAAATATCAGTGGCAATTAATGAGGAAAGAGGACTTGGAAATACTAATACTCACAGGACTGATTAAAGTAAGTTGGACAGAGGAAAACAACGCAAAACGTACCTAATGACATTGAGTAAATGGCTGGCGGAAGAAAGAGAGATAAAATGGAAATTTGCCACTTTGTGTCGATCTAAAGTTTGTTTTTTTTCCTTCTATAATTTCTAGCTCCCAAAAGCAATTTCAATCAACGTCAATTGATTTTCATTTGCCTCTTTAGCAAAGTGGTTCTACAGGAGAAATTTGAGGATAGCATGGACCGCATATGTGAGTAACGACGAAATTTTAGAGAAAATGGAAACAAAAGAAAAATTATATTTATCATCAAGAAGAGACAGTTGAAATATCAATGGCAATTAATGAGGAAAGAGGACTCGGAAATTCTAATACTCACAGGGCTGATTAAAGTAAGGGGGACAGAGAAAAACAACGCATAACCTAAAAAAGCGGAAAAAGAGAGCTAACAAAAAGACATCATTTATTAAGACCTACAAAGAAATGGAAATTGTGGAGAGCCATGATCTTCTACGTTCTAAAGGGAAACGGCACCTAGAAGTAGAATCTTGTATTTTAAAATTTACAAATATTTGAATGGAAAATCGTCTAATTTTGAGACAGGTGGAAATTTGCCACTTTGTGTTGATCTAAAGTTGTTGTTTTTTTTTTTCTTTTCCTTTCATAATTTCTAGCTCCCAAAAGCAATTTCAATCAACGTCAATTCATTTTCCTTTGCCTCTTTAGCAACCAACAGTTATTATAAAAACATCAAAAAACAGAAAATATATATCTGAGTTCAAATTCGTCACTGTTTATCAATTTAATGTTTATCTTTGTCATTTCCTTGGTACAAACGCACAATGTTAATTCAACAAAACTTTCTATCAGAAATTCAAATCCAGAAAATAGTTTTCAAATTTGAAGTCATTCATCTGATCACGTAAACCAAGATTTATCAACAGGTTTTAACTCAGATTCGTTCGACTTTGATATTTTTTTTAACAAGACCATCATTAAATATTAGCTGCTATAAGTCAGTTCAGTTATTTAATATCTTTTAGCATTAACGACATCGGTTTTGTCAACAAGTCTAGAAAGAATTTTGAATCTGTCTTTTCTGTCTCGGCTCCTCCAGGTCGATCAAACAACGGATTGAAATGTTTGGATTTAGTGCCATTCCTCCAACCGAGAAAGAATTATTTCATAACGATTTTGAATTTCACTTTCTTTCTTTCTTGTTTCATTCTTATTTTTCTTTCAATTTCTCTTATTTAATGTTTTTATTTGTTTTCCCATTTCATTTTCCTACTTTTCATGTTTTTCTATTTCTTTCATTCTTTTTGTTTTTCCTTTTGATATATTTCTTCTTCCTTTCTCCCTTTTGATTTTCTGTTTTTCTTTATTTTTTCACACTTTTCTTCTATTTTCTTTCTGATTTTCTTTTTCATTCTGTTTTCTTTCTCTTTTTCCTTTCTTTCTTTTTTCCTTTCTTTTCTTCCTTTTCGTTTTTCTTTCTTTTTTTTTCTTTATTTTATTTTTTGTTTTTCATTCTTTTTCATTTTTTTCTTAATTTTATTTTCTATTTTTTCCGCAACTTTCTTTCCCCATCTCTCAATTTTCTTTCTGTCTCTCATTTTTCCTTTCTTTCTTTAATTCTGTTTTTTTTTTTTTTTTTTTTTCCTATCTTTCCTAATCTTTCTTTATTTTCCTCTTTCATTCTTAAATTTTCTTTCTTTGGTTTATTTTTATTATCGCTTTTTCACGTATTTCGTGAGAATATTAATTTTCTGATTTTATTAAAAAGAAATACATTTGATCGGCAATTGAAGAATCTAAGGTGTGTGTTTTAAAAAGCAAAATATCATTTAAAGAATAAAATTACGAACAATATTCCGAGGGTAAAAATGGCCACAAATTTTTCTCATTTTTACGAGTGCAGATATTTAGGAACATATATTTACACACGCACATACAAATATATAGGTGGTGCAAAAATAATGTCGTTTTCTCACATAGTAACATATGTGAGAAAACGACATTATTTTTACACCAACCTTATATATATATATATATATATATATATGTGTGTGTGTGTGTATGTGTGCACGCGCGTGTGTGTGTATTAATAGAATGAAAACATTCCTTTATATATAACTCAATCTGAGTGATACATGTTTCATTGAAATTAGTGAAAGGAATAATTCATTTTTTAAAATTTAATTTTAACCTGAAACAATGCATTGGTTGGTTACAGACAGTGTAAATATTGTTGGAGCCTTTGTCATGGAGTGCTTTCAGCCATAAATCAGACCACATCTGTACTCATAAGACAAAAGTAGACACTGATTAATGTTAATTAAAAAGTAAGAGAAAACTCAATCTTTCATTGTAAATACAACATATCAGTGAAATACTATTTATATTATTCGGACTATTGTCTTCATCTTTGTCGCCATATTTATTACAACGTTTCGACCGTAGTGCGCTCCGGCCTTCTTCACGTCGTTGGAATGTCGAACTGAACCCTTTATTTAGGGCACTAGAATAGACTGTTCTAGTTCCACGAGGATAAAGGCGTGGATTAGATCCAGTGACAGGACCCAAAAAGTGTGAGTTCAATACCCGGTTAAGGCAGTGGAGAACTTGGAGAGGGAATTTAACAGGAGATAACTAATAGCTGACATCCATTAGACATGGCACGTGGAACTAGAACAGTCTACCCTAGGTGGGGGAATCACGGTAGTTTACACGGTGTAACACCGTGATTCCCACCTGATGAGACGTCTAAAAAAGGTTTTCCCTTTTTTGACGTTGAAACAAAAATATACAATTTTGTAGTGGATATGTGCATGTTCTAATGTAACACTGCATAAGATATATAAATATTTACAGCTCTACTTTGTGCATTGAGCACTATTTTTAATTTAATGCTTTGAACGCTGTAATCCTAATGTTTGTTCTGTTGCACTGTGATACACACACACATATATATATGAGTGTGCAATAATCATGATATATATATATGTGTGTGTGTCAGCGTGCGCATGTGTATTCACAAACACATATACACACACACACACATATATATATATATATTTATATATATGTATATGTCTGTGTTGATTATTGCGTAATCGTTATTTTTAGTGGACGATATTATCGTACTGACATCTTTGATTTTTTTATTTTCTTAAAAGTTTACATTAATGTTTAACTTTAGTCATACGAAAGAAAATTTTGCCTCCTCACAGGAATCGAACCCGTATTCAATTATTCCATCTGGAACAGCACTCCATGGAATAATTAGCACTAAAAATGTTAATGATGAACCAAAGTTGTTCTCTTGGATTAATACAAAGTGATGCCGGGCTCGAATTCCATTAATTTATTGTGTTTGCAACCATGATGGTCATGGTAGTCAATAGTTAAAATTCTAAAGGAACATTGTCATACATAATTATATTACTTCGCTTAAAGTTTCTTTGTTTTGACATCTACTATCGAAAATATGTCCTTGCCAAGAATTTAGACAATTCTCGACATTTATGCTGACATCAACAACAACAACTTTAAAGAAATCCATAATTTTACTGCCTCCCGTTTGCTAGGCTCTATGTCAGGTAATTTCACAGTCTCTATAAATGACAGCAACTCTAACATTGTCATCAGATGAATCTAAGGCAGACCTACATTATAAAATAACAATTATAGTTGAGGTGACAGTTTTCATGTACTACTTCGCAGAATATTCTTAATGTTTTTTTTTTTGTTTTTTTTTCGTTTTTATATTTCGAACATCATATTTT
>OZ010585.1:51314961-51332461 GCA_963932145.1 Acanthosepion lycidas
GCCGAGTTCCAATTGTGAGCTGTTGTCAATCACAACAGCCGCACCTGAAAGCTTATAGAACCTGGTATAGATCTTTTGGTAGCCCATCTATGAAGTTTCCAGGCTAGACGTTGTTTAACTTCGCTGAATGTATGAGAACAGCACTCGGAAAAGAAATGCAATATATATATATATATATATATATATATATATATATATATGCAAATGTCACCGTTTCACTAAGTCATACTTTATTAGCTTTGCTTCTCGAGGCCGTAGTCTAATATACCATACTATTTTGGAATCAGGCCGACTTCGTGAAATCATCCCGGGACGGATATAGATACGTATATCCCCAATCCTTAAATTTGTGATTTCCTAGTTTTCATTACTACGATTGTTTTCGTATTCCGACATCTTGACTTCTACGGATAAAAAAAAAAATTGTAGGGACACAATTCTCTGACTTTCAAAAGCTCATTTTCAAATCAAAAATTAGTTTTCAAATTACAGAGCTTCAAAATAAAATTTTCTGTTTTCAACTTTACTGCTACATACCATTTTGGAATTAGGCCGACTCCGTTAAAAAATGAAAAAACATTCCGTGCTGCATCGGGACCGGCGATACTAAAATTTTGGATTCCCCGATTTTTTCCCCGATTTTTTTACGCGATTTTTGGAAACATTTTGTTTTGTATAACAATTTTTATAATTTGGAATAAATTTGGAAATGATCGAAATTAATTGCAAAATCCAGCGAAAATCACCCATGAAATAAAAATAATTGTTTGTGCGTAAAGTAAGGAACGATGCACATCAAATTGTCTTTAAATTAAGTGTCGGCAGAATTATGGTTGAACTTTTAAAAAGTAAGCTTACCTATTAATGCAATACTTAAACGTAGCTATCAATTTGGGGATCTTCTGTAGTTTATTGTTGCCTATCGCATATACTCTCCCCTAACTATTTTAATGGAAGTCCAATTAATAGCCCTACGCAGGAGCTAGCTTAAATGCCACCTGATAGTGTGTATTTTAAGCTAGCATATATATATATATATATATATATATATATATATATATATATATATATATATATATATTCAGGTAATTCAGAGCAACATGAATCCATCCAACTCTTATCTTAAATAACAACTTAAAAGAGACTGTTTGACCAACACAAGTACTGACCAAAATTCATGTTATAAAAAATAAAAAAGCAAATGAAAACTACAGACAAAAGTTCATTTTCTCCATCAAGACATTCATTTCAGTAGTTCACTGCTACCAGCTAGCAGAAAATTATTTTTTCCTGATGATGTCCATGTTGGCCGAAACTAGTCGAGGAATCTAAATGAAATAATAATAAAACGAAAGAATATTTATATAAAACCCAGTGTGTCTGAAGTGTTTTAATTTTTTAATATTTGTATTGTTCAATATATATATATATATATATATATATATATATATATATATATACTGATTCAAAATGATATGTTTGGGTTCATTTACTTGTTTGGCATGGTGCAGAATCCTGTTGCCAGACATAGTTTCTTCCAGCATCGTCTTTCATGCCCCAAGGCAGTACAACCTCCTCAATTCCCTTGATGTAGATCTCTCTGTTGAGTCAGATGCCCTCGCCAACAAATTCGTGAGTTCTTTTTTAATCAGAACGATTAGAGTGAACTTACCGAGCTGCCGTAATTTCGTAATCGCCATTATTCTCCTCCATTTCTTTCTGATTCTCTGCACTGTCAGATTGACACCGAAACACGCTGAAATCTTCATATTGAAGCTTCCGACGGAAATGCCAAATCGTACATGGGACACTTTTTCTCACAGACCGTGCCCAACAAACCGTACTGTATTGTGCAGTCGACAAAATTACAAACAATGCGCATGCTCGAAATTAAAAATATAAAATGGCGACAATTTACCCATCACAAATATATATATATATATATATATATATATATATATATATATAATATATATATATATATATATATTAATTTTCTATCATTTCTATATCCTTGCTTGAACCGGCTTCTAATTCTCTGGAAGTCGTGGATCTCGGGAGCACAGTCCTATGGGTAAGGGAAACTTGGATGAGTTCAACCACGGAATATATGTACGATCGGCCCAATATCGAGTCTAATTCTTTACCTCTTTGCCTCCGAGGCCCGTTGCTACAGTTGGTTATGTCGTTTTCTTCCTATCGTAACTGTCGGGTTTTCAATTCTCGGTAGTGGATGCGCACTGCTAACGAGTCCCAAATAGTGGACGAAACTGACGTCTAGTGCTTTCTGCATTCTGCTGAGGTTTCTTCTAGACTCGATAAATTACTTAATTATCTCAAATCCTTCTTAATTTCAATCATTTGTATCTCTCTCTCTCTCTCTCTCTCTATATATATATATATATATATATATGGGTTGGGATCAAATATGGATCGGAATTCATTAAATTAGAAACGTTTATCAAGTTTCACATTTAATAAAACTTTTCTTAAACCTTCATCATATGGAGGTAAAGAAGAAAGAAATCCCTTATCGTAACGTTTTCTTTATTTTGCTCTTGAATATTTAAACTGGTTCTTTTATTGTCACCATTCTGTGTGTTTTTGGTATTATTATTTATATATGTTATGTTTCCTGATTTCTTTAGAGCCGGGTCCAAAATATGATCCTTAGGCGCTATAGGAGAATTGTCATTTAAGTGATATTGCACTTTTCTTAGTATATGGAATGTTCCTCGTAAGGCGATCTTCTGGGCAACCTGTATGTTAATGTTACCTGGGAAACTCTTCGTAAAACTGTCCATTCATTTTCTCACAAGACCCAAAGCTCCGATTACTGTTCGTACAGTCTCAGTCTTCATTCCCCACATCCTGTTAAACTTGATCTCCAGGTCCTTGCATTTGGACAATTTCCCGATAATTTTCATGGAGGTATTTCCCTCAAATGGTACTGCTATGTCAATAAGCATACACTTCCTGAATTTCTTGTCTTTTATGGTAATATCAAATCTGTTGTCTTTTACTTCCCTGTCAGTTTGAATTGGCATATCCCAGAGGACAGTTACATCATTATTTTGAGTAACTGTGTCCAGTTGGTGCTCATACCATCTCTCAGTGGTTGCGATTTCGTGCTTCTTGCATATCTTCCAGTGCACATATGTCGCTATCTTGTTATGTCTGTGGGTATATTCATTTTTTGCTAGTTCCGGACATCCTTTAATCCTGAGATAATAGCGTCGACAGTTTCATCATGTTTTCCACAGATCCTGATTTCCGGGTTATTTCCATCCTCGATTATGTGACAGTGATAGGATATGTTTGCGAGGCTTTGGTCCTGAGCTGCAAAAATTAGGACTTCTGTCAGAACTATCAACCTGGTGGTACTCAGCACTGATTTATTTGAAATATATAACATTATAATCTGCCGCTCTTCTTCCAACGAAAATAAATATTGATTGAAACTCAAAAGTTATTATATGTAAGCTTTGCCTGTTGAAATACAAGCTGAATACACGGATCAAAAAGTAACATGAAGACGAGGAGGCTTTCGTCGAATATTGACAAGTTTTGTTTAAGAAATCCCAGGGAAATCAAAACCGAAGCACCCAAGAAAATCTGCGGTTAAATCATCAGATATATTACTCGAAGTAATTGATAGACTTACGTTATTTTCAGTGTTATTTCTGGTTATCGTCAGTTTTCACACATATATGTTCTACATATAAGATAGGAGTTAAGCTTCCTTTAAAATAGCTACCAATATTTGTTATAGAATTATGGCTACCATTGTTAAACAAAATGGCCACCATATTTTTAAAAGGAAATGACTATCATTCTTTTTTAAACAAAAATGACCACCATTGATTGTTAAAAGATGGTCAACATCGTTTGTTAAACAAAATGGCTATAATTGTTTGTTAAAAAAATGGCTAATTATTTTTAATAGAGAAAAAACTAACATTGTTTAGTGGCTATCATTGTTTGTTAAATAAAATTACCACCATTTATTGTTAAAGATAATGCTTACTATTTTTTTGTTAAACAAATAGCCACCATTGTTTTTGAAGGTGCTATTTCATTATTTTAAATACCGGTTAATTTTACCGTTAACTTTTACTATTGTAAAATATTTTGCTTTTAATTTTTATAAACAGAAATTAATCTTGAATCTCTCTTACAAACCTGGTAATCGGTAAGAATGCAAATAGCTCAGACTGAGTGGCAAATCTGGAAAAAGGATGAAAGATCGATAAAGTATAAGTATGTGTTCGAAAGAAATCAGTAATCTTTGTTGATGAGATTGAGGGCGTTCTCAAATATCTAAATTTGACTCTGTAGAGAGAAGAGGACGACCAAAGAGACGGGACCAATGAAAATAGTTCAACGGGTGAAAAGTAGGTGAATGCAAAAGAATATATATGCGCCAAACAGCACCTGGACATTCTGGTACACACTGCTTGATGAAGCAGTCTACACGTTACAGACACCTAACTGACTTCGGTTGCCTCATCCTTCGAATTTAAAAAAAAAAACAGCCACCTCCACAGATAGCCACGATACTAACACTCTCCTCACGCTCATGAGCAGAGTGATGAAGCGAGTAGAGAGTTGAACTCTGAGAAAGTGGGATCGAAGGAGGCAGAAGAAAGATAAAGAAGAACATGCATATAGAGAGAGATGTAAGAAAAAATCTATAAAATGACGCAGGGATATAAGACGATAGGTAGGGTAATGAAGTGTATGAAACTGGGATATAAGACGGTGAAAAGAGGAAGTGCGACAAAGCGAAATGCAAGTAGAAAAAGTAAAACAAAAGAAGAAAGTATATAATTATAGAGATAAAATATGACCGATCGGAGCCCAGGAAAATGGAGGCAATAAAGGACATTTTGATAAGACGTCTCGGATGAAAATGAAGTTTGATAAAATGGGGTGGGCCACCTTCTATCCGCCATATCCCTTCAGGGCGTGTGCAGTCATGGCTCTCCAGGAACTTCTATCCTTTCTAGCTATTCCAATCGCTTTTTACAATCCTTCTCGATCCATTATCTGCCGCTCATTTAGATAAGCTCTTGAGGTTACTCGTTGTTTCCCTCCGCCTCTCTTGCTTCCAGTATGTCCATTTGAGTGTCTAATTTTCTGAGACTTCTTTCCTCACTAGAAATGTCAACTGCCTCTTTCGGATTCTAATTATGAGTTTCTGTTTTGTTTCCCTTTTCCTGAATACTTCCCAGTCACTCACATGTCTCATCCATGGTTTTCTCAGCGTCACTCTGTAGAATCGCATCTCAAAGTCTCCTCTTCATCTGCGAGGAAATTTTCTAGCATTCACTGCCATGTAGAACATATTTACAGAGGATTTCATCCCGCTTTTCTTTGATTCTAACGATACTCGCTTGTGTTATTTATTTTTTGGAAAACTTCTTTTGCAAAAGTGTCCAAATCGGGTAAAAGCAAAACTGTCTATTTGTTAGATTAAGATCTGAACCGTTGTATTTTAGAAATGATTAAAGATATCTTACTGGAATTCTTCGAGCTTTTTGTCACAAAAAAATATATATAATTGCTCTCCAAATCGTGATGAAATCGATCATAAACGAAAATGACATGTACATCATTAATTAATCATCGGAAGCTCATGAAGGATTGAAATTAAGTTCACACGCACACACACACACACACACACACACACACACATACACATATATATATATATATATATATATATATATATATATATATATATATTCCGAAATCACTTTCCAACTTATTCAAGATGATCTTCACCCTCTCTAATCTTCTAACTTTCTGTCCTGGAATAACAAGGTGTCTCGCACGTTTCACGTACGATTTCATTTTCAAGTCTTTTTTTTTTCGCTGCTCATCGAACTGTCATAGATGATCCTCTTCTCTTACGTGCCAAACATCTTATGGATTTAGTTAGATTTTTTCTCATTGATTTTCTTAACTCTAAGTTGAAATGATGACCTCCCTTCCTGTTATGACCTTCTGATCCAGGTTTCCTCTCTACTGCTCCTTCTTTTTAAAACTTATTCACCGTTCTCTTGATGTTTCTTGAGTAGACTCTGAAGATGGAAGCCTGAGTATGAATGTTGATAACATTACTGAAAGCCTGAATGATCTTTTTCCCCTCACCATTGCTCATTTGGGAAGGCATAGTGGGGTTGAGACAAAGCGATTATTAACTGTTCTCTTTCTAGCTGAATAACGCAAAGAGTTTTTTTTAGTGATTCTCATGAATAATGGTGTGAAGATAGCTAAACGTCTTATATGAAAATCTGGAAAAAAGAAACTCGATTTGTTTAGTTTTTTTTTTAAATATTAAACATTTTCTGGAGATGAACAATTATGCTGTTATATGATTTGTACAATTTTACTGCTTCCTTTAAAAATGTATTAATGATAATATTGTTTCCTTTACAAATATATTGCTGGTAATATTTTTTTTTTCCAAAAATGTATTGCTGGTAATATTTTTTGAAAAAATGTATTGCTGGCAATTATTTTTTTTTTTTCAAAAATGTATTTCAGGTAATAATGTATTGTTGGTATTAAAACCTATTTTTACAATTTCATGGCGTTTTGAACCAAGTTTGGAGTTAACTATTTGCCCATAGCTGGGACCCTAACAGGTGCTAAAACCCCGGGTCATGGTGAACCTGGGAACACCAACAACTAAGAGGTGGTTCCACGCTCCTCAAAACCTCCTGATCAGAGGGCTTGCTGCCGGATGTAGTTTATCGTCTTACCCAGGACGCTGTGAATAAAGAGAGAAAAAGAAAAAGAAAAACTGTAATATAGAAAGGAAATTAATGTGTAGGAGATAAATAATTAATAAATAGAAAGCGAAAGAACGATTTGAATTGAAACGCTTTTTTACGGCATATCAAGCCTTTTTATGTTATTTAATGCCGAAACATTTTGGATTGTTAGAGTAAGTCTTTCTTTTGTTCTTCGAACAGTGAAGATTACATTAACAATTTTTTCTGAAAATAACAATAATTTTCCAAATACAAATCCTACTATTTAATCCATAGCGGGGGGAGATACATTCATCCCTTTCTCAAAGGTATTTGTACGTAAGTTAATGTAACGAACCCGAATAGAATTCGAAATCAGTACTACTGATTTCTCATTCCGAGACGCTAACTATTACACCACGCCCACACCCAAAATAGATGGAAAGACGATAGGGAAGTTAGAAAAGCAAAGATGTACATTTCCGAAAATTAGATCGTGATGTTGCAGTTGTGATAGGCAGGAAGAAGGGGAAATGCAAGCATGAAAAGAGAGTGCAGTTGTCATATAGATAGACAAAGATCAAAATGTCACATGGTAAAACGTGGTTTGCTTTGTAAAAATAACAATATGTCGTAAGAAATCATAAAGACATATTCGTTATTTTCTGATTCATAAATTTAAAACTAAAGCTATAATTATTTTCAAAAGTTTTCTTAAAGATGTGCCCGCTTTTCACACGTATGTAATTGTATTCATTGAAAGACCAAAATCTGTAAACTTAAAATTTAAAATCCAAATAACTTAATTGGCAGAATCGAGTTGGTAACATTCGCTGAAATTCGCTTTTCTCAGTTTCAACAACGAATTTCTTTAGCTTTTTAAGTGAAATTCTCCTTTGACGATAAGCTCCAATACGACACAAGATGGATTATAAATTTGTTAAATTGATTTGGTAAAACGAACGTGCCGGAAACGTCCGAAATTAGCCGATAAGATATTGAAATCGTTAACATAGAAACAGCGATTATTTTTTTAATAAATGTATGCATCTCTTTAAAATACATCACAAATTTTATTTATTAAAATTTAATAAAATATTAAAGTTGTTTCGAGAAAAAAAAATGAGAAAAGGGAGATTAATAAAAATCAAGAGAAAAGAAAAAAGAACAGTTGGAAAATGGCAAGAAGGGAAAAGTTGAAGAGAGAAAGAAATGAAAAGAGGAAGAAGAAGCGATAAAGGAAAGGAAAAAGAAGAAGGGAAAGTTAAAGAGAGAAAGAAAGGAAAAGAGGAAGAAGAAGCGATAAAGGAAAGGAAAAAGAGGAAGGGAAAGTTAAAGAGAGAAAGAAAGGAGAAGAGGAAGGAGAAGCGATAAAGGAAAGGAAAAAGAGGAAGGGAAAAGTTAAAGGGAGAAAGAAAGCAAAAGAAAAAGAAACAAAAATGAAGAACTGAAAAAAAGGAAGAAAATTTAATAGGAGAAAGAAAAAGAAAAGGAAGAGAAGAAGAGATGAAGGAGTGTGAAAAGTTGAAGGAACAGTTAAAGGGAGAAAGAAAGGAAAAGAGGAAGAATAAGCGATAAAGGAAAGGAAAAAGTGGAAGGGAAAGGTTAAAGAGAGAAAGAAAGAAAAAGAAGAAGAGGAAGCGATAAAGGAAATAAAAAAGAGGAAGTGAAAATTTAAAGAGAGAAAGAAAGAAAAAGAGGAATAAGAAGCGATAAAGGAAAGGTAAAAGAGAAAGGGAAAAGTTAAAGAGAGAAAGATAGAAAAAGAGGAAGAAGAAGCGATAAAGGAAAGGAAAAAGAGGAAGGGAAAATTTAAAGAGAGAAAGAAAGAAAAAGAGGAAGAAGCGATAAAGGAAAGGAAAAAGAGGAAGGGAAAGTTAAAGAGAGAAAGAAAAGAAAAGAGGAAGAAGAAGCGATAAAGGAGAGGAAAAAGAGGAAGGGAAAAGTTAAAGGGGAAAGAAAGGAAAAGAAAAAGAAACAAAAATGAAGAACTGAAAAAAAGGAAGTAAATTTAATAGGAGAAAGAAAAAGAAAAGGAAGAGAAGAAGAGATGAAGGAGTGTGAAAAGTTGAAGGAACAGTTAAAGGGAGAAAGAAAGGAAAAGAAAAAACACAACAATGAAGGATGAAAAAAAATGAAAGAAGAGTTAATGTGCAAAAATTAGAAAAATAAGAAGAAAAGTTGTAGGACTTGGAAAAGAAGGTAAAAAAAAAAGTTAGAGAGGAAGTAAATAAAAGGGAATGAAGAAATGAAATAGAACGGATAAAACACGTAAGAAAAGTAAAGAAAAGAAAAAGAATAAAGGAAAGTTGATGAGATAAAGAAAGAAAAAGAAAAAGAAAAAACAATGAAGGAGAGGGGAAATGAAAGAAAAAGTTAAAGGAAGAAAAAAAGAAATAAAAATAGGGAGAGGCAAAATGAAGAATGCGAGAAAGAGGAAGGAAAAGAAGAAAAGCAAAAGTTACAGCTGGAGTGAACGTAATAAAAGAACACAAGAAAGAGTAAGGGGAGATAAAGGTAGGATAAAGAGAGAAAATAAAATTTGTATGAGAGGCGGCGAAAGAAAGAAAGAAAGAAGACGACGAGAAAAAGGAGAGAAAGGAAATATTAGGTTGGTGCAAAATAATGACGTAATAATGTCGTTTTTTGACGTATTTTTTAACGTCAAAAAACGACATGATTACGTCATTATTTTTGCACCAACCTAATAAAAGTTTAAAACGGGAGAGAAAGGAAGAAAAGATATAAAGAAATTAAAAGGAGAAGCAAAGCCAGTATGTGCAGAGGAAACGGAGAAAAAAAAGAAGGAAAATTATTAAAAAGCGAAAAAAAGGAAAGAGAGAAAATCGAAAAGAAAGAATGAAGACGAAAGAAGAAGAAAGAGGTGGAAGAAGAAGGAAATGAAATAGAAGAAGATGAAAAAAGAAAAATGCCAAAAGAAATGTTCAAAACGGAAGTGAAGAAGTAAAAAAAAAAAAAAAAAAGACAACGAAAATAAAAGATGGAAGTATGGAAAGAAGGAAAGAACAGGAATGTTAGAGAAATTTTCCTTCTTTTAAGATTAGACAGATAGCAGAGAAAACAAGGGATAAAATGAAGAAAAGAAGAGAGATAATTGCAGGAAAGAGGGAGAGAAATGAAGAAAAATTGAGTGCATAACATACCTGATGGGTTTCAGTAAATGGATAACAGAACACGTTTTAAGAGAAATAGCAGAAAGACAAAAATTATTAATTGCTACAACTAGGCTGGAAGTTGTAGAGGACCATGATTGCCTTCGTTCAGAGAGGACATGGAACGTAAGTAGATGATTATCCAGTGAGAGACCAGAATGCAAACAAAGTAACCCTGATGTAAAATATACGAAACCCATCATGAGACCTATTGCAGCCAAATGGTGGGAGGTTTTGTTAAAAGCAGCGCGTAACCTTGCAGGTGGGGCCCAGTTAGAGATACCAGTAGATCGGCTACTCAGTTTGTTCAAACGGTGTCTGGTTGGGGTTATTCGCAAATATCTAAATTTAACTCCGAACTCACATTGTATGCCTCATCCATAAATCTTTAAAATAATAACAGCTCTCTCAGCACCGGCCATGATGCCTTCTCTCTACTACAGAGAAACAGAGATGCCTAGTTCGCCTGCCCCCGTGGATACACGCGCAACTGGTTAAGTTCAGGCAACTGGCAAGCATATCTGTTCTACTGAACAGGATATTTACTGTAGCTCATCTTAATTCACCATCACACAGGTACATGTTTACACCTCCAATCAGAAGCCATGACAGCCATATTTTTTTAAAGCCTTTCTCTCCAAGCAAGGCGGGAAGCCACTAGCACGCAAAGGGTTGCAGAGAGTTGGAGCGAGAGCAAATAGAAGTGATAGAGGAAAGGATGAAGAGAAGGATAGGGGATAGATCAAGGCATCTGGAGACGTCGATAGACATTACATTTGAATAGTTGGAAATTATAGCTATCAGGGAAACAGGAAAAGGGGAGGGAGTTCCACAGGCGAGAATTGCGAGATGAAGCTATTGGAGTAGAAGAGACGGCTACATTTAACAGTTTCGACATTGAAAGGGTGAGCGCTAGATGCCAGCCTAGTTGAACGCTTATATACATAAAATCTGGGAACCAGCGAAAGCAATTCATCGGGGCAGTTACCGTGAAAGTATTTGTAAAAAAAGACAGAGGGAGGCGACGCCACGTCTGTGAGAGAGCGACTGCATATCTTGGGTATCATAAGCGATTGCATATCTTGGGTATCATAAGAGCGTTTATTATTATTATTATTATTTGGGATATTATGATTTCTGATTCTGTGGGCACTCGGATATACATATAAAACGACAAAAAATCTGCAGGAACTGTCACAATCCTAAATATCTTTGTCAGTTATTATTAAAATGTCCTCATTTTGAGGAAATATAGCTTGGCAAATATGACACTCCGAGGACATATTGGGGGGGGGTAAGAGATACAGAGAGAAAAAAGAAACGAATAACCTAATTAAAGAGCTTGTGTTAATGAATGACTGAACAGTAAGAGGCATAGTAAATATGCTAAAAGTTACAACAAAAAAGGAAATTGTGGAGAGCCGTGATCGCCCAAATCTTGAAGATTATTAAAACTTGCTTTAACTTGCAATTACCCAATATTTACATCAAGATCGTTGCATAGATCGCAAAAAAAAAAAAAAACTTCAGTGAGACCCGAACTCCTGTTACCTCGAAGGTTTGTAAGCTAAAGTCCGGTATTATGTGCTGCAATAGAAATCTGTGATATTACTTGTGGTCTTATTTGATGCGTCTTTCTTGACGATAACAAAATGGTGAACAGAAAATCGCAATAAAATGTAATTTATCATCAGGGTCTTTTATATATGAGTAATATTTTGTTGACAAATCAAGCAAATTCTTAAGTTTAAATGTCTCGAAAATGTTTGTAAGTGGTGACGGAAAATTTTACAATTTAAATTTAAATTTAAAAGTCAATCAGTCAGTTAAGTGGCATACATGATACACGCTTGGGTGATCAAGTCTCTTTGAATTAATGACTGATTAAATAGAAGATTATTTCACAGTAGGTTGCCGTTTATTTCTGCGATAGACTAGTTGCTAACCAAGACTGTAGGACCCAGTCTGTTCTGCTATTCAATCCATTGGGTGAGTATTGACGGATGAATAAATTTCTCAATTGTGAGTAAGGGACTGTAATGAAACCGACTGGAATTCGAACCCGGCTCTCCAACCCATTATCCATTATACGACAACGCACAACTTAAGAATAGTGTGCAGAAGCGTTATGTAATCAATACTCTTATACGGGTGGGGGACTGATTGATTGATTGATTAAATCGCTTTCTACGGCTTATCAACCGCTTGCAGGTTATTTAACTCTCAATAGAAAGCAATTTTCATCAGGGCCTTTTATATATGAGTAATATTTTGTTGACAAGTCGAATTCAAGCAAATCCTTAAGTTTAAATGTCTCGAAAATGTTTGTAAGTGGTGACGAAAAATGTGGTACCGAAATCCGAAGTTGCATTGCAATATCAAGAGATACTTTCGAAAACTGAAACAAAGAAAACAACAATAGGTCATTAGTAACAAAGAAAAGTTTATGTTAAGTATCATATACATGATCGGGCGATCAATTTTTTTCGATTCATGGCTGATTAGGTAGAAGATTTTCTCGTTGTAGGTTGCCGTTTCTTTGCGCGATAGACTTGTTGTTAACTAAGGTTATAGAAACCATTCTGTCCTACTATTTAATCCATAGCTGGGGGAGTAGAGACGGGTGCATACATTTCCCAATTGCGAGTAAATGACTGTAATGAACCCAGCTGGAATTCGAACTGGATTCTTCTTTATGGGACATGTCCCTTCAGCACGTAGGCGATCATGACTCTCCACATCATCCTGTTCTTTGTAGCTCTTAAAAAACTTTGTCTTTATTGCACTTCTCCCAAATTATGTTATACCATCTATTTACTCAATCTCATCAAGTAAGTTACGTGCTAAATAATTTCCTTGCTGAAGAGGAGGATTGTCGAGGCAGTGAAGATGTGGTTCTATAGATGTGCATAGAACTGAGTAACTAGGATTTTTTAAGGAAAATAGAAAATAAAAATGATGCACACTTATCATTAGAAAGACAGTTGAAATTTATGATTTCGAATTTGATTCGAATCCATTACATTCACTTGCTAATTCCTTTGGGAAAGGTATGAATTCATATAGTCTCTCTCCAGATATGGATAAATAGTAAGACAGATTGTGTTTTATAGACTTGGATGGCAACTAGTCTACCGTAGAAAGAAATGGCTACCTATTGCAGGAGAAAAAAAAACTACCTCGTCAGTCATGTATCGAAAGATACATGATCGCCTAAGCGTGTATCACGCATGGCACATAACTGGCCGATTGAATTCGGAAAGAAGACATGAAAGATTTCACATTCACTGGATATACTGAAAGCAAGAGAGAGAGAGAGAAAAATCAGCGAAAGGAGGACCCACCTTTATGGGTGGAGTCCTCCAGGATGTAGGCGATCATGGCTCTCCACAATTTACTGTCTTTTGTTATTTTTCAAAAGCCTTGTTCCTCAATCCATTTAGTCAAGCTCATTAAATATGTGATGGGCTTTATCCTTCTATCCCTCTTGCCTTCAGTTTATCCTGTGTGTATCAGATTTTCCGAGCCCCACGTACCCTAGAAATTTCAACTGTCTCTTTCTGGTGTTAAGTATGTTTTCTTTTTGTTTTCGATATTCTCTAAAACCGTCGTTTCTCATATGTCCGGTCCATAGTATCAGCATTATCCTTCTGTAGAATCACATTTCTGTTGCTTCAAGTCTCTTCTTCATATTTGAGGAGACTGTCCAACATTTGCTGCAACCGTGCATTCTGTTTTCTTGCATTTAATCTTTTCATCTCAATTCCCTTCTCTAGCTTCTCTAGGCATTTTTTGTAGTTTTCTTTTAGTATCTGCTATCAACACTGTATTATCTGCCTCTCCTATGTCGTTAAGATTGTAGCCGCTAATAATAAATCTGGGCAGGATTTCTAATTCTCTCAGAATCGCCTCGCTATATAGCCCGGTGAGAAGATGTATCCTTGTCTTACACACCTTTTTATTTTGTTATATCTGCTGAACTCATTTTCTATCCACATTTGCTGTCTGTGTAGGAACTTGGTTATTCTGTCCTTCCTAAATATGTCAAGGATGCTAAGCTATTCCAACAAATCTTTATGACGTACTTCATCAAACGCCTTTGCATAAAATAGAGGGACACGACCTTCTGTATTTATATTGCTCTTTCTGATATCATTTTGAGCATAACAGAACAGAGACTGGGAAGTATAGTAAAAAAAAAAGAAAAAAACATTACTAAGAACTATTAGGGGATTGAAAGTTGTGGAGAGCCATGATCGCTCATATTTTTGAAGGAAGATCTTCAAGATTTTGATAATTTTCTACTTTTTCATTTAAACGATCTCTCATGAAAACCAAGTCGAATCTTAGCTACGCCGACTGGAACATCAAATTATTTCTCACCAATCGACAGTTTAAAGCAGACTGAGGGGATATTATGCATTTGTCCTAGATTGATATTCTGGTCGTAACCTCTTTGAAAGTATTAGGTTGGTGCAAAAATAATGTCGTTTTCTCACATATGTTACTATGTGAGAAAACGACATTATTTTGCACCAACCTAATATAATGTTTTTATTAGGTTGAGTCACAATTAATTCTGTTTATCAGTTTTATTCCTACAAATATTTAATTTGGTTCCGGAAAACGTAAATGAGTCATGACTCAATTTAATAAATTTTGAGTAGTGACTTTTTGGGGATTTTTGTCATTAGTAGCCAGAAAAAAAAATCGAAATTCAGAATTAAGTCTCGAACTTTTCAAAGGTCATTCAATCTATTAGGTTGGTGCAAAAATAATGACGTAATAATGTCAAAAAATGACATTATTACGTCATTATTTTTGCACCAACCTAATATCAACTTATAGTTTTATAGCATATTTATCGAGATAAGACACTGATTAGTGCACACACACACACACACACACACACACATATATATATATATATATATATATATATATATATATATATATATATATATATTAATAAAAAGGAAAAGGTAAAATTATTCTTAGCCGAAGCGTTTCGATATCTGAGAGAACTCACCACGGCAAATATCCCTCAGAGGTCGAAACGCGTCGGCTATGAATAGTTTTCCCTTTGTCTTTTTAGTAATTTTGTTCTTTTGCAGATCTGAACTAATTTACAGACATACATACACACGCACGCGTGCGCACTCACACGCACGCGGGCGCACACTCACACGCACGAACACGCTCACATACACACGCACACATATATAATTATGCACGCATGTTCAGCTTTTGTGTATGTGTCTGATTGGAGATAATGAGACAAAGGCGGGGAGGCTTATAAACTCCGCGTTTCGCCGATATCTTTCGGTCTCGGCTTCTTCAGGTCAAAATCATATCTGCATGTATGTATGAATTTATGTATGTATGCATGTATTTATGTATGTAAAGTTGTATCCTACTGCTAAAACATATTTACGTATGGGAACGATTCTAACAGGGTTGAGATAGAAAACCCTATACAAAACATTCAGCTGATTTTTATTAATAATTTACTTTAAGACTTTACATGCTACTACATATTTAAATATGTGTGTGTTGCGAAAATAATGATGATTACCTTCAGAGAAGAATATAAACTCGTAAATAAATGATCGAATCTAATTTACAAATGAAGACACGAAAGCAAATTACTACGACGCTACCTACATGATGACCAAAAAGACCAAACAACCTCCACAACCTAATCTAATAAATTTTATTTAAAATAATAAAACTTAATATACAAATCACATAAATAAATGAAATATATAAATGAATAAAATATATCTATGCGTATGCGTGCGTGTGTGTGTGTCTTCGTTTGTGTGTTTGTGTTTGAGTTTGTGTTTGTATGAGAGCGTGCGTATGTGTATATGTTTGTGTGTATCAACTTCGAGGTCATGAGGATAAATAAGCCAAAGCATTAAGTTCTAAATAGAAGAATTGGAAATTTACTTTATTAGGGTATTCTTTTTCCATTATTTTCACGTGATCCCCTACATACATAGACCAGTAAAATGTTAATGTCACCTTGAAGATCGCACTGGCAAGAGAAACTGACAGCTAACATGCAGCATTGATTCCAATGTTCATATCTTTCTCATTTTCTCTCTTTCTATATCTATCTATCTATCTATATATATCTATATATATATATATATATATATATATATATATATATATATATATATATATCTCCAGAGACGCAAAGATGTAAGACTGTCGATATTCTATCGCTAATTCCATGCCCAATATTCAGGTGTGCTTCATTCGCTAAATCCCGCCAGTTCAGCCCTTTACTAAAAATATATGTCATAAGATTTCTACTAAGTCGCACCACCATACTTGTTTCCACTGTGTTCCAAGTGTATGAAACAGACTCCCATGCGATTAATTCACTGAATACTACATACAACCTTGACAGCTTCAAGTCAGAGATGATTCGTTATCTTCATAATCAACATTTCCTTTCTACTTTCTCTTCCATTCATATCTCATACATCATTCATCCTTACCATTTCAACAGTAAGCCTCTATCTTGAGTGGCTCGCGTGCCTTGTATTCAGTGAAATTTTGTGTGTATATATATATATATATATATATATATATATATATATATATATATATATATATATATTTCTGTGTGTGTGTGTCTGTCTCCAGTGTTTGCGTATAACCTCCTCATAGATAGATAGATAGATAGATAGATAGATAGATAGATAGACAGATAGATATGTGGACTGAATAAGATAGATAGATAGATAGATAGATAGATAGATAGATATGAACAGACTAATAAAGATAGATAGATAGATAGATAGATAGATAGATAGATAGATAGATAGGTAAATAGATAGATACATTAATATAAGCAGAAGGATATGAACAATCATAGAGAGATAGATATGATCAGATAGATAGATAGATAGATAGATAGATAGATAGATATGAACAGATTACGATAAACATAAATAGATAGATAGATAGATAGATAGATAGATAGATATGTGGACTGAATAAGATAGATAGATAGATATGTGGACTGAATAAGATAGATAGATAGATAGATAGATAGATAGATAGATAGATATGTGGACTGAATAAGATAGATAGATAGATAGATAGATAGATAGATAGATAGATAGATAGATAGATAGATAGATAGATAGATACTTATTAAACCCAGGCCTTTATGGATAGAATCTATAAAAAAAATACGAAAAAAACTTTATTTAAATTAATGACCATATTAGTTTGTGGGTTTGTTTTTATCGGCATATCAACATTCTATGTGTCATTTAATGTCGAAATTTAATTTTCTTGGGAGCTCGAGTAATGTCTTTTTACAAAAATCTGTTGGTGGTAATTTATTTATTTTTTAATCTACTGCTGGTATATATTTCACAGTGAAAATGTATTTTTATACTTTTAGTTTATCCCCTAGCTGGGACCCTAACAGGTGCTACTACCCTGGGTTAAGATAAACCTTGGAACTACATCAAATAACAGGTGGTTCCACACTCCTCAAAACCTCCCGATCAGAGCCCTATGTCAAACCTAGGACGGTAT
>OZ010585.1:51337461-51342461 GCA_963932145.1 Acanthosepion lycidas
GATTTAATTATATATACATTTACTTTTTCGAGTCCTACATTGTTGCAGTAATTTTCTTCTGATGAAGACAGTCCATCAGCGAAACATGTCAAAGTAGAAGTTTTAACTTATATGCTTATATAATCCCGTTGGATTCTCACCAAACTTTTATGCTAGCTGACAAAACATTGCATGAATACAGATGTGGGAAAGTATTTAACGAAAAAAAAAACAACTTTAATTAGAATAATTTTTAAAAAATGTGGAAGATGATAACTGGAAAGAGAATATATCACTTGGACGTATCTAAGATGAAGTCTAAATAAAAATAAATACTGCTGGAGAGTAAAAAGGTAAATTGAAGGAAGCGGCAGATATGAATCGTGAGCGGTGCTTTGCTGAACAGAGAGAAAACAGGATTTTGCCATAAATTATTTATCGTATGTTGTGGCCTTGTTGGGACCAGAAATAAAGACACAAAGAGAGGAATTGAGTAATACAAACATATACAAATGAGAGTGTTACAGCAAGAATGTCCGGTCAGACTGTCAGGGCCGACTGCTGGAAACGTCCCTCGCCAAAAGGCAGTACCTGCTCCTATTTATAGCTAGGAGAGTCCATGGGTGCGCGGGTAAATTACCATAACATGTATTACTACAATGGAGATCTTTTTCAATAAAATACGTTCATTACTTAAATTACTTTGTGTATGCCTAAGCGTGGGTGCATAGTTGTGTGAGCATGTGTCTGCTCGTGTGTGCGTGTATGTGTGTGTGTATCTGTGTATGTGTATGTGTACGAGTGATTGTTTATTAATGTATGTTTGTTTGTGTAGGTATCTGTTCGTGCGTATGCATGTGCATGTCTTTCTACGTGTATGTCTAAGCGTGTTTTGGAGCGTGCAAGTTTGCGTGTGTTTGTATGTCTGTATGTGTATGTATGCATATATATATGTATATATATATATATATATATATATATATATATATATATATATATATAAAGTACCAGGTTGAGAACTGGCGTGGGCTAGCTCCCATTGAAGAGGGTGAAAGGAGTCTCTCTGGGCTTCGGTTAGCAATCCTTTTAGTGTTGGCTTCACGATAAAAAGACTTTAGATGGGAAGGGAAACTCATGACAGCTTATATAGCATGTATCTGCCGAGAGGCGTGTACTACCTGGTATTGAATGTGATCCGGAGAGGTTAAACTCTGCGATAATAATACATGAGGACTGTCGTGCGGAGTTTCCGTGGCAAGTCTTTTGCACCGTTACTTTTTTATCGACAGTGTGGATGGTCCGAGACAAGCCTTCACCACTTGAAACAAATCAATGTGTTGGTTTTCTGACAACAATATATAATTAGTTCCACGCATATCCGGCTACTGTGAAAAAAAAAACTCTACGAAGCAACATCAACTTCATCTTGGCACTTGCAATGTACGAACTCTCCAGGACAACAATTCAGCACCAGAAAGAAAAAACAGCTCTGGTCACATTGGAGCTAACGAAGTACAATATTGATATCGCTGCACTGAGAAGTAAGCATCAGTCGACTACATGAAACGAGAAAGCAAAGTAAGACATCTAAAAGTGTTTTGGGATACAATACCTTCTCCTGTACTGTTTGTGGTTTTTGTGCAATTCTCGAGCCGGTCTCAAAAGTCATGCCCGTCGTAAGCATGCAGATAATTAGTTCGTAGTCGTCAGAACCTCATACATCAAACTCGATGAGAGAGTCCATTTTATATTAGGTTGTTGCAAAAATAATGTCGTTTTTCTCACATATGTTACTATGTGAGAAAACGACATTATTTTTGCACCAACATAATATATATATATATATATATATATATATATATATATATATTATGTTGTTGCAAAAATAATGTCGTTTTTCTCACATATGTTACTATGTGAGAAAACGACATTATTTTTGCACCAACATAATATATATATATATATATATATATATATATATATATATATATATATTATGTTGGTGCAAAAATAATGTCGTTTTTCTCACATATGTTACTATGTGAGAAAACGACATTATTTTTGCACCAACATAATATATATATATATATATATATATATATATATTATGTTGGTGCAAAAATAATGTCGTTTTTCTCACATATGTTACTATGTGAGAAAACGACATTATTTTTGCACCAACCTAATATATATATATATATATATATATATATATATATATATATATATATATGCGTGTGTTCTACTAGTTCTAACCTTCACGGCTAAGAACAAACATGCCACGCACAGTGTAAGAAATCATTTCTTTCGTATTCCATTAGTAAAATGTATGTTCCACACGATCAGCTTCTTCCTACGAATCACTGCTTTATGGAACTGACTCCTTAAAGATTGATTTCAGTCATAATTTATTTCGTGAATATCTATATATTCAACACTTCAGATCGAAATCTATTACTAAATGGAGACAATACACCGGACTGATATATTAGATTGACAGAGGGAAGGGAAAACAACGATGCTTTATCGATTACTACAATCTTAACATTTTCAAATTTAGAGCTAACAGTTATCTTCCACACATATATATCTATAAGCTATGCATTTCATATTTGTATAAAATATATTTTGTATTTGTAACCCTCTACCTCAAGTGGCTCTTTGGGCGTTGTACCGGGTGAACATTATTGTAAAAAGATTGGGTGTGACGTTTGTTTGTGGGTGAGTGCGTGCGGGATCGTTTTGAAAAGACAAAGTTTATTAACTCATTAACTGCCATTTTTTTAATGCGCATTTTTAGCCCGGACAGGTGTCTAAGGAGTTTATTTATTCCTTATGTTTAATTTCAGTAGTTATCATTGTCATTTTTATAGAAACTAGAATATCAAATATATATGTGTATAAAACATCAAAAAATAATATTGATTACAAATAATAAAAAATTCTTTCAAAATAGTCATTATTTTTCTACTCGTGAAATGTAAAATTACGACAGAAAGTGTCTTCTTACGGCTAATAATAAAAACTTTAAAGGCTAAGTGCTGTAAAATATACCTCTGCAAATACAATGTATGTAAGCAATTCAATGTAAATACAAGGAATAACATGTAGTGAGTTTAAGTTTAACAGATCCACAAATGGGGCTCATAGCAGGTAATGGTTTAAAACAAAGAAAGACACTAAGAAAGGTTATATTGTAATTAGAAATTAAATTAAACTGAACGTGCACATAGTATTCAAGAGCAATTGTTTCGAACAAAAAATGAATTGAATTGACGACCACATTATAAAAAAAATAATGAAGTTAAGCAACGTCAATCCTGGTCAATACTTAGATGGGTGATCGCTTGAGAATACATTGAATGTGTGGGTTGGTGTAATTGATAACAACTCGGAATTGAGTTCCAAAACCAGTCCGGTACTTTATATTCATTTACTGTCAAATACACTTGGGAAAGATAGGAATCCACCCCTTATCCCACCCCAAGATATCTGTTAATTACTAGAAGAAGAGTGAAAAGGAAAAATGAAAGTGAAGAAGAGAAATGAAATAGAAAGAAAGAAAAACTTAAGAAAAAGAAAAAAAAAAGAGTGAAGGTAAGAATGAAAGAAAGAAAATATAGTTGAAAAGAAGAAAGAAAAAAGAAAGAAGAAAGAAAAAAGAAAGAAGAAATAAGACAGAAAACATAAGAGAAGGATGAGAAAGCAGAAGGAAGAGAAAAGAGTAGAATAAAAAGAAGGAAGAAATGTAAATATTTTTCACGTATATATATTTCAGCCAGATATGGCTTCATTCAACAGCATCATTTTTGTAAAATTATTGTTCATTTATTCATTCATTCTTAACAGAAAACCTCAATAATCACACTAAACCATAATTACTTACCAAACTTTCAAGAACATTAAGTTAGGATCAAGCTAGTTTTTTTTTTTTTTTTTTTTTTTTTTGCTTCACCGGACAAGCTCACTAACGCTAAGCCCTCAGTGACATGTTTTAAATATTTTTTACGAAGGTTACTATAGATTCAGCACAAGATTAAAAAGTATTCGTTACATAGCGAGGATCGAACTAACGACTTGCCAGTAATGAACAGTTTGACCAGCTGTTTGACTAGCCAAAGGGTTGTGATTTATATTTCGATGTTAAAAGTGGAAGTACGTTTTCCTCGTTACCCATTATGTTTTTTCAACCTCTTCAAAGGAAAGTGAGAAGAGAGAATTTACGCTTTTCAGCGAGACTAACAGATCAGTATGAGAACTACAAATTGGTGGTACCCAAATCAAACGATTACAACAATTTAGATTTCTAGGAAGTATTTTAACAGAGGACGGAAAATGTGACGGTGACAACTAAAGACGCATTGAAATAGCGAACGATGCCATCCAAAAGCTAAGCAAATTATTAACAAACAGGTGTGGTATATTGCTGCAGGGCACAAAAAACAATACGTACACTTATATATAAAAATATGTAAGCATCTTTATTAAGGATATTTGCAGTTACGTGCTAATACCCTTGTGAAAGGTATGAATCCTCTTCTTCTCCCTCCAGCTATGGGTAAATAGCAGGACAGACCCGGTTCTATAGCCATGGATGGCAACAGGTCTATCGCAGAAAGAAATGGCAACCTACTGCGGGAAAAATCTGCCTTGTCAGTCATGTATCGAAAGATACATGATCGCCTAAGCGTTTAACACACATGGCACATAACTGACTTACTGTGGCGAATTGGTAGAACAAAAAACTGAAAACAACGTCATTGAAATGACGGCCACATTATAAAAAAAATATAAAGTTAAGCAACGTCGATCATGGTCAATACTTAGATGGGTGATTGCTTGAGAATACATTGGATGTGGGGATGGTGTAATTGATAACGACTTGGAATTAAGTTCCAACTTCTGTCCGGTACTTTATATTCATTTACGGGCAAATACCCTTAGGAAAGGTAGGAATTCACCTCTTCGCCTCCCAGCTATGGGTTAATTAGTACGACTTCTATCAGTAAATCGTTATTATC
>OZ010585.1:51347461-51352461 GCA_963932145.1 Acanthosepion lycidas
TTCAGAGTACGTAACGCGTCGCCAAATATGATGTATGTCTATTTTATTTCCCTTAACATTCACACACACACGCACACATACAGACACACACCCACACAAATATATATATATATATATATATATATATATATATATATATATATATAGATAGATAGATAGATAGATAGATAGATAGATAGATAGATAACAGTATGACAATTTATCTTCCCAGTTTCATAGAAATCTGAGCCTAGTATATATGTGTGTAAAACAGGTTTCGGTCGTGTCTGTCCATCTAACTGACATTCGCCGTACCCACGCAGTTTAGCTACTACGCGCATTATTAGACAACGCTATCTATAACCAAAATATAGATAATGTTTCTTTTTCAGAATCATCAATACACGAGTGGTTTTCAACTCTGATCTGATCGGTGTAATACCTCCAAATCTTCACAGTTTTAGAACCTGTCTGCAGGACCCGGAAGTGAACTTGGTTGGCTGGCATTATTTTAAGGGTTTTATTTTATTTTATTTTTTTAATTTTATTTTATTTTAATTTTCATTTTATTTTATTTTTATTTTATTGTATTTTATTTTATTTTTATATTTATATTATTTTATTTATAATTTATTTTTATTTATTTTTATTTTTATTTTTATTTTTATTTTATATTATTTTTATTTTATTTTATTTTTATTTTATTTTTATTTTTCATTTTATTTTTTATTTTTATTTTTTATGTTATTTTATTTCATTTTATTTTTTTTTATTTTTATATTATTTTACTTTATTTTATTTTATTTTGTTGGCTTTTTCATTTATTTATTTCCCCGAGATTATTTTTACAGTGAGCATAAATTTGTGATAAATCGGGGTAGAGGGAACAAAAACGAAATACAAACTTGTAATGTGAATGTTTTATACAGGTGTATGTGAGTGACGAATGTAGGATTGGTAGAGTGGCAGGGAAGGACAAAAAAAAGAAAAAAAAAAAAAAAGAGAGAAAGAGTGGGGGGTAGGGTCACGGGTTGTTAGCGACAAATCCGAGCCGTTTTCAAATCACTTGTCATATTGCTGTCCATCTCGCATCCACATCTACTTGCCAGCCAGAGAAAAATCTGGGGTCGAGATTTCATAGCGAGTGCGACGAGGAACGCGTTTTCTGTGTCTGTGTGCGTGCGCCGGCGTTGGGTTTATGCCGACAACGCACACACACACACGCACACATACGCACACACGCACACGAAACACAAGGGCATAAAAATAGAGAGAGGAGGGAAAAAGAGAAAGATAGAAACGTTTGCACTCTACGAGGAAGCACCAATAAACACATGCAAATGTCAATAACGTGTAGATGCACTCCGCAAGCAGCTAGCAGTGTGGCGAGGCATTTATAGGTTGAAAATTGAGATTATTTGTCATATACAGCATTTAACGCTCCATATGTCGACCCCTTATTCCCTTCTATCTATCTATCTATCTTTATAAGTCTGTTCATATCTATCTATCTGTCTATCTATCTATCTTTATCAGTCTGTTCATATCTATCTATTTTTATAAGTCTGCTCATATCTATCTATCTTTATCAGTCTGTTCATATCTATCTATTTTTATAAGTCTGTTCATATCTATCTATCTATCTTTATCAGTCTGTTCATATCTATCTATTTTTATAAGTCTGTTCATATCTATCTATCTATCTTTATCAGTCTGTTCATGTCTATCTATCTATCTATCTATCTTTATCAGTTTGTTCATATCTATCTATCTTTCTATCTTTATCAGTCTGTTCATGTCTATCTATCTATCTTTCTATCTTTATCAGTCTGTTCATATCTATCTATCTTTCTATCTTTATCAGTCTGTTCATATCTATCTATCTTTCTATCTTTATCAGTCTGTTCATATCTATCTATCTTTCTATCTTTATCAGTCTGTTCATATCTATCTATCTATCTATCATTATGTCTGACTGACTGGCTGCCTGAATATTTTATGTGATACATGAGCCAAAAAGAAGGTTCCGTTACGACGAAAAAAAAAGATTGGTTTGCACTGATCTTCCGGGTGATACCAACTGGAAAAGCATGATTTAACTGTGCATGATATATGTCACACACACACACAGATAGATAGATAGATAGATAGATAGATAGATAGATAGATAGATAGATAGACAGACAGACAGATAGATAGATAAGACTGACTGGGAAAGAAGTATATTCAGTGAGAGAGACACAGATGTAGATACATAGGTAGATAAGAAAGAACGAGATAGATAGGAATATATATATATATATATATATATATATATATATATATATATATATATATATATATATATATGAAATTTAGATAGGTAACTTAGACAATGGATAAGAACAGATTCAGATTGATAGATAGGTAGTTATGAACAAATATGTATAGCGTGAGATGACTAAAGAGATAGATAGATAGATAGAAAGAGAGAGAGAGAGAGAGAGCTAAGATACCAAAGATAAGAGAGAGAAAAATAGAGACAAGAGTAAACAATATAGATATACTAAAATATAAGTTTAGCATTTCTGTATCAATCCCTCATAAATAAATGTTTTGAGAAACACAATTTTAACCTGTTCTTTTTGTTTTTTATTATATGTATTTTTGTACAAGGAAAATCGTTACTTTCCTGAAATTAAGACATTTTATAATAGTATTTTAGTGACAAATAATTGAAACTGTTTATCATTTAAGCCGAAAGCGTTCAGAATCAAGATATTTTGAGCAAAGTTTACATTCATGGAGTTCAGGAAAAAAACAGTACTTTTACACAAATATATGAATATATATACATACATATATATATATATATATATATATATATATATATATATATATATATATATATATATATATATACATATATATGTATATATATGCAATTATGCTGTTTTAATGTTAATATAATGCCAACGTCAGACGTTTTGGTCTAACAAACCATAAAATTTTTCCGTATATTTTTCTTCATATATATATATATATATATATATATATATATATATATATATGGGTAGACAGGGTGTGTCATGTTTGAACATGTTCATCAGGCCATTTTTTATACTTACAGACGATATCTAATATAACTTTTATCCATAAGAATGGCTTCCTTAAAATTATAATTTTGTCATACACACACACACACGCATATATATATATATATATATATATATATATATATATATATATATATATATATATATATATATGTGTGTGTGTGTGTGTGTGTGTGTGTGTATGTTTGCGTATATATACATATACGTATTTATATATATGTATATGAAGGAGAGAGACAGAGTGAGGAGATGATCGATACATATATTGATATATATAGAAATTAATGCTATACAAATAGATTAATATATCTACTTGATTTTGATGATGAGACAACATGGAAAATCATTCAAAAGAGACTCGCTTCACCGACATCTGTAATTGAGATTATTTATTTATATATATATATATATATATATATATATATATATATATATATATATATGTGTGTGTGTGTGTGTGTGTGTGTATACACACACATATGTACAAATATATATGTACAGGAATGTATGAGAAATAATTGTTTTACACATCGTTACGATAGTGTTAAATTGTGAAAGTTTTCGTTTTCAAAAACAGATGACTAAAAAGTGGATTAACTAATGCTAATAATTTATATAATATATATATACATGTACGTGTATAACAGCTTATATTTTTACCTATGCATATTTACATATATATGTGTGTGTATTTGTGTGTTTCTGGTGGGGTGCGTATGTGTGCATGCGTGTATGGATATACGTATATATAATACCTCGTTACTTTTGTCACCTCCGACCTGATTACAGCCGATCTTTTGTTTTCATCGATGCTTATTTTTTTAACACAAATGCAGATATACACGCACACAAAACCATAAAAACAAAAAAAACACAAACTCAAACATATATATAAATATATATATATATATAAGATTCAATATAGAGATTCAAAGGTTCTAATGTATGTATATCAGTAAAAGCAATTTTTAAAAATGCACCCAAAAATTATTAATTCGGCAATCTTACCATTTTATGATCAGTAAGAGTTTGAGTGTTTCAGTAAATTTACACACATATATATATATATATATATATATATATATATATATATATATATATATGTGTGTGTGTATATATATATATATATATATATATATATATATATATGTATGTATATTAATTCCTTCTCCCTATACTATAGAAGATACTTCATATTTAATAATTGTATATTATTAAACAAAGTAAATTTAGATGTTTGTATGTGTGTAGCTATATGTACAGATATATTTAAACATATGTACAAATATATATCTACAGGAATGTATGAGAAATAATTTTTTTTACACATCGTCATGATAGTGTTAAATTGTGAAAGTTTTCGTTTTCAAAAATAGATGACTAAAAAGTGGATTAACTAATGCTAATAATTTATTTGGTACTGAATATATATATATATATATATATATATATATATATATATATATATATATATATATATATTGATTTTAGATGAACAGAATATAAAAGAATCTGTGTCCATCTCTCTATCCATCTAACGACGCTCACACTAACACACGCACATATATATATATATATATATATATATATATATATATATATATATATATATATATATATATATACACGAATATATGTCTGTAAATATATATATATATATAGGCGATATATGTTTTGTATATATGTATATATATTAAATATGTATAGAAGAAATATATGTATATATATGATATATATATTATATTTTACATATATATATATATATATATATATATATACTATATATCTATCTATCTATCTATATATATATATATATATATATATATACATATCAGATAAATAACGATAAGGAAAATTTTCCTTAGTAAAAGTGAAACATTCTATTTGTTATCTCATCATTCCGTGCCATATTTTATCCTGATATAT
>OZ010585.1:51357461-51372461 GCA_963932145.1 Acanthosepion lycidas
AACGAGTGGTGTTTTAAACGAATAGGTATCGCAAAGGGCAATAGATGATAGCAATCTATAGAGAGACCTGATCGACTACGTCATGAAAGAACTCAAAAAATCGTAACCGTTATTATTTCGATTTAATCTATTTCGAGCGATGCCTCCTCTGGCCTTCTCTTACAGCCACATCACGTTAAAACTACCTGTTTCCGTACAATCACCGACGTTAAGCAACGTTGAGCCTGTTCAGGAACTAGATGGGCAACCGCTTGGTGCGGGTAGTGTATGATAATGGATAATGGCTCGGAATTGTCATCCGGAGTTAAGCCGAGTTCCAATGACCGCTGGGTTCGTTTTACTTACGTGCGAATACCATTGGGAAAGTTATAAAACTACCTCTCCTCCCCCAACTATGGGTTAATTAGTAAGATTTATATCACTAAAATCATTACATTTTCAAAAAAATTCTTTCAATCTAAAAGTATTTTCTGGTTTTAAATAACCTGTAAATGGTTGATAAGCCTTAAAAAACGAAAAAAAAAATCAATTCTCCAGGCTATTTAATATACACACAAGCAGACGCACATCAGCACACAATTTGTTTGAGTTTGAAAAAGGACATTGGAATAATGCATACCCTTCCTCCCTTAGTCTAAACAACTCCTAACCCAGGATGAGCAATAAAAAAAAAAAAAAAAATTAGCGACAAAAAAAAACGTTATTTTTTTTTAAATACTAGATATTTTTTTTAATCATTTTAGCCCAAGCAAGGCAATAAAGCCACTAAGAAACGAGGGATTACTGAGTGTGAAAAAAAAAGAAATATTATTAAGGGGAGAGAGAAATAAATGAAGAAACAAGAAGAGGGTAGATGACGACTAGCATTGCATTTAAATTTTTGAGTATCAAAGTTAGTTGGCTCTTTGAAGTATTTAAATTGATAAGTAATTTTAAAAGTGGCCATCTTGACGTAAGGAAGCGGGGTGTACGGGACTCAGTTATGTGCCATGCGTGATACACGCCATGGCGATCATGTACCTTTCGATACATAGATTGACAAGGCAGAATTTTTGCCACTTCTTTCTGCGGCAGACCAGTTGCCATCCAAGGCTATAGAACCCGGTTTATTTACCCATAGCTGGAGGGAGAAGAGGAGGATTCACACCTTTCCCAAGGTTATTAGCACAGAAGTGAATGTAATGGATTCAACAGGTATTCGAACTCGGCTCTCCGATTCCTCAATCTAAGCCGCTATCTATTACTCCGCCGTGCCACCACTATAAATAAAATAATTCGTAAATAATCTAATTTAAATTAATTTAATAAATAAAACAGTTTAGCGGGTTTAAATACCATTAAATACAATATACCCATTTCTGTTAGCATATGTTGACTGTTTGTATTTTAAACCAGTCAATATGGACTCAGAGTTTCATACTGATGACTGAATTTGGGTGTTGGTATAATTTCAAATAATTGTTTTAACTAGATGGTCCGCGAAATTACTAAAAAATATATAGTGGAGGAAAGTCAAGCATTATACTAAACAATAGATACCTTATGAAGTTTGAATTGTATACTAGTTAAAACGTTTAATAAAACAGTTCATGGAATGATCACTTCAATTTTGAGTTTCAAACAAAACTTGAAAGTCCAGAAAACGAAACGGCGAAATGTAATAATCAACTATTCGCTCTTGCAAGGAGTATTGCTTCCATATATGGTCTGGAATCCCTTCTGTTTGTCTCAAGGTCTTTGATAAGATCCAGAAATGGATATGCAATGTAACTGGCCCTAATCTGGCATCTCGTCTGCAGTCGCTCTCTCACAGACGTGCCGTCGCCTCCAAATACTTTCACGGTAACTGCTCCGATGAGCTGCTTTCGCTGGTCCCCAGACTTCATGAATTTAAGCGTTCTACTAGGCTGGCATCTCGCTCTCACCCTTTCACTGTCGAAACTGTTCAATGTAGCCGTCTCTTATACTCCAATAGCTTCATGTCTCGCACTTCTCGCCTGTGGAACACCCTCCCCTTTTCCTGTTTCCCTGATAGCTGTAATCTCCAACTATTCAAATGTAATATCAATCGACGTCTCCAGCTGCATTGATCTATCCCCCTAACCTTCTCTTCATCCTTTCCTCTATCACTCCTCTTTGCTCTCGCTCCAACTCTCTGTAACTCTTTGCGTGCTAGTGGCTTCCCGTCTTGCTTGGGGTGAAACGCTAAAAAAAATCAAAACAACAGAAGTTAATAATACAATTTCAGATCATTCATAGGCTAATTAATTTATTTCAGAATATCAATCAATGATAGGAAGGCCGGAGAACACACTGGTCGAATCGTGGGGTTAAAGATAATGTACTAATTTAAAGATGTAATAGACATCGTCATGAAATATCTGAGTTTATTTTGAGTAGTTTTATATGAAGGCGTTCACTGTTAGGAAAATGTGCCCGTCTCAACACTCGTCCTAATTCTCTGATCTTAAAACACCATCGCTGAGCAATGAAAAACTCTCCCCACGCCTGCTGCTGTTGTTGAAGACACGCTGCCTCTCTACGAAGATCAAGTAAAGAGCGATTGATAGGCGGTTAAACATGTTTGCTTGATTTAGAGATCAGTCTAATCGCAAAAGATTTGTTAATTAAAACCTGTGAGTATACAGCTATTTAAATAAATAAAGGAGAAATCGAATTAATCATTAGCTCTTTGTGGGTGGGTTAATCTGCGTGGGCGCGTCTCTGTAGAGCAGACACCAGCCCCTATAAGTCACGAGTCGCCTTGAAAGCACACTTTTATTTACAATGTATACCGACAATGTTTTACTATATCGTGCACGATATCGCAAGTCATCGTGACCGAGGGTTTGCGTGTACTGGCCTTGCTCAGACTGTTGATCACACCAGGTAACGCACTATTTCCCAGAAACTGTAATTCAGCAGAGTTGCAGTATAAACCACAGCTGGGTTCTGTGGATGTTGAACAAACACGAATGTGCCTCAGTAGGCGTTTGCAGCGAAAATTGCATAACCGCTTTAGTAGACAGGCATATTGATACGAGCGACCAGCCTCTATACCGAGTATTTCATTGCCGCAATGTCGCGGAGGGGACGATTCATTGTCGGAATTATAAGAAAAATGTTCTTTTAGATTGCTTTTAGTCTCGATGACCCTGAAAATGCCCAAGAGCTCTTTTGGGTGTGCATTTACTACGCTGACACAAGGCCACAATTATAGAGCCCCCAGAGAGAATCTAACTTACTACTCAGTAGTAATAGTCAGCTATAGTTATCTCGCTAACCTAGCTCGAACCAACAAAGCGGACACAGGTTCAAACCTTGTGATAGAGAATATTTTTTCTTTTCGCGCTGTTTGAAAAAAAAGGAGGCGTCTACTTAAACAAGGTGTATCCACTAAAATAACGTTTTAGTATAATTCCATAAAATGTGTAGAAATATCTTAGAATATTTATCTGTATTCTATAGCTTTCTATATAAAAATAATTTCCATATACTTCATATGGATAAAGTGTCGGTGAAAGCATATCAGGCTTCCTGGCTGTCAAAATGTCAATCTGCGAATTGGTTAGTGCAGAAAGGTCAAATACATTGATTCAGTGGAAGAGATGGACACGCGATACAAATGTGAAAAACTCCGGTGAATGTTAATTTACAGGAAACATCCCCAAGCATGGAAAGTTGAATGAGAACAATCTACCCCGTAAATTAATTATAGTGTTTGATTTAAAATTCTGAGAAGTTCGATAATTGAATATATATATATATATATATATTCGTTTGCTAATGAATTCATTTCATAGCATCAATCAATACGAATCCATACTATGTGTTATAAAAACCGACATTTACATTTCCCCTACACTCACCTATATATATAATTCCATCTATAGGAACATTACTTAATCTGAAAAGTACTTTTAGTGGACGAAATGTGATATATATATATATATATATATATATATATATAACACATTTCATATATATATATATATATATATATATATATAACACATTTCGTCCACTAAAAGTATTTTTCAGATTATATATATATATATATATATATATATATATATATATATATATATATATATATATATATATATATATATATATATATATATATAAAAACAAAAAAAATTGAAACTCGTCACTCCGATTAGTAATTTCGCCCGCCCGCACATCCAAGGTTACAGCACCTGGTAATGCCAAGGTCTTACCCGCACAGGTACTGACCAGGTTTGTCGTTGCTTAACTTTGGTGGTCGTACTAGGAATCGATAGTTTCAGCCTGATATGGCTTTAAGCCTTTTGCAAATGAATATTGCATTAACAATACTTTGAAAGAACAACAGATTTTCCAGATATGAGTAATATTTAAGCTATATTCATAACTTTCCCTATGTATTTACGCGCAAGTGAATGCAGTGAACCGGGCCAGAATTTCAACTCGGCTCTCCCTTCGACATTACACCACCCTCACATCTACTGCCATTCAAGTGTGCAACATTATTCTGATATATAGAAATTTGTATGCCATATTCTCTCGCAATTCTAAGAAGGTTAAAGACTAAGACAGACACCTCAAGAAGGTCGAGTATAACAACGAGTATGGGTATTTTTTAATGTTATGTTCATTCAAGGATTTAACTGATCATGGCTCACCACAGCTTCTTTTTTATTATTATCAGCGAACTGCGATAACTTCTTGGGAAAGATAATAGAGTGGATTCCAGTACTCTTGTCCACAGTTTGAACTTCAGAGTAGTACTTCTTTCTTATCCTACTTACGATCCAAGGCTAGAGAGACCAGTTTACTCTGATGTTTAAAGACATCTCTACAAAAGCAGACGAATAGGGTGGAATTTGAACTCAGCGTGTCGATTCCATTTTCTGCACAGATAATCGCTATGCTACCTTTCATATAAGCAAGTTAAACCGCGCCGATCCTGGTCAATACCTGGAAAGGTAACCTCCTGGCTGACTTTAAACTTAAACTGCTTCAATTGAACGGTAAAAATTCCCAGTAATGAAAGACCCGTTTGAAGAAGAGGTTAAACTGCTAATACACACGCACACACACACATACATATATATATATATATATATATATATATATATATATATATATATATATATATATATATATATATATATATATATATTAAAAGATGTCTCATTCAATGATTTAGACAAGTTCTGTCTATTCATTTTTAATAGGATCCTCTCATATTTACGAACAAGTTTCTTAGTATCCTTACTAAAGGAAGAAAGAAAGTTACCATGTTACTTTATTCCGAGTACTTTCGACATTAGCACGATGTTATCATCAGGATGTTGTTATTCTAAGACAAAGTTGTTGTGTTCATCTGAAAATTATTTTTTTTACTTCTGAAGTAAAAAACGATAACCTGTACAATTTAAAATTTTTATGACGTATGCATACACGTGCAGTAACGTATATATATATATATATATATATATATATAGAGAGAGAGAGAGAGAGAGCATAGAGGGGGAGAGGGAGATCAGGGGTGAATTTGAATCCCAGTGGATGCTCAAACGCATGAAGTTTTACTTCTATACTGTGCTTGTTCTCTGTTTTTGGTCCTCACTATAAACTAAAGACCGCAACGCAAAGCCTGGTCAATTCCTAGATGGGTGACCGCTTGGGAATACCAGCTGGTGTAAGTTTAGATGTGTGTGTGGCGCAATGGATAATGGTTCGGAATTGTTAATTACAGAGCCGAGTTCCAATTCCAGTTGGGTTCGTTATATTCGCTTATGCGCAAATAACCTTGGGCAGTCAACATCTTCTTCCCCAGCTATGGGTTAATTAGTAAGACTTGTATCATTATCTAAAAAATAAATTCTTACGATCTAAAAAAAATATTTTCTGGTTTTAAATAACCTGCAAAAGGTTGGTTAAAATATTTTGTATAAGCATACGACTTGGATTAGGGAAATATATAATAACGTTCCTTTCGTTTTAAATATTTTACCACTTCCCTGGTTTCGTCAGAGATGAAGATATGTAAATATATTATTTCTTAATTACCTGTTTATGATCATTATTTTTATTCATTGAGTTTTCAGGCCAGATGTTGAAATTGTGTCATCTGCGTATTGTCGCAAGCTCATATCGATAACGAAAGACGCTTTTCGAGGTTGTTCCTAGTGCGCCAGCTACGATCGGTACGACTGTCATATTCAAATTCTACAACTTTTCAGTTTTCTGACAAGGTTCAGTTAGTTATTTACTTTTCCCCTTTCATTTAATTTTATTCTGTGTGTTTTTTTTTTTTGTTTTTTTTTTCTGGAATAGGGAAATCTACAATTATTATTATTATTATTATTATTATTATTATTATTATTATTATTATTATTCTTTCCTTTGATTTCTAGCGTGTACACATTTCTTTCCGGGTCCCGCCCAGGGACCTAAGGTTAGAAATGGCATCATGACACTTTCCACTGACAGAAAAAATATATAAAAATATTTTACATAGATAAAGCCCTTCGTAGAGTGTGGGCTGTACTTGTGAGAACAATTTTTTGTATCTCCTTGAGGCATGGGCTTCCAGAAATCCCTTCAATTAGTCTACTGGAATCTTTTCCAACCAATCTTATGGCTCCAACTATAACAGGGTTTGTTGATGTTCCCATGTGCCACATTTTTGAGATTTCTATTTCAAGGTCCTTGTATTTCGACAGCTTTTTGAATATCTTCAAAGATACATTGCAGTCAGCAGGGACTGCCATATCAATAAGGAGGAATTTTTTTGTTTTTTTTTGTTTATAGTCTTTAATAACAATGTCTGGGCGGTTGGCTTTGATTGTTCTTTCAGTGTGTATTGTGTAGTCCCATAGAATTGTAACAGGTCCTATCTTCGTAACGGGGTCTGGATGGTGTTCATACCAGTTTCTTTCTGTAGAAGTTGAAATTTTTCCAAGGCAAATACTGGCCCACTCTGTCATGGTTTTATATTCAGTGGGTGCCAGTATCGTGCAACCTGATACAAGATGATCAATTGTTTCTGGATATTTATCTCAGAATCTGCATTTTTGGCTAACACAATATTTTAGTATATGTGCTTGCTATTATTATTATTATTATTATTGTTATTAGGTTGGTGCAAAAATAATGACGTAATAATGTCGTTTTTTGACGTATTTTTAACGTCAAAAAACGACATTATTGCGTCATTATTTTTGCACCAACCTAATATTATTGTTTTATTATTACTAGTAATAATACCACCACCACTGCAGTAAAAACCAGATTGTGTAACAAATCTCCTCAAATCTCCATGATCTTTCTCAGTATCGTCACATATTTCATCAACGCCGAAGCCTAGATAATTTTTTTTTTTTTTCGAATTCTCTAATTCATTTATCCAGTCTCAATTCTCGTGTTTTTTATTGTTCCAAGTGTATTTAATGTTATGGACACGAATGTAAATTTCATAAATGTGTATATTTATTTAATTCCGATTGTTTATCAATTTTGTGTCTTCTGTTCTTCGTCATTTTTTTTATGTATTAATATCCAGTAAACAAAACGCACGGATCTTTTTTCACAGTAGTTGTCAATTCTCTGTTCACAGAAGAAAAAAAAATGAATAAAGGAACTCCCAGATCCGCCTGGTTAAGGATGATTTAATCTTTTTCGTTCTAAAAAAATATATATATATATATATTTTAATGCTGTTTGCTCAGATTAAATTAATTCGGTTGAAAAGGAGAGAAAAATGATTGTTTCACGAATCTTTCCCGTATGAGGGTTTACTTACCGAGAATATGAACATTCGTCATTTTAACGCCCAGTTCTAATTCAAATAGGAAATACGCAGCTGGACTTGCATATCTACATTCTTACCCTTAAACGTTCGGGTTGTAAAAATGCCATATCTGCTTTTTTCTGTCGATAAAACCAAAGAATAAAATATTTGAGGCTAAGTAGCAAAATAAAAGAAATAGTCTGAAGAAAATACAATATCATTCATTTCCACCTTACTCTCCATCGATGTGCGCACCTCGAGGCGGTGTAAGGGTTAGAAAGCTTTTCTCGCTAGAACAATTACGACTGAGTAGTGAGTTCGATCCTCACTGGGTGCACCCTACTTTCGGCCTTGTACCACATCTAAGCTACGCTTGGAAAATCCCCAGAGCACCCCGAGGCGGTGTAATGGTTAGCAAGCTTGTCACGCTGCAACAATTACGCCTGAATGGTGAGTTCGATCCTCACGGGGTTCTCCATATTTTCGGCCTTGTGCCACATATACGCTACGCTTGGAAAATCCCTAGGGCACCTCGAGGTCGTGTAATGATTAGCAAGCTTATCTCGCTAGAACAATTACAACTGAGTAGTGAGTTCGATCCTCACTGGGTGCACCCTACTTTCGGCTTTATGCCACATCTAAGTTACGCTTGGAAAATAGCTACTCTCCATCGATATTATATAATTCATGAATTAACATTTTCGGGCCGTGCAAATTAAACACAGTCTTTCAGCGTCATTTTTAAAATAATCAATTCTTTTACGATCAAAATCATTCAATTTAAAACATCGTACAGCGTGCGTTGTGGTGTCATGGGAAACAGCTCAGAATGACAAACCGGAGAGCCGAGTTCGAATACTAGCCGAATTTTTTTTTAATTATTATTTCTCTTCTTCTTCTTCTTCTTCTTCTATTAGGGTTATGATCACATCACGTTAAAACACCAGTTCCCCTACTATCACCAATATTGAGCCTAGTTAGTATTCCTTTTTGGCAATACGAAGTGCTGTAAGCGTGGATGTGCGGGTGGTGTAATGAATAATGGCACGAAAATGTTAATCGTTGGGTTCATTATTTTCCCTTAAGCGCATATACCCTTGGGAAAGGTATGAATTTCCTTCTTCTTCTCACAGTTATGGGTTAACTATTAAAATTTGTATCTCTAAACAATTATCATAAAAAAACAATTCTTACGAGTTAAAAATATATTATGGCTTTAAATAACCTGCAAAGGGTTGATAAAAAGAAAGCGAATCAATCAATAAATTTATTTATTTATTATTATTATTATTATTATTATTATTATTATTATTATTATTATTTTGCTTTGATTTTTGTTGAATACATATTTCCTTCTGGTTCCAGCCAGAGGAACCAAAGGTCAGAAATGGCGTCAGGACTTTTCCCACTGATAATCTTTGTAAAAAGAAAGCAACAAAAACAACGTAAGATCAGAGACATTTTACATAGATAAAGCTCTTGAAAATGTGTGAGCTGTACAATATTTCTTTTGTATTTCATTAACGCATGGGCTACCAGGAATCCCTTCAGTGTCTTTATCAGAACCATTTTCCAAATAATCCAAGGACTCCAACTACAATTGGAATTTTTGATGTCATCATGTGCCACATGTTTTAGATTTCCACTTCAAGATCCTTGTATCGTGATAGTTTTTGAAGGTCTTCAAAGATGCATTGCAATCTGTAGGGACTGTCATGTCAATAAGAAAGCACATTCTGTTTTTGTGGTCTTTATTATTGTTGTTGTTGGTGGTGATGTTGTTTTAAGCTAGGAAAGGTTACTGAATGAAGAATAACCAAAACGGAGGTTGGAAATGAAATGGTAATCTTCATGACATAAACAAAATACAATACTCGCCAGCGGCGTGAAGCAGGTAAACCACTGTTAGTGGCGGACTACTTAGTCAGAATATTACCTCCACTTAAAACAGGGTCCAACGTATTTATGAGGATTGGGACATACGCATTCGTGTTCATACGTACGGTACATAATAATAATAATAATAATAATAATAATAATAATAATAATAATAAATTATTATTATTATTTCAAGTATAGTTCCTTACCGGGTCATTAAGCTATAGCTCAGGCGGAGCAAGGTAATAAACATATGTATTCTGTTTACACAAATTCTGAAATTAAGTGATACTTAACATGTACAATGCTTTTATTATCTTTACATAGATAATGCTCTCTTGAGCAGATGGTCTGTTCTAACGAGTGCTATTTTAAAATCTTTTGTAAACAAACACTATCAGTGATCTTGTTAATGTGCTTGTCAGAACCTTTTTTTTTTTTTGTCTTTGAAACCAAGGCTCAAATTATTACAATATTAACAATAGTTCTTCTAAGGCGCCACATTTTTTTTTTTTTTTCATTTTTTACATACGGGTACTAGAATTTGATTTTATGTATGTATGGTATGTGACTTCATTTACCAACAACTACCATATTTCTGCTTTTTTTTTCTTTGCCAATTACCATATGTACCTGTATTCACTGATACCAGTAGATTTCTTTGTAGCTATTATGAATTTACTGTATTTGCTGATGTTGCTCCCTGACAAACAACTAAATATTTTTTTATTAAATACTTGATGAAATCTACTAAAATCCTTCTTTTCCAAAAAAAAAAAAAAAAAAAACGTCCTGGTAATTAAACCTCACTTCTGAAAAAAAAAAAAAAGTAACAGTCCGAAAATTTATTCTAATAATGTGTTTCTTCATAGTGAGGTAAGGTTATAATTTCGTGTTTTTTTTTTGGTTTGTTTTTTTATTGTTTGTTTTTTTTTTTTTTTTGTTTTTTTTTTGTTTTGTTTTTTTGACGTATGCATTTTTCCCTAAATATTTCATGCCAAAATCTGGGTGCGTCTAGTGCGTGGGTGAGTCAAGTAGGCCGGCAAGTATGTTATACTCTTTAAGAAATATAGTTTTATCTGATGGCAATGCCATATCTTTGTGATGGTTTCTTGTTTGCGGTTTTAATCCCTGTCTGATCTATATTTATATGTCTGTCAGTTTGAATGGCAAAGTCCCAATCAAATAATGGCTTTCGAGTTCAGGCTGATGTTCATGTCATTTGTCATCATGTGCGCACAGCAACACTGACATATACTGTCTAAGCTTACCATGTCAATCCTTGTCTCCATTCGGCATCAGGATTTCACATCTAAACACCAAGTGGTAAAAAGTCGTTCACATAATCTACATATTGCGACTGCACCATTTTTTTTTTCCGCGGAAATTTCTACTGAATAGATTTGGGACTTGTGCAGCCAACATAAATGCCTCTGTCTCATCTTTTAGCCGTGCGCTCTTCAGCCACTGCTGGGTTTTGTGTTCTACATCCGCATCATTATTACTTAGTCCATATTGACCATGTAGAGGTTTATACTCCCAGATATCTGTATTATTATTATTATTATTATTATTATTATTATTATTATTATTATTATTATTATTTCATTTTTTACTTATATTAAATCCGTTAAATCTAGCAATCCAAAAAGAATTACAAGCAAAATAAATTTCTATTTGTATATATTCAGTGGTTACATGTTTCCATTCTTGACATTTTTTTGAATGAAAGTTTTCGGAAATTTACATTTTACGTTCTAAAACTATTAAAAGTAGCTAAAATGATATGCCCACTGCACGGGATGTTTGTTTTTTTTTTTTTTTTTTTGAGGAAAACCATAAAAATGCCAAAACAAAAACAAAAAAAAATCAATCTTGTGGTTCGTTTCCTTTTTTAAAAACTTGGGGAGTTTACAAAAAAATGAAAAGAAACGGAGACATACTTAAAATTCGAAAGTAACAGTTGAAATTTTCTGGGGCATGTAATGAATAATTTTCTTTTTAAATACTTGAATCAGTCAAGTCATTTCATTATAAATAGATTAAAATAACCAGTTGTAATTAAAGTCAATAAAATATCATTATTTATTGAAAAGACTGAAATACTTAAAAACACGACAGTAAATATCAAGAATCACATGACTAGTACATACAAAAGATTTAACATAGGAAGAAAAAATTAATTCCTTTAAATAATATGTTGAATTATGGAAGGGCACAGGACCCGAAACACGCGTAGAAAAACTTACTGAATAAAGTATTAGGTTGGTGCAAAAGTAATATCGTTTTCTAACATATGTTACTATGTGAGAAAACGATATTATTTTTGCACCAACCTAATCTATGAAAAATTGGCATAATAATCAAAAACATTTGCGTTTTTTTTTTCTCTCCTAAAAATATAGGTGTTTCTCTCGTTGGAACAACAATAATATCTCCCTTATACATATATATATATCATATATATGTGCATATTGAGTATTTAGGCAGCAATCCTTCATTTATGCATGTTTCATTAAAAATGACAGACAAGGAACTATGATTAAGAGTTTTATTTAATTTTTCTTGTGTTCGAACAAATGACGCACAGTGTGTAGAAACTGTTCAAATATTCTATAATTCCGAGCGCTTTCGGCTATACCATTATCAATAATGATTTTTTTTTTTTCAGTTTAATTGAATGTGTGCGTTGTGTGTATGGTTTTAGTGTTATAGAGATGATTTATTTTTCCAAAAATAGGTAGCACATTGTGGCTGTGTTTGCAGTTAATATTATTAAGTGTTGGCTTTTTTTTTATAATTAAGGCTTAAATTATTTTTAATCGTTTTTTACGGGTGGACGAGTTTATTATGTTTGTATTTTCTACTAGTATATTTCGGATTAATTCTCGTAAGTTTGTGTTTAAATGGGTTCTAATATAGCTGTGGGCAGATAGGTATAACGTAAGGCGTCTGGATAGGCATGTAGTAGTGTAAACGATGTAATTTTTGCATTAATGAATTCGGATTGATCAGGAACACAGTTCCTTAAGAGTCATTTGAAGTCATAGATAATGTTTGTTCGTTGTAATTTTGACTTTGCTGGTGTGTTGTTATTTTCCTTAAATAACAGTATCAGTTCATAAATAATTACATCAGTCACACAACTACATGCTTATCCAGGCGCCTTACGTTACACCTATCTGACCACAGCTCTATTAGAACCCATTTAAACATACATACAAGCTTAATCGTAGTACATTCTCTGTCATTTTTAATGAAACATGCATATATATATATATATATATATATATATATATATATATATATATATATAAGCAAATATATGGATATATATCCGACAGTATGAAGAAAAATATACGGAAAAAATCGAAACGTCCGACGTTGACATTATATTAACATTAAAACAGCATAATTACATATGAGGATTTTTGTTTGTTTTTTCCAAATATTTTTCTTCATATATATATATATATATATATATATATATATATATATATATATATATAGTGATGTACATGCTGTGCAAGCCCCGAGAGCCACACGAGATAGAGGCTTACATTACGGGTCAGTTTGTATGGATAAGAATGGGCTAAGATTATAGTAATCGGGAAAACTTGTGAGTCGGTCACACAGAGCAACTATTCGCAGGAAGAAGCTGTTCGAGTGAAACTTGCACCTCGCCAGTCATGTAAGAATAGAATGCAGGTTGTTTGCGACGATTTTTGTAACATGGCGGGTCTTAACAGTGAAGGTTAGAACTAGTGGAACTAAGGAATTTACTCCCACTGAGCACTTTCTCTAAGCAATGGGAGGCTTGCGACGTTTACTCTGTGAGAAAACGGTTATATATATATATATATATAATGTTTGTGTGTGTGTGTGTACTAACCAAATTATCCGCGCCTTGTTGCGGGTCGCACAATTTTTCTGTAAGAAAATGATGATTGGTTTTAAATCATTGTTCTAATTTGTTCGGGAAAAATGATGCATTTCAATATTACTCAATGATCTTGCAGATCTGCCCGCCATCTTCTAGCTTTCTCCTTCTATATTTTGGATAGGATTCATTCCCTTGTTCAAATTTAAATTTAATTTAAATCAAAGGGGATAAAACGGTAGGCTTTTTGTGCCAAATGCGGGTACCCCTTTGATCGAAATGAAATATACTTATCCAATTACCGTAGGAGTCATTCCCTTCAAATTTAAATTTAATTTATATTAAAAGGAAAAAACAAGTGTGAGGTCGTGCACCAACAACACCCCACCCCACCCCGAGAATGCCCTTTTAATCAAAATGAAATATACTTATCCGAGTACCCTGGGTACTGTAGTTTTAGAATATATACGTTTATGGGGTTTATCTCCAAAACCCGAGGAGGAGTTCGATAACAAACAGACAGACAGAGGCTACAACTTTATATATATATAGATATAGGGAGCAGTAGAAATATTTCTCACATAATGGGAAAACATTATCTACAGGGTGCGGCAGAAATAGGTCCCACACAATAGAAGGATATTAGCTAGATGAAGAGGGAAACACTGCCATTTGCTTGACATGACCAGTACCACACAGGTGACAACGAAAAATGTTGGACGTATTTCTGCCGCACCATGTATATGCGTGTCTGTCTGTGTTCATATGCATAGACGTGAATGAAGATAAAAATATGATAAAAATTAGACGTTCAATGACCAAACATAAGTTGGTTGAATCTAGAATATTTCAGGAAACCCAGCTATATGCACACAGGCAGAAATTATGCATATATACATATGATCGTGTATATATATTATATTATATATATTATATATATATATATATATATTATATTATATTATATTATATTATATTATAAATATATACATATATATATGTGTGTGTGTGTGTGTGTGCAAATGCACTTGAATACTGACGGACCTACAGACATACAAACGAAAATATGTATATAAATGTGAATATATAAGTACATATATAGACACAGACACACTTTCTAGAAAAATTTGTGATTTTATTCTTGCTGTTTGCTGAAATAGCATCTTCTTTCCATATTACGAAATATATATGAACACACACACACACATGTGCGTGTGTATGTGTGTGCGTGTGTATGTATTGATATTATAGAAAAGAACTGTTTGATTGTTGATCCGAAATTATTTAGTATTTTTTTTTTAATTAAAAAAAACAGTACTCGATACACAAGTAGAGCCAAGATTATAATTCTTTTTTAAAGAAATATGATTCCATCGTGACACAGAAATTACTATGTTTCGAAACTGGTCAGCAGTATTCAAGTTTAATTTCAATATTAAACCTTAACCAGTCAGTGGCAATT
>OZ010585.1:51379961-51382461 GCA_963932145.1 Acanthosepion lycidas
CAAGAACGTCATCAGATGTTCTGGCATATATTGGATGGTCACTTTGAATATCCCAGTCGTAGATTAATTTTTGTTTTTCGTTCTCTAAGAGAAATACAATCTAGGTATATACTATTACATCTTATGTTTGGCGTGTTAACGTTTGCATTGTCCCTAGTGGATCGCCCTTCCTACCCAATCATGTCTATTTTGTAAGATTTTTAAGCTAACCTGCCGCAGTCAGTATATGGTCAACTGTTTCGTCTCGCCTTTCGCATATTCCTGGTTCGTATCTCTTTCGATCCCAATTCATAGTGAAGTTCACGCAATACAAGGCTCGTGAGTCACTCAAGGTTTGTGTTGAAATGCTTGTGATGAATGAGATGTGATATGTGTGAAAGTGGAGCTGGTTTGGAATAAACAGTATGAGGATAATGAGCATAGAAAACTAGGATAAGAATTTAGTTTTCAGGTGAAATATCCCCGCGGGAGTCTTTTCCAGAAAGTAGAAGTTCTGGGGTCGGGGGAAGCTGTCTTGGTTGAACTTTCTTCTTCCATTAGGAATATGGAAGATTTGTTTTTTTTTATAAAGATGTCTCTTCTGTCGTTGTTTTGAGTCGCCATTATGATAATTTAGAGTCTTTCTATCTATCTATCTATCTGTTACCTTCCCTTTTTTTTTCCAAAGGAAAAAAAACATATTCCTTGTTATTATTATTATTATTATTATTATACTTTCTTCTATTTTACAGTCATTTTATATTCAACCGGAGAATTGGCATTATGGATTTCTCCCATCAAATCGTATAACCTCAAACTAATAGCAGATTTCACAGAATAGTGCCAAGAAACGAAGACTCCTGAAGCGTCGGAATATTAAGATTTATTCTGATATTCTTAATGTAAGACTTTAATTTCATTTGTATAGATCACAACGTTCCAATGATAAATCAGACAACAGTGGCCTGAACGACTCTCATTCCATCTAGGGGTCGGTATATTTTGTTAACTCTTCAGTTTCTTTGACTTTCTGTTATAGCATACCTTCGGACGATAATGGGTATGTCCCTATTTACATAAATACAATAGTAAATACTGTATGTTGGTCTGCAGTTGGAGATTCGTACGGGGTGGTTTCCTGCGGAGCACTCACCCTGGTTAGGTTAGACAAGCTTCAGTGTACCTAGTTAATGCGAGTAAGTGTTGTTCCTGGCCTGTTCTCGGCCGCCTCTTTGGTTATGATTCAAGTCGAGATTCCCGACCTCCTCAATTTGTTTTGGCCCCCTTTTTATCTCGACTGGATCAGCTTTATATTTTCCCCATATCCATCTATATTTTCACCTTCACACTCCCTTAGCGAGAGAGCCTCTTGATTTTGTCCAATGGGCAGAATACAGCGGCCTCTCCGTTTTGAGGGTTGGACCGGCCCTACTAACATCAGTTATGTTTAGTTTACTTTGTGTTGAGTTTTAGTTTTATTATTGGGTTCATCTCCCTCCCCTCTCATTCTTCATTATTAGAATTATATATATATATATATATATATATATATATATATATATATATTATCATTAAATTGTTAAGGCATGGGGGCACGTTTTGTAGGTTTCCCCTTGAGAGGATGAGGTATTATGGTGAATGGAGGATTGAGTGGTGACGGACAAATTCTTATGGTGAATGTGGAAACTGTAATGTGTGAATTGGTCGTGAATCAGATTAGCTGGGTATAAGAGAGTAAGTGATGACCAGCCTCAACCCCTCCCCCATTTTGGCCTTGTGCCACAATTGTATTTTATATAAAATAAATATCCTGCAGTTGGAGATTCGTCTACAGCTGTGCTGGCCAAACTCTCTGCCTCTGGTAAGAGAGGATCCCCAGACGAGTCTATGCCGAAGGGCAGAGTCTCGTTTCAGGAAACAACTACCCGACTCTCTGGGGGATCTTTAGCCGAGCCTACGGGCTCAGTTACCCCACATTAAATTCGGCCTTGTGCTACATCTGACCGCGTGGGACGGTTGGTAGATATTCTACAGTTGGAGATTCGTCTCCAGTTGTGCTGGTCAAATTCTCTGCCTCCAGCCAGAGAGAATACCCAGACGAGGCTATGGCGAAGGGCAGATTCTCGTCTCAGGAAACAGCTAGCCGACTCCGTTTTATAGTTGATTAAGAAGTTGACTAATACTTCTACGCACCGCTAGCGAATCTTATATGTGTTGTCCCTGTCCTAAGTATTATCGTTTATTACCAAACTTCGTTTGATTATTCTATTCAGTAACCTTCCCTAGGTTACCACACTTTCATATAGTCACCAGGAAGAGCCACATCGTTGAGAAGATATTTTCTTGTTTGTTGTTTTCTTTTACTTGTTTGTTTTTTCAACGATGGTGATATTTGCTTTGGTGGCTTAAAGGATAGGGCCTGCATGTTGAAATCTCACAAGATCTTGACTTTGCCGTTTTCAACCATTTTCTCTGGCTTGTCGCGGTAGGAAATGCTGGCTTTCACTGAAGACAAAGTGAC
>OZ010585.1:51407461-51409961 GCA_963932145.1 Acanthosepion lycidas
TTAAATCTAATATATATATATATATATTTATATATATGTATGTATGTATATATATATATATATACTCGGAGGGTGATTGACATTTATGTATGAGTGGCCAGCCAGGTGTCCTGACTTAAGACACTGTGACTTTTTTTCTTTGGGGCTGATTTAAGGAACAAGTCTGCTATACCAAACCTAGACTTTAGAAGAACATGAAAGACGAATACAAGAAGTTATGCCTTCCATACCATAAGAGTTCCAGGTGAAATCATTTGGCGCGATTCCTGGGCGCCTCGTTAAGCTGTTAGCGAAATCTTGTCCCCATATCGAATTTTAATAAACCTTTCCTCTCATATGCATTTCTTGTAAAAAATATTGTTAATAAATAAATTATAAGTATTATATATATATATATAGTTCTTATTTTTTATACTATAAACATTATTTTGAGTAGATGTCTACTCAAACGCCTATACCGACTAAATATAACACTTAAGTTAATAAGAAAAAAAGATATCTCGTTTAACTGGAACATTTGTTCAGTAAAGATTTTAGCCAGGAAATTAAAATTACCAAATTTATGAAGTAAATTTGGCTGGAGAATTGATATCCGATCGATATTATTAGGCGAACACATTACTTTAAATCGCTATCTATTATATTTGGCCATGACTGCAACTAATTAAAACGCGGCGGGAAGATATTTGTCAAGTCTACCAATCAAAAGCCCTTAATCACACTGTAACCCTTAGACAGTGTATTTCGCGAACCCCTTCCAGCGTCGAATTCAATAACTGGCCGAATATGGTAAGCGCGGTGTTTGCGGATCGATTCTCCCTTTCTCTGTTACAGTCGCGAATATGCTTGCCGCTTTACGCATATTCAAGTCTGGGAATTTATGTCTGCGGACTTCCCTGTCGGCGTGCGTGTGTACATCTCCGCTCAAGAATTTCACGGTTTCCTTTCCCTATAGCAGTGCTTGCGTGTATATCCCTACGCATATATTTTTTGTATGCGTTCCTATCCCTAATATTTCGTGTGTGTCTCACCCCACAGCTCTTCGTGCGTGTGTGTGTCTCTCTCTCTCTCTAACAGTGCGTGTCTTTTATTGGCTGCGTAATTTTCTGTGTACTGTTTTTTTTTTTTTTTAGGCGAATGTTTCTGTAGAGATGTGGGTGTGCGGTTTCGCGTTAGAAGAGTGCGTGTGTGTCAATGCCTGGCATATCCGTCTGTTTATGTATATGTATGTCTCCTTCTGACTAAAAAGTGTATATGTGCCTCCTTTTTGTATGTTCTTCATGCATAGTTATGCTTTTGCGATTAGCTCTACAGAAAAGTGTATGTACTTCTTTATAAAATATGTGTGTCCCTGTAGATATTCCACTGTGTGTGAGTGTGTCCCCTCGTGTGTGAGCTCGTGTGTGTATGCGTGTAGTTTTACACATATAGATCTACTTACGCTCTTTTCTGTGTGAGAGGGTTCTGAATGTAGTATTATTGGGACTGCCATTGCGTGTTGTGGGTATACGAACCTGCTGACAATATAACTAAAGAATAGTTTGACAAATGTTGAGAGATAAGATAATCCAGCTTAATTCCCCATACACCCTCTCTCCAAAATGTGATTCGTTTGCAAAGCGATTCTTTATTCTTCAGCCCATAAGCCCGTAAACACTATTTCAAATGGAGAACGGCTTTTATTCCGTATAGATATATTAGTTAATATCATTTTTCTAAGGGTTAAGCAAATGATTTCCAAAGGGAAAGGGAGCAGACACACCCAAGAACCCCCACTTTGCGACGGCCCAAACTGCCCCGTCAACTTTGCGGGCAGAGTGGATCTTTGATCAAGTTGGTTTTATCAGTATTTATTAGAAATCAGAGAGCCGAGTTTAAATTCCAGTCGAATCTTTTGACTTACGTGTTAATACCCGTAGGAAGGGTATGAATCCTCTTCTTCTCCCCGCCAGCTATGGATAAATATCAGGACAGGCTGGGTTCTATAGCTTTGGATGGCAAGTGGTCTACCGCAGAAAGAAATGGCACCCTACTGCTGGAAAAAATCTCTTTCGTATGTCATGTATCGAAAGATAAATGATCGCCTAAGCGTGTATCGCGCATGGCACATAACTGATTGATATGTAAGCATTGGTGTAAATTTTTACCTTGAATATAGAATCAAGTGTGGAGCACTGAGCAGGGATCGAACTTACCATCAACCATTTCTCTTTGTTAGTGTGCTAACATTTGCTCTAATACTGAATTTTTTCTTGATCAGGTATAAATTCACAGTTTTAAGCCTCAGTATAAAGAATTAAACAAACTGTTTTTTCAGATGAATAAGTTCCGAAAAAGACTAGTTACATATGTCATAGCAAAGTAACCAGTGGGCAAGAAACAAAACTAGGTTCGATCCTGGAAATATGGTACCGGATTTCTATCTTGCAATAATGTGACAAGTGTCAGCAAGATTAGGCATTTAGTTGTTTAAGACATTTTATGACAAAAAATTACCGAG
>OZ010585.1:51412461-51414961 GCA_963932145.1 Acanthosepion lycidas
CCTTCAGCCGAAAACGTCTCTGCCATCATTTTACTAGGATTTTTCGCTTTCTGTTCATTTTCCTCTTTATTTTGCCAAGATTTCGAATCGACGCGACTAACAAAGTAAAGAGAGAAACATTTTTCTATTATACGATAGATACGTAGCTATTACTTACATTTTAATGACAACGCAACTACAACACACACACAAGTTCGTTTACACAACACTACATTATCACACTCATCACATCGACTGCATAAGAACAATTTATATTGATAACATTACAATTAATTACACACACCGACACCACCCTATATAAACACACTCTTTCTCTCTCTCTCTCTCCTTCTCTCTCTCTCTCACACACACACATGCACAACATAGTAGCAAGTAAGTGTGCGACCTTCTCCGGTTGTTTTCCAGTAAATCACACTATTCTTAATATTGTTGTAAACTGCCACCCCTATCACTAAACAGGGTAGCAATTTCGGAAGACGAGTTAAAAAGCATAAAAATTCTTCACATCCACCCCACCTGCCATAAAAAGAAGAAAATAAGGCGAAGAATCGAAGAAAAGGCAAGATGAAAAGAAGGTGGAAATTGATTCTGATGAGAATTCACAAGCGACGACTTAACACAAGCCAAAAATATTTTTAAAAAAATACAAGAAGTAAAAAAAAACATTGAATTCATCGAAATAGCCAATCAGAAACAACGCTCTGAATACTAACCCCGCCCATTTTTACATTCGGAGCCGTTTTCTTATTGGTCGCATTGATTCTTGATTGACGTTAATTATGGTTCATGATGGGGCGGGGTATGCGTGAAGGTGGGAAGGGGAGGTGGAGGCCATGTGACCGAACTGTCTTGAGACAAATTGGATTTTTTCTTCTGATTGTAACGATGTCATAATAAATACATTAGTTCCTTTTTGCCACACCCCCGCATTTCTTTCTTTCTTTTCTTTGCTTTTTTTAACTTCATTCTTTTCTTAGGTTTTCTGTAAGAATTTTTCTGCCTTTTTTTTTCCTTCGTTTAGGAGAAGGTTTTTAAATTTGTTGGGGTTAAATGAACAATAAAAGAGAATTATTATTAACTTTCAATTGTCCGCTCTACAGAAAAAAGAAAAAAAAAACACCTAAAATTGTATTCCTTCATTGGAAATAAACGTTTATAAAAAAAAATAAGTGTGCTGAAAAGTTCTCGTCCCGATGAAAGAAAGAAAAAAAAAAAGAACTGATGCCCGGTCATTCCGTTAGAGACTAAGAGTGGGTCGGGCATATTGTCACTACACTCTCGTAAAAATCCAGAAAATAATGTAATCTTGATATAGGTCAGCTGTTTAGAGAATCGAACATTCAGTCAGTAATCAAGTTGATCTTTTTAATTAAAATTTAATAGGAATTGCTTTGAAACTACTGAAGCACTTAATAAGTATGAATGAATTTTCAATTTTCACTTATTGCTTAGTATCTCAAACATTAAGTCTCTAAGGCTTCCATAAAACAGTTCGAAAGTCTGAAGAAATAAACATGTAACTTCCGACAAGGTTCGAACCTTCGTACCTCTTGTAATAGAAAACCAGTGTTAAACTATGTTTTTAAAGGTTTCAACCAAGAAAGACATTCATACTCAAGCAATGTTCAATTTCCCTAGTTAAAAATAATATATATATATATATATATATATTAGGTTGGTGCAAAAATAATGACGTAATAATGTCGTTTTTGACGTTAAAACATACGTCAAAAAACGACATTATTACGTCATTATTTTTGCACCAACCTTATATATATATATATATATATATATATATATATATATATATATATATAAGGTGTATTTAAGCAACTAGAATTCTTTTAAAAATGCTTGTTTGAATACTATTGATAAAATCTGACTATCCTGTTTTGATTAACTTTTTTTTTACAATTTCCGAATTAATTGTTTCATATACATTAAATTTAGCAAATTTTTTTTTTTTTTTATTTCGAGTAGGTTCGAATATTGCTACATGCATTTTTAAGGATTTTGTTATTTGCGTGATTATATTACAAATGACGTCAACATCAGTGTCTTGAAATTGGTTCCAGTAAACGTGGGAAGGCCGGAATTAACCAAAAATTATGTTACGTAAACGCGTGAGCGCGCACACACATTCAGAGAGACAGAGAGAGAAGGAGAAGAATAATCCTTAAATAAATGCAACAAAATTCGAAAGTACTCAGGAAAAAACAAACAAAGAAAAAAAGATAAAAATAAGTTTTGGTGAATTTACATATTATATTAAACAAAAACTTCGTAAATTTGAAAATGCCCCCTACTTTCGGCCTTGTGCCACTTTAAAGCTACGCGCGGAAAATCACTGCGTGTGTGTGTGTGTGCGTGCGTGTGTGCATGCGTACATGGATTGAAGAGAACAATCCTTACTGTCCCAAAGTCACACACACACACGCGTGCGTGCAGGCCCACACCTGAATTTATGACTATAAGGTAAAAAGCAAAAGTGAATAGATGT
>OZ010585.1:51424961-51429961 GCA_963932145.1 Acanthosepion lycidas
TATATATATATATATATATATATATATATATATATATAATTATTTATTTAAAAAAAAATTATAACATAAATATGTTATAAAATCACTACAAAAATAGCCATTTTGTTTCAACACCCTCGGTGTCTTATCAAGTGATGACGTTGAATGTAAAATAAATGGTTTTAAAAGTTTCAAAATTGTTGATTATTGGAATTCATTCCATATACACCAATCATATACTTGGATATATATATATATATATAATGCTTTGAAAAATAAAAATAAAACTGAGTTGTATATTAATATTTTTGTTTTATTATTTAATTTTCATGGATTTCGATAATTAAAAATATACCAAATTAAAGAATAATTTTTAATTATATTAAACGTTATTTTTAGTGGATACCCATTTTTGATTAGGCGCACCGTTTATTTTTAAAAAAGTATGTTATTTCGTCTACCGGCCTGAATATTCGAGAAATCTTATCAAAGAAAAATGCACGCTTCGGTTGAATTCGAACCTGCGTTCTCCTTGGTAGGAGAAACCGTTCGTCAGATACGACATGCTTTGACCACACGTCCACGAATATCTTTATAGTCAAGCAATAGGTAGACAGCCGAGTGGTTAAAAGTCCGTCGTATCAAACGACGGTTTCGTGTCTGTTTTTGTTTATGTGTGTGTATTGAATATGTTCGCATACAAAGGCAAACTCATTTGTTTTTGTGCGTGTTTATCTGTGCGTATGTGTAACTGTAATGATGTAAAGATCCCTTCCTATGTTACCATTCATGCTTGGGGCCACCTAGTGCGGATCATACATGCTTCAACAATAAGGATCTGAACATTGTTATGGACTTGGAAGTTATTTTTTTTTTTTTTTTTTTTTTTTTATTTTTCTTTACTTTTAAAATTTAAATTCGTTTTATATACGTAAATTATCATGATGAAGAAATTAAAACCTTTTTCAATATCATTTCGTAATCACCACGATTTTGGTTACCGTTCCTCGTGAAAAGGAAAATAATTAAAAAAAAAAAAAGTTAAAATATAAATAAAAAGAAAAAGATGAATAATTAAATAACTTCCCTCCAGTACATTGCCCGTCTCTTGAACGAGTGGTACACACCGCGTCTCTCCTCCCTCCGCTTTTGGCGTAAGAACAGTCGAATATTTCCTAAACACTGCGATCGGTTATATTCTGAAAATCCGTCATATCACAAGAAGACAAGCGCGACTCTGTTTCATTTCTGATTTTGATTTCTTTAATATTTTTTTTTTTTTTTTTTTGATTCCATTTATTTCATTTTATTTTATTTTATTTTATTTTTTTTTTTTTTTTTTGCCTCTGACAGAAATTATCGGATAAATCAGCAATAACAAACTTTACTGCCGGGTCAAATGTAATTATTAGGTTGGTGCAAAAATAATGACGTAATAATGTCGTTTTTTGACGTTGAAAATACGTCAAAAAACGACATTATTACGTCATTTTTTTTGCACCAACCTAATACTTGGGAGGACCCTCATTCTAGTAAAGCACTACTTTTACAATACATTAACGATATTTTAAGAAAAAAAAAAAAAAAAAAAAAAACGAAAAATAACGGACTGAATAAAAACTGAGAAAACTCGAAATTTTCAGAAACAGTTTCTAAGTATACGCAGCGACACACACACACACACACACATATATATATATATATATATATATATATATATATATATATATATATATATATATATATATGTATGTATGTATGTATGTATGTACGTATGTATGAATGTATACGTATATGGAATCGACCGAAGACACATGCACTTTTGTTAAAAACTATCGGAATGACTAACGTATGGATTCGATAATTCAATCTTGGATCAAAATAGCGAAAGACTCTTTTTAGGATCAAAGTTTCATTCTTCGACCTTCTACTCAGTATTAAACACCAAAATACATTCATACACACACATATACATACATACATATATATATATATATATATATATATACATGCGTGTATGTATACATATATGTGTGTGAATGGGTACACGCACAAAGCACAAATATACAAATACCGTTCAAATATTAAATTTGATATTATATATATATATATATATATGTATATATATATATATGTATGTATGTATGTATTCTCAGAGAAGTGTGTATCTGTAGAGCAGACAAAATTGATAAAAAGCGGCAACAGAAAAACTATTCTTACCCGATGAGTTTTGTTCTCTGAGGGAATTTGTCAACGTAATGTAGGATTTATTTTGTTGCAATAATTTAATATACAAAAGCAGGCTGTCATCCTGAAATTTAAAAGCCTTGCTGTACCAATGACACCCTCGCCTTTATATATAAACATGTGCAACAAAATAAATCTTACATTGCCTTGATAAATTCCCTCAGAGATCGAAACGCGTCGGCTAAGAATAATTTTTCCTCTTCTCTATTTTTATTCATGCATACATACCTAGCTACATACACACACACACACATATATATATATATATATATATTTGTCTATTTTTGTTTATGTGTATTTTTTAGGTGTTAATAGACTTATTTTTCCGACGGTTTTTATTCTTCTAACATTATGAAGAATAGTTTCATTGAATTTTTTATATATATATATATATATATGTATTTATATATATATGCATATATATATATATATATATATATGTCTTGAACTTATAAAAAATATTGAGAAATTGAAATTTTCAGAAACACTGGTTTGTATATTAATATTTTTTGTTTTATTATTTCAATTAAATTCCTTTATCTAATTATGTGTATATATATATATATATATATATATATATATATATATATATATATATATATATCGAACTGTCGGTTCAGGATGACGAAGCTGCTCCAGTCAAAACTTACGATCGTTTAAAGATTTTGATTCTCTCCATGCGCCTTGTGGCTGTGTTTTTTAAAGACATTTAGCGGCAGTCAATATAAAACAATCAGACAGAGAGGGGTAAAAAAAAAAAGAAAAAAAAAAAAAGAGAGAGAGAAAGCAACTAACTTTAAATCCAACCACGCGTGACCTCTTACCTCCCAAATAACTTTCAAACCTTGAATGAAAAGCAAAAATAATTCATCATTATGTCTGTGTATTCGGTAATAGCTTGAAAATGACTTCATTAAACATCGCTCCTTTATTCACTGGGCACATCGACGTAAGTAAGACGAGTCGTTTTATGTAGCGATTTGGCACAAGAGCATTCAAACACGAGTGCATAAATATTGTGCCCGTATGGGTAGTCTTGTGCTTACATCTTTTTCGTTTCAGCCAAATTCATATTCCTTATGATGAGTGAATTCTCTTACATTTTTCAACATGGCAAATAAATAGATGGTAAATACTGCCGTTACATACTTTCCCCAAAATATTGACTTCAGAACCTTTTAAAACGAAAACAAATTCATAAATGACTTCTAATAATTCCAGTATAAAATATAAACTTCACGAAGGCCCAATGACGTATCGGCCGAAATTTAATATTAAAAAAAAACATAAAGAATAGATATGTAAAATTTCATATAAAATAAAACAAAATAGGAATTAGAAGCACGATAAATATAAGAATTAATCAAAAAGGTTGATCGGTCCTAGAAGAAGGCCGAAAAATGTATTAGCGATATATATATATATATATATATATATATATATATATATATATATATATATATATATATATTTGTTAAAAATAATAGTGATGTTAACTGTCCCTCAAAATTTCTATATTCTTTCTCCCCAAAACAAATATGCTTTTAAAAATATATCAAATTGTAATATGCATTCGTGCATTTCATTAAAATATTATATATATATATATATATATATATATATATATGCGTGAAAAAACGAAAGAAAAATTTAAAAAAAAAAAACTAAATAAAACAATTTCGAAATGTAACAGAAGCGAAACCTTACCGAAAATAAACGAAAGAACCCCTGTCAATAAGAAAAAGTCCTTTTCTTTTAAAAGATAGAAAGGAAAATATGTTTTACATCAATTCCTAATGTGTGCCTACCGTAGCGCAATAGCGACGAAAATTGTTTCGTCATCGTCCAATATCGGTATTGTAGTGAGATCTAGCTTCATAACGAATAATTGAATCCATTTGGGATCTTGTGCCATTCAATCATAGCTTTGCTACGTCAAGAACTTCCCGTATGTAAGATTATAAATGTTGGAAAACGAATCATCGTCAAATATGATTAAATTAATAGAACGAAAACTGTGGAAAATTGATTAGATATAATTAACTGCGATAACTGATGAGTTCGAACGCAAAATGGCAACGACTTTGACATTGGTTAATCTGCGAATTTTCTTAATTTGATTTTTGCTTAAGGAGTCTTGTTTACAAACAGTAAATCTCTCTAAACCATTAAAAAAATGAAGCTGACAAAATTAAATAAATAAAAAGATAAATAAATAAATCAGAGAAGAAAAGAGAACACAATAATTCAAAACAAGATTAAGCCGCATTAAAACAAATCCGTTTATGAAAAGTACATAATAAAATTTGCATAAACCTCTTTTAATTGTTCCCAGTTGTCTTGTGTGTGTGTGTGTGTTTTTGTTTTTTTTTTTTTTCTTTTTTTTAATCGGAGCGAGAAATTGTCACAGAATATATCTTTTGAAACCTAAACAGACACTTCGAAAATTGTCTAAAAAAACATTCGGACATAGGTTTGTAATTTACTTATTTAAACATAAAATGTTTCTTTTTTTTTTTTTTTTTTTTGTATATCAGATGGAATAAATAAACTTAGATGTCTGACTTCAGTTCACTGTCAAATAATGGCCGTAGAAACTAATGGATAGGAAGAAAATGCTGCGCCGGTGTCTGAAGTAAAATGGACTGATTACTTGTCTGTCTTGAAAAAAAAAACAAAACAAAAAAAACCCCCAAAAAAACAAGAAAACAAGCATTTATAAGAAGACATGACTTTTGCCTTCCTCCAAACACCTACCCTCGACAACAGCGACA
>OZ010585.1:51432461-51437461 GCA_963932145.1 Acanthosepion lycidas
AAGTAAAAGTGTAAACGGATAACTTGTGAGAATAAGGAAGGTTAAATTGAAACAGTTCGTTACTAAAAAGAAAAAGAAAATTTCGAAGTTCATGTCCAGTCAGGAATCGAATGAAGATTTTCAAAGCAACATATTTCTTTTATCCCCGATTACATATTAACCTGGTAATCGCGGATAATGGTTTTGTGACGGGTGTTAAAAAAAAAAAAAAATCAAACATTTATTTATTTCAGATGGAATTGGATATACATCATATAATCATGATAGTTCGAGTCGAATTTTAAGAAAAAAGAAAGCCAGTTTTAAAAAGAATTGAAAGTCTCTAGGAGGTCTAAAAAAAGTTGCTGTGTGTGTGTGTGTGTGTGTGTGTGTGGTGGTGTGTGTGTGGAGGGGTAAAAATGCTTCGAAATTGGTTCAAACCGTTGACGTAATGCAAGTTAAAAACCAAAAATAATTATTTCATTTCAATTCAACAAATGCAGATAAAGGCAAAAAAAGTATCATTTTCTTAACTTTTCGTTGTGTGAATAACAACAACAACAACAACAACAATAATAATAATGCGATAAGAAAGCAACAAAATATTGAAGCAATTTGATAAAACAAACGCTTAAATATAATGTGTATATACTATGTGTGTGTGTGTGTGTATGTGTGTGTGTTAAATATGTTAAAATTAACTTACTCTATATAATTTCCCGTTCTTTCCTTCCCTGACGTAGACGACATTATTGCCCAACTATAAGTAGATACGGTCGACGTTTAAAAATAAACATATTTACCCACAAGAAAAGTTTGCCTAACCTGACGTTCGTCGTTCATAAACTGATAATGTGTGTGTGTGTGTGAGTATGTGTGTGTGAGAGAGAGAGATAGAGTGCGTGTGTGTTTATCTCTGAGTGCGTGCGTGTTTGTCTGTGTGTGTGTGTTGATACTAAGGAATGGTAATCGTTACTTAATAAACTCTACAAAAAGCCCAGTTATGCGATTAGAAGATTGATAGGGAACAAATATTTTGACATACAGAAAAAAAAAAACAAAAAAAACTCACCCTCACCGAACATTGCTTTTTTTTCTTTTCTTTCTTTCTTTTGTGTGTGTGTAAGAGGGAGGGGTAATGGGAGAAACAAAACGTTTAATGAAGAAAACTAGTGAATGAGACAAAGATTGAATGAAAGAAAAATAATAAAACTCTATTAAAGTTAAGAGGGGGGAAAAAAAAAAGAAAAGAAAAGAAAGGTAGAAAGAATGAAGCGGAAAAAAAAGCTGAATTGAAACACATATGAATAAAGAAAACACATCCAGCAATTGACCAAAGCAAAAGTTAGTTTTCTTTCTCTCACCTGCGAGGTTTTTTCGTCGACGAAGAAACGGTAGTTTAGTTTGGGTTAAAAAAATAAAAAAAATAAAATAAAAAAAGAAATAAAAGAAACAAAACAAAAAAAAATAAAAAAAAACGAGAAGAAAAAAAGGAAAAAAAAAGAGAAAAAAAAAAAAAAGAAATCAGCAAATTAAACAAACAACCAAGCAAACAAAAAAGTTCTTTTGAGAATATTTACGCTTTTCTGATAGGTAGAATAAAACTCTTAACGAAAAAAAAAAAAAAAAAAAAAGGAGAAAACAAAATCACATAACATTAACAATAGTACTCTCCCTCCACTATAGAAAAACCACTCGTAATATATTTTCCTTTTTGTGTGATCTTTTCAACATTAAGTTTCTATTAAATTTTCTCTGCTCCGCCCCCTCCTTCTTTCGTTCTTCACTTAGTGTCGAGGTTATTAATAATAATAGTAATAACAACAACATTAATAATAATAAAGCTAAGAATAGTAATCATCAATGGATATAATCGCTTGTAAGGCCTAACCGCTGCTACTGATCTCTGCCGCCTTCCATTTCCCCCCACTTTCTTATTCATTCAATCACACACACATACCGCTCTCTGCCTTGTCTGTCTCCGCCCCTAAATAATAAAGCATCTATCAAAGAACCTGCCCTAGTTGGTTGACGTTCTCTCACAACCTCCCTAGACGCCGAAGGAGACACACAAGCTTTCGGCTTTCTCCTCCTTCGTTTTGCTCTTGTTGTGTGAACAGCAAGAAAGAAGAAATTATATCTACCGATCGAACTTACGGATCATTCTTCGTATCAGAAATTAATACTAGTCATCTGGACTACTTTGGACTTTTATTATCTATCTATCTGTCTATATATCTATCTATCTAATTTGTCTTTACATACACACACACGCATATATAAATATATATACATATATTTACGTTTAGTTATTTATTTCTTAAAACAAACCAAAAGCAGAGAAAAAAAACAAAACAAAAAAAAAAAAACAAAGAAAAACAAAGAAAGAGGAAGAGGAAAAAAAAATACCCATTCTTTTTGACGTAGTAATCGCTATAAAAAATTCCCCGAAATTGTTTGTTTAGTTCGAACAAAAACTGATTTTAAACAATTTGTGATTCTTTTTCCGGGGAAAGGAAAACATTTTTATTTTTAAAAAAAAAAAAAAAAAAAAAAAAAAAGAACGGAAAATACAAAATTTCAAACAAACAAAAACGGAAAATACAGGTGTAAAAACCTGAAATGAAACTGGATTTAAACACATAATAATATACGCACACACATACGCATATACAAATCTCTATATCGATATCTATAGAGAGATATCTGTATCTATATACATATATTTATGTGTAAAAATTGACAATGTTCAACTGATGTGAAAAATCCCAGCACCAAAGGAATACAAGACATTATTTTTTGCTCAAGTTTAAAAGAAATCGTCTCGTGAGGAAACTGATAAAATCAACCGGGTGATATGTAAACCTTTCAAAGCGTTGATACATAGGGACCTCACGGCTTTTATTCTTTTGATCTACAATCGTCGCAAAGAAGAAAGAAAAAAAAATAAAGAAAACTATATAAGGCAACTCTTCCAGCCTGGTTGTTAATACCTATGTGTATATTATACGATTTACAGTGACACGTACGGATACGTACGGATAACAAAAATATGTAAGAAAGAAAAAAAAAAAGACAAAAAAAGACGCCTCAATAAGATTTTTAAAATCTCCAACCACAGATAAGTTTGGCGCAAGGACATCGACTCCAAGATTATTTTTTTTTACAACGACAACAAAAAAAAAGCAAATAAACCAATTGGATTTAACATATATAAAATTATCTTCGGGATTATATATTAGCCGTCATCCTGTTTGTAAAGAAAGAAAAAAATCTGTTTGCATCCCCGTGTGTTCTCTCTCTTTCTCTTTTTGTGTGCGTGAGTGTGTGTGTTCTTTTTTACTGAGAGCAAATAATTTTTTTTAACCAAAAAACAAACGAAATTATTATTATTTTTTTTTTGTTGAGTTGAATGTTTTCAGATCCTTTTTTCCCTTTCTTTTATTGTCTATATTAGACAAGTATTGTAATCTAATTTTAGAAGTGACCACCATTGCTGTGGTTATATCTTACGTCTTTCTCACTCTCTCTCTCTCTTTCTCTCTCTCACCCTTCTACTCTTAAACAACAAACACTACTACTACCACCACCACTGCATAAGCCCTCTTCAAATCACTATTATAGCTATATACTCGGCATATATATGATTTCAATGTCGTTCCCATCATAAAAGGAAAACATATTCAAACAAGAAGACGAAAAAAAAAAAAAAAGACAAGAAAAAAAAATTAATTTTCAATTATTAGCTTGTTTTGATTTCATTTTTTTTAATTTTTTTTCTCTTCAAAAAGGGGGCAAAGCCTTTAAACTTTTCTTTAGTAGCTTGGTATTTCAAAGGTGTCCAGCATTTCTTATTCACACTTTCCTTACCTGGAAAGGGACCGACCACCTCTCCAAAACGTGTACACCCCATCTGCAACCACGGAGCTTACAACGTCAGACCATTTCTCCAACATGTCGAAGCCGCAGGCCGAGCATGTGAAACGACCCATGAACGCTTTTATGGTGTGGTCGCGAGGCCAGCGACGAAAAATGGCTCAGGAGAATCCGAAAATGCACAATTCGGAGATCAGTAAACGCCTCGGCGCTGAATGGAAACTTCTCTCGGAAGAAGAGAAGCGACCATTTATTGACGAGGCGAAACGTCTACGGGCCCTGCATATGAAGGAACACCCCGATTACAAATACCGGCCACGGAGAAAACCCAAATCGCTACTGAAAAAAGACAACAAATATGCATTTCCCCTACCGGTCATTCCAACAATGAATGCCACTTTCGGAACCATGCCGTCATTCTCACCAAGCGCCCAGACAGAGTCCATACTCACGTCAAATTTTGGAGAGAAAGCTCGCGGTTTCTTACCCCCAACGTCCACGACACACGCCCTCTATTCACACCTTGCAGAGAATGCTGCCAAAATGGACAGTCCGCTTAATCTTCGGCCACACGAACTTAACGGGGCAGGTGGACTTTATTCTCCTTATATGACCTCACACAGTTCACTGGCCGGACTCCCGCCAGCTGCTCATACCCATTCAGGACTTGCAAGTCAATTCGTTTTACCCTGTTGCCCCCCTGCGTATATGCCCTCTCAAGATTTGCACAGGCCCGTGGCATACGTACTTGTAAAACCAGAGGAACACTATCGCCATGCAGTTATATAAACATAAGCAAAAATATATAGTTTTATCCAAGCACACATACACACACATACATACATATACATTATATATATATATATATATATATATATATATATAAATTAAAACACTCAAATCCATTAACACACAAAATTTTCCACCTACGTGAAATCGAAAATTAAAAAAATCATTTGAAAATTATTCATAAATGAATGAATATATGTGTGTGTGTGTGTGTGTGTATATATATATATATATATATATATGCGTGTGTGCATGGATATATATATATGTGTGTGTGTGAGTACGTAGGCATATATGTGTCTGAGTGTATAAGAATATATATATATATATATATATATATATATATATATATATAT
>OZ010585.1:51447461-51457461 GCA_963932145.1 Acanthosepion lycidas
TAAACATCGAAATATCAATAAAATCAGCCATAAGACGTAATGAAATGCTGATATATTTTTCTCTTTGTTTTTGTTTTTTTTGTTTTTTTTTTTTTTACCGTTGGGAATTTTAATCACTTCTCTTCTCCATAAAAGTCCAAGACCAAATTCAAATTCAAAAATAAAAAAAAAAATTATTCAAGGTAATGACTGACTTAATAGAAAAATTGTCAATTTTTCATTTATTTACTAAACCCCTTGAATAAAAATATGTCAGTAGTCATTCGGTCGTTATTTTTCAATTCTAACACATAAAATTTGTTTCGGCTTTGAAAGAGGTTTGGGGGGAATTATAAATATTTTCTTAAATATAACGTATTTGCATTTTGCGTCCTGCGTCTGTCGCGTAAAGAATGGTTACTTTCAACATTATAAATATATTAGTCATATCATACATACAACTATCTATCTACCTATCTTATTCTGTTCATATCTCCCAGACAAACCATAAGGATAATAATTGTTGGTAAAATATCACGTTTAAGGTAGGCAGTCTTTGTAAATAATATCAATAGTATTAAGACAGGGACCTAATAGCAAGCAAATAGAATAAGTTTAAACACTTAGTTTTCCCGACACTCGAGTTTCGGAGATTTTGTCCGTTCCTCGGGGGTTTAGATAAATTGCGTAGTATCTATCTATCTATCTATCTATCTATCTATATATATATATATATATATATATATATATATATATATATACACACACTTATATATGTATGTGTGTGTGTGTGCGCGCATATAAAATTATATATATATCTATAGCTATCTATCTATCTATCTATCTATCTATCTATCTATCTATCTCTCTCTCTCTCTCTATATATATATATATATATATATATATATATATATATATATATATATATATATATATATACACTTATATATGTATGTGTGTGTGTGCGCGCACATATATATATATATATATATATATATATATATATATATATATATATATATATACATATATATATATATTAAGCCCCTGACAGTGAATATAGAATTCAGCTCCCTTTCTCCGATGTGCCTCTATAGAAGACTTCCTTAAATTATATATATATCTATATCTATCTATCTATCTATCTATATATATATATATATATATATATATATATATATATATATATATAGAGAGAGAGAGAGAGAGATAGATAGATAGATAGACAGACATATATATATATATATATATATATATATATATATATATATACATATAGATAGATAGATAGATAGATAAGGAAGTATGTGTGTTTGAGGGTATTTGATTTTACATAGACAAAACGAACAATTGTCTTTACACCCTCAGGTTTAAGTGAATTTTTTAAAGTATATAAAAAAAACTTATCTTCAAAGCATTTTTTGCATACCTGCTGGCCAATGAATTTTCATGTTACGGCCGATTTACTAAACGATTTGTGACAAAAGTGGTCTATTTTAAACACAATGTCAAGACACCTGACCCTTGAACAAGTTTCTTACAATGTTTTCCTTCATGTAACAGCCTACAAAAGAGAACTGCTTTCTCCCTCTCTCTAACAATTGTTTGCTTCTATCTCTCGCTATATATATATATATATATATATATATATATATATATATATATATATATATATATATATATATATATGTGTGTGTGTGTGTGTGTGTGTGTGTGTTGAGAGAGAGAGAGAGTGAGAGAGAGTCAACCAATTTTGGGCTCATCCAAGTTTTTGTCACGAGGATAATTTTATTACGTGAAGATGTTTAATTGAGTTTGGTTCCTGATGGCGAGTGCTGATTTGGGTCTTATCGAGTTAATAACTTAAAAATCGTTTAAATAAAGTAATATTAATGCCGTGAAATTTGTAAAAAAATATTTTGACAATAAATAAATAACTGATTTTTTCCCGTAAGAAGTACATGGGCGTTGTAGAGATATTCCTGATCTATAAGGAAAACATATATATATATATATATATATATATATACCCTATAAGCCAAAATTATGGGGTTACATTCTTGATTTGATAATGAGTAAACTTAATAGTTTTGGGAGGGGTTGAATTCCTACTAATTTAGGATGATGAAACTGTTTAACCCATTCGTGCATGGGGTACAATTTTTTTCGAGTTGGGGGTTGGGCAGAAGTTTACCTAAAATGTAAAATCCGCCTGTCTTAACATTTCCAACAGTCAGCAAGTTACATTAGGCAACAATGACTCATAATAATTTTATGTAGTAATGGAATAATTTCATTATTATTATTATTATTATTATTATTATTATTATTATTTATATCTGTTATATTTCCTGTTTTGTTTCCTATAGAGCCGGGTCCAAACTATGGTCCCCAGGCTGTATAGAAGAATTCTCATTTATAGCACTTTCCTTAGTATTAGGCTGGTGCAAAAATAATGTCCTTTTCTCACATGGTAACATATGTGAGAAAACGATATTATTTTTGCACCAACCTAATAACATCATCATAATCATTATTATTTCTTTGGGTTTCTTTTTTTGTATGTACATTTCCTTCTGGGTCCCAAGTACAGACCTAATGTCAGAAATGGCTTCATGACGTCTTCCACTGAACATTTTTTGTAAAAAAACAAAAAAAAAAAAAACGTAAGATCACACATATTTTGCATAAATAAAGCTTTTCGTATTGTGTGAGCCGTACTTGTAAGTACAACTTCTTCGTATTTCTTTAAGGCATGCGCTAACAGGATTCCCTTCAATGATTCTATCGGAACCTTTTCGAATCAATCCGAGTGCTCCAACTACAACTGGAATTATTGATGTCTTCATGTGCCAAAGTTCTGAGATTTCTATTTGAAGGTCCTTGTATTTATAATGATTATTATTATCATTATTATTGACTATATGATAAAAACCCTTCAGGAAGAAAAGTTTCTCTAGCCAGAAGTTAGCTGGTAATTTAATTTTGAAAAAGAGAGTTATCCTTCAATTTTTAGACGATTCTCCAAAATTCAAATAGTCACCCCACCCAGACATTTGACCTAGAGTACACACACACACACAAACGCATTTATTTTATTATATATATATATATATATATATATATATATATATATATATATATATATACAGAGAGAGATAAAGAGAGACAGAGAGACAAATATTGGCTTCGCAGATAGGATATCTGTTACAGTAAGATCGCTTATGTATGATAAATCCTATTACGAATAATATTTTCTTTTACAAAAAGAGTTCCTTCTAACTGTGAATAGATTTTTTTTTTTTTACCGAGCCATTAAAAGTAAAAAAACAACACTCAGTTAAATCCCTTATTAAAAAAAATATTAAAAATTGCATCTTAAAAATCAAACGCAGTTCCTTTGTTATTTTATTATACGTTTTATTAAAATTATATTTAGAAATATCACTTTTCAGCGTCAGGGTTAGGTTCACTGGCGGGGTCACTTCACCAGTAACAAAAGATTTCCATACTTAGTAATTCAGGGTCAGGTCGCACGAAAGCCCTTAAGGGCTTTATCTATAGAATACTTTTGCTATTCAAAAGCGGCTTATATTAATCTATTTTTAAAGTTTTGTCAAATAAGGTCTAATTATTTGCCATATTTATTTGTTGAACATTCAATTACACTTTTAATTTCTTAACAGCAAATATATATTCATAAACACGCACACACGTTTATTTTTCCAAACACGGTCAGCATGCTATGGCCCTATCCATAGTTAATGTAATTGAGTATTGGCTTTTTTTTTTCTTTTTTTCTTATTAGCGCTTCCATTACTTTTAATCTTTTCTTTTTACATGTGGATGAAGGTATTATTATACTTGTGTTTTCTACTTTGATGTTGCAGGGGAAATTTGGTAGATTTCTGCTTGTGTTAATCGCAGCGCCCTGTCAGTGCCCAAATACACATTTATATACATATATACATACATACATACATACATACATATATATATATATATATATATATATATATATATATATATATATATATATATATATATATATATATAAATGTGGCCTGACGATTGCATATAGCATGAAACAGACTGTCGCCTCTAAGTGTTGACTTCTATGTTCACTTTTATATTTACACACGCTCTATCTCTGATATTGAGCACTTTATTCCATAAATATAGCACACCTTAAGACTATATTTCTTCATATATATATATATATATATATATATATATATATATATATATATATTATTTTATTTTTTAAAACGTGTATTGCATTGAGCACTTTTTAATACTAGTTTTTACCGGCTTGATTCAACTTTCACCATTAAGCTTTTATGTATTATATATATATATGTGTGAGTCGGTGGGTGGATGGGTGTGTGTGTAATTAAGCAGTGAATTCTCTCTTAGGCATGTCTAATTAAATAAATTACAAACATTTATGTTTGCTTATTTTTATCATAATCGTTTCATATTAACGAATAAGGAATTGTAATATACGCTAAAATATTCGTTAACATGAACGGATCATGATAAAAATATGTAGACATAATGTTTGTAATTTATTCAATCAGACACACACACATACACACATACACACACACATATATATATATATATAATTTTTATTAAATATTTATTTATATATATGTACATCTATATATGCATGCATGACATATATTTTTAATTTTCACACACACACACACACACACACACACACACACATATATATATATATATATATATATATATATATATGTATATATATATATATATATATATATATATATATATATATATATAAATTTTGGGTCCAATGTACTTCCCAAAAGCAATATTTCAGTGGTAATACATCAGAATACTGGTTTGGGAAGTGGGTAGGTGGGTCCAAGAATTTTCTATACGTTCATGTATTTATGTATATACACACACACACACTCAAACGCACACACGCGCGCACACACACACACACACATGTATATATATATATATATATATATATATATATATATATATATATATATATATATATATTTACTATTTCGTCTAAATATCATCCAGCTTTATTCACGCATATATCTGTCTATGTGTATTTGTGTGTGTGAATGAATGTTGCGTATTTTGTTATATATAAAAAATAAGCGCCCCTATGATAAATAATTGTATATAGCTATTACGTGGTATCGTTTTCTGAAATTGTCTTTTTAACTTCAAATAGAATTATGTGATAAAAATCCACTGTTATTTTCTCATTTTTTTTTTTTTTTGAATCAGAATCCTCGTCTTTACTTTGTTGGTTTGAAAAAAAAAAACATTTAAAAAAAGGTGTGGATGCTGATTCGAAAAATTTTGTCTGAATTAATGAATAGGTTTTTTTCAGCTTTAATTTCACAACAATTTTAAATTTGAAATCTAATGACTAAATGAATTTTATTTTTTTCTTGTTTCTGTTCTCCTAAATCAAGTGTTAAGAAGATCAATTGTTGACAAGCGGAAAAAAAGAAAAAAAATAGTAAAGATGTAGATACTTCGTTTCCAGTTAATATCAATTAACAATATATTTAGTAATTAGTGTGTGTGTGCGTGTGTGTGCGTGTGTGTGTGTGACGGATAGGATGCATACTTCAATGTTAAAAAACAGAATTAGATTTCCGAATTAAAAAAAAAAAAGTCTTTTGAATTATTTCGTTTATTCTTTATTTCTAAAATATTTTAAAACATTTATTTTTAAGAGAATCGTGTTATTTTGACTTTTTAAAATACTTATAGATTTTGAAAACTATTTTGGGGCAGTTTTTTTTTTTTTTCATTTGCATAATGTTTAGAAATAATGAAATTCGTGTATAAATTATTTTGTATTTTATCTCTTTAATCAATTTTAATTGTTTTATTTTTTAACTTTAAAATACATTTTAAGAGTTATTTTTTGTATGTCCTTCATAGATGTTTTAGTGTTCGATTATTCAAAAATTAAAAAAAAAAAAAACAAGAAACATTACTTGCCTTTCTGTAGCTTAAAAAGATCAAGGCCTGTACGTACTACCCACGACCTACCGACCAACTGATTGGGGGCCCTGTGCAGTGCTTTGTGACTCTCGCTACTTTATCAACAACTGCTTTTTTTTTTTTACCTACATTTATATGCGTTATAAATTAAAGTATGCACAACTATTGAACGATGAAAAAATTTTGCAAACTTTGAAAAGTAATAGAGTAGGGTCCCTGTATTTTAGATTCGAATTGGGAAGGGGCGCATCATATATAGATGGAGCACTAAACCTTTGCTTCGGATGATTCTGAATCTCAAATGGAAACTTTCTTTGACACGATAGCATCAAAGGTGTTTCATCTTCAACCGAATGCTATCAGGCTTATGTTGTAGCCTATAGTAATGAGTTCAATTATCACTGTCGTCTTTTTTCTTTCTTTTTTTTTTTTTCATAATAATCGATAATTAGTGAAATGATTCCAAACTGCTTAATATTTATTAATCACGTTGTCATATTAGATTAGATTTTTCGTAATTTATCAATCAGATATCGATCCCATGTAATCTATTGCAAACACTAAAAAAAAAAAAAAAAAAACGGAAATTAACAATATTACTGCCATTCATTGTATATACAAACATTCCCCTAATACTCTCTAATGATCTTAATTGTTTATCTCGCTTTCATCACCATTGCTGTAATTCGATATTTTTTAGTAGTTTTTTTTTTTTTTCAAATATTAAAATGTCGAGAAGTGAAACAGTGACTGACAGGCGAATCTCAAGAGATCCGTACTGTTACAGTTGTCGATTCTCAGGCGGTGTTTCCAGTTTGTGATCTTGAACCAAGTCTAATATTAAGTAACTTAAAAGCAATATCATTCAAAGCGCCAGCTCTTATCGACAAAGAATCTCTCATCTTTAAATTCGTACTAATTTGCAAGAAAGGGAATACATAAAGCGTTTCATAATTTTTTTTTAATTAAATATTCTCTCTAAAATAATACAAAATGCAAATTTAAATAACGCATAATTTTAATTTTATATTTTATCTTTAATAATCGAATAGACATATTGTTCTTAATGATAATAATTATAATTATAATTATTATTATTATTATTATTATTATTATTATTACAAAAATGATCAGTGGAAAGTATCATGAAGACATTTCTGATCTTAGGTCTCTTGTTGGGATCCGGAAAAAAATGAGTATACACCAGAAATCAAAGGATAAAAAAAAAGATGCTATTGTCATTTATATTTGACGATCTTTAAAAAAACTATAAAAATACGAGGATCTTGAAATGGTAATCTCAGAAATGTAGCTGGCACATGGGGACATTAATAATTCCAATTGTAGTTGGAATCCACGGATTGATTGACTTCTGGTTGACTCACTAAAGGGATTTTCTGGTAACTCATGACAGGAAGAAATACAAAGAATTGTACTCACAAGTACAACTTACACATTACGAAGAGCTTCATCTATGTAAAATGTATGTGATCTTCGATTTTTTTGTTTTGTTTGTTCGTTATTTTTCCTTTTTTACAAAAATGGTAAGTGGAAAATGTTATGAAGCCATTTCTGACCTTAGGTCTCTGGTTGGGACTCGGAAGAAAATATGTATACAAGAGAAATCAAAGGAAATAATAATAATAATAATAATATAATAATAATAATAATAATAATAATAATAATAATATTGAGTGATAAAGGAGTAGTCCAAAAAATGAGACTGGAATACAAACATATGAAGCTCAGGATAGCCATTATCAGACCCAGTCTAATTACGATATACTAGGCATATACATCAGAGGTAAACGTGCGCGAAAAGCCTTTTTTTTATTTATAAAAGCTTCGAATAACTTTACAGAGGTTGGGAGTGGGGGTGGGGGTGGCTGTTAGAAATACCTTCATGTCAGGGAAGCCAATCCGCTCAGATACATTTTTTGGGGATCTTTTAAAAGTTGTTATTTTATGACCCTCCCCCCACGAACAATATTTGTACATAAGGGGACTAGTTAGGACTTCATAGAGAATTTGAGGTATTATGGTGGACGTAGTAAGAAAGGTAGGAGTGAATGTGTTGTTTTGGTGATTGGGACATTGTTGGTGTGTTTGGGTCCATGTCTGAGACTAGCTAAGTTTAGATTTAAGACAGAAGATGACCGTCCTTCCCCCCACCCCCTTTTAGGCCTTGTGCCACATTTTATACTTTTTGTATAAATAAATATTGCTCAGATACATCTCCGAATGAGGGTGTTCGCAACCTATGTCGATGTAACTCCCAAATCCCTTTGGTTACCTGATCCTTCATAATTAAAATAAGATAATAATAACAATAATGAAAAAAAAAAAAAAAAAACTCTAGGGACACAGCCACGATTCTCCTTCACTACTCTCGCTCATGAATAGAGATTCGCAGTGCATCAGTTTCTAGGGGACATGCCCAACTGGTTAAGGTCAGTCAGCTAACAGACAAATATGTGGCAATGAAAGGCATATTTAAGGTAGCCCATCATAAGAGAAAATATGTACATATTAACACCTCTAATAAATTAAGATCAGACGCCACGATAACCATTGCATTCTTCTTCTTCTTCTTCTTCTTCTTCTTCTTCTTATTATTATTATTATTATTATTATTATTATTATTATTATTATTATTATTATTATTATTTCCTTGGATTTCTGTTATATACACCTTTCCTTCTGGGTCTCAACCAGAGACCTAAAGTCAGAAATGACTTCATGACCTTTTCCACTGATCATTTCTGTAAAAAAAAACAAAAAAACAAAACAAAACAAAAAAACTTCAATGACATGCATTTTACATAGATACAGCTCTTGGTAATTTGAGAGATGTACTTGTGAGTATAATTCTTTGTATTGCTTTAAGGCATTGGCTACCAGGAATTCTATCGGTACCTTTTCCAATCAATCCGAGAGTTCCAATTGTAATTATTGATGTTACCATGTGTCACATGTTTTTCAGATTTCCACTTCAAGATCCTTGTATTTTGACGGGTTTTTTGAAGATCTTCAAAGACACATTGCAATTATTATTATTATTATTATTATTATTATTATTATTATTATTATTATTATTAGTAATAGTAGTAGTAGTAGTTTTGATTTCTGTTATATACACATTTCATACCGGGCCTCAACCAGACCTAAGCTTAGAAATGACACCATGATATTTGCACTAATTATTTTTGCAAAAAGAAAAGAAGGCTACCTTATAATTCTTCTTCCTTCTCCAGCTACTTCTTCTTTTCTTCTTCTTCTTCTTCTTCTTCATTATTATTATTATTATTATTATTATTATTATTATTATTATTATTATTATTATCAGTAGTAGTAGTAGTAGTAGTAGTAGTAGTAGTAGTAGTATCTTTCAGTCAATATAATCAGTATGTGAACACGGCATATTCAGTAACAGGCAATATTTTCAAATCTTTAAGTCTATTTTCAGTACTAACTTTATCATTTTATGTGCATTCTCTCCATTACGTATCACTTGGTATCAAGCGGCAGCAAGTCTCCGAAAATAATTTATCATATCACTGTACTTACACTTATTAATGATAATTATTCATGAGATGGCCAAGAGTGCATTTTATCCTCCTCCTCTTCAGGAAACAACTTCCGTCGCGGGGGTGTGTATCAGATGCCAACTCCCTTCGGTGCCACGACTCGCTCGTCATTATTCTAACAGTAGTGTCGTGGTCTCTGTTTCATCAATTCTTCACAGATGTACCGAGTGTTCCCCTGATTATGAGCATCACCTTCATGATCATATACTACCTATCCGGTGTAACTTTCATTTTGATTATTACAATTAAAGCTGGAGCCATAGCTTGGATTAGGAGATTTCCTTGAAATTCTTCGGGTTGTTGATTCTTGCGCAAAATCTATTAACAGAATAAGAGTGACTAAGAGAAATTCTAGTGTCACTCTAGCGTGTGATTTACGTGCCGAATGTGATTTGAGAAAGTGCGTTAAATTAATATTGCTA
>OZ010585.1:51459961-51474961 GCA_963932145.1 Acanthosepion lycidas
ATATATATATATATATATATATATATATATATATAGTCGACTCTCCCGTCGAATTCGATGTATGAGGGTCAAGCAGATCAGTTCCCAGGAAACCGACAGCCCGACAACAGCACATGGGATTTGATTATAGTGGTGAAGGTTTCGTGCAAGACCAGCCACACTTTTTGAAGGGCCGAATTCAGAGACCTGGTGCACTAAGTGCCACATAGTCCCCAAACGACCCTCCGTGGGTTCCGAATATATATATATATATATATATATATATATGAATGAATATATATATATATATATATATATATATATATATATATATATATATATATATATATATATATATATATATATATCCCTGAGAACCCGTCATGCCACTTAAATTGTAGCAAATCACCGTCATTCCCTCCGTATTCCATTGATTAGAAGTCAGTCCACTCGAACAACTTCTTCCCCAGAGGATGTTTCCCCGATCACAACAATTTTAAACTGTTTACGCCTAGAGTTAACCATTATCTCCCCATCCTATCCGAATAGACTGCCTCTTAATTTAACCCTCAACCGCCAGTGGCTCCTGAGTCTTGTACACGTTGAACCCTACAATAAAATAAATAAATTTTAGCTTTCGATCGCGTAATTGAAATTTTTTATACCACCTTGTCGTACATAATTCCGGTCATTTGTAATTTAATTTATTTTTGTGTGTGTGTCCTTTTCGTTTTCAAATGAAAAGTAGAATTGTGCATGTAGGTCATATTCTTCTTAAAAGTAGATCACACCCAGAAATGGAACCGGAATTTTAAACCCATTCCAGCATGCCGGAGGGTAGATTTTCTTTATTAAGTAACCCGAATCCAGAGGTAGACGTAGTTTATACTAAAAAATCAATCAGGGTCTCTATTCAAATATGTGGTGCAGTTCAATTTTACAATGAATCATTCATACAAAAAGTAAATTAGTAAAATTAATGATATAAAATGTCGAAATCCCTTCGCTAACAAAATTTTGAAGGTGCGTTAACCTACAAATCACTCGATGAATGTTGTGATCCTTTATTTTTTTTTTGTTTTTCGTAAATTATAAGCTCTATAAGGTCTTTCTTCAATACTAAAGTACATTCGACTGAACATTCAGTCAACTTCAGACATGGAAATTATTTTGCTTTTAGTAAAATTCAGTTAGCATCCGAGTCGAAAAAATATAATGTGAATCGAAATATGTTTTTTTTTTTTTTTTTGTAATCTGTTATTGAAAACGGATACGAACTTTTAGAGCGTGCAGTCGCAACCCTAAGGGTGAATATATATATATATATATGTGTGTGTGTGTGTGTGTGTGTGTGTGAATATAAATATAAATATAAATAAATATATATATATATAGAATTATTTATATATTATATGAGCGGTACTTATTAGAAAGCGCTCAAGGGTTTGTCTGACGATCGCAAAAGCGTGAAACCCAGGATCACAAACTCACATCAATCCAACCATATATATATATATATATATATATATATATATATATATATATATAATCTATATTATATATAGATAGATAGATAGATAGATAGATAGATAGATACGAACAGTCTGAGATAGATCGATTAAGAAAGAAAGAAGGAAAGAAAGTATAAAACAGTCATCAAAACAGATACATAGATAGATAGATCGATAGATAGATAGATAGATAGATAGATAGATATATGCAGTAAGCACTCATCGAAGCAGGTTTGATTAAAAAGAGCCGATAAAGTCTGTTTGTTTGATTTTTGTTGTATTTTTCCAATTTTTCAATAATGTATTGTGTACTGGGATTTAATTGTGGCAAAACTGTCCTTCAGCCATCTTAGTCATTTTCAAGAACCAGTGAGATATCTGTGTCGAAGACAGAATTACTTTGTATACACTCTGGTGTTCTTTGGAAAGTTATGTACGTATTTCTAAGGAATCAATAGATTTTATACAAAGACGGACACAGGTTCGAGACCTAGCGCAGGGTTAATTCACTTTTATTAAGACTCTTGAATGAACAAGCCAGTAGATGTTTGCAAAATACAGGACCGCTACTCAAATACGTATATCCACTAGAAAAAACGTTTAAATATACTTATTTAAAATAACACACACACACACACACATATATATATATATATATATATATGTACACACACACACACATATATATGCACACACACGCACATACACACACACACACACATATATATATATATATATATATATATATATATATATATATATATATATATATATATGCGTAAATCGTTACAAGATATTCGAAAGTTCATATCCCAGTTTCAAATGCTAACATAAACAAAGTAATTTCTAAAGAAATACTGGATCCTACTGGTGGATTATATTTTCATACACACACTCGTACACGCATAGATCTATATATATATATATATATATATATATATATATATATATATATATATATATATATAGATAGATAGATAGATAGATAGATAGATAGATAGATTTACTAGGCTTGGTAATAGTATTTGTGGAATAAATATCCATCAAAATGATAACAATATTGAAAAATATATTGATAATACTTATATATTATCCTTTTGACTAAACTGAAGCACGTGTAGCAAGATATACATACATACATACATACGCACACACACACATATATATATATATATATATACGCGCACACACATACACACACATATATATATGTGTGTCTGTGTGTGTGCGTGTATGTGTTTGTGAATGGATGATGGCGGGAAAGAATGTAAACTGAATTTATTACCACTCAAATATTTTAAATTAAACTAAAATTAAAAATTTACAAAATCTGCGTGTGTTTTTTCCTAAGTGGTAAGATTATCGGAGTCAATTTTGCCTCACCAATTTTTAATTATTTATGAAATGTCTGAATGCCAACCTTGTTGACTCGGCCATAGGAATGGCGACTGAAGTTGTTAAGATGCTTGATAGGTGAGGATCATTATAAGATATTCACCAAGAAGCAGTTAAACTTTCGAAGCTCAATTGATAATGATAATTTAAAGAAAAAGATTCTTTTTCGTTGAGAAATATTTCATTTTCCTGTTTGTTAGATACAATCGTTTGGTTTAATAAATAGATCCCTTTCGTTTATCGTAAATAAACAGCTTTATTTAAGTAAGTAAAAGCTGTATCTATTTATCGACGACATGCTCCAGAAGCGTAGCTGTCAGCGAATCAGTAAAAACACCGGCGTGTATTTTAAATCAGACCCTGGATTGTCACGATTACTTTGGAACAAATACATTTGCGTAAGGAATAAATGTATCTATTTCTCCATCCCCCTCCACCAGTTTGAAATTAAATAAAAGGACTGGCAGGAAGGTATAGAAGAAGGAAAACTCCGAATTCAGACTCAGGGTGATGGCTTCCGTCAGGTTATCTTGCCTTAGGCACATCTCAGCTGCTGTAGCTGCTTTACACATGTCACTCCTACCACACGAATGGGTCACAGACTCGTTATATAACTGAAAACATCTTTATAAAAAACTCTTTATATATATATATATATATATATATATATATATATATATATATATATATATATATATATATATATATATATAAAAATCCGATTTCTTTTATCAGTTCAAGGCGATACTGCTAACTAAGGCTCAAGAAAGTGAAAAAGAATGAACAGCATTTACAAGGAACCGGGAAGCAAATCCTAAAAAGGAAACAATGGATAAACCTCTACTCCTGTCCAAAAGACCGTGGAAGTGCATGAGCAGGACGATAAGCGAATCTATTTACCCCTATTGTGAAAAAACTAAATATACTATATATATAAAATAGTAAATAAAATTTCAGAGTTTAGGCTGAGTCGTTAGAAGTTGAAGTAGACTTTAGAAGGAACAGAAAACACAATCCTTAACAGGAAACAAGAGACCGGAGAGGAGCGTGAACCGGGCGATAGGAGAATCTAACTATTTTTGCCAGATTTGGGGCAGTGGAACAAGTCGATGACTTTTCAGCACCCCTCTTATCTATATAGTGAGTGGGTAGTAAAGAGTGATTGATGATAAATAGGTCAGTAAAATTTTCACGCTTCACTGCAAACGAAGTAACTAGATGCGAGGGGCAGGGTTTTAGAAAAAAAAAGGTTTTTATTTTTAGAAAAAAAATAATAATAGCTTTTATTTTATTTTTCTTGAAAGTTAACGTGTATTAATAAAAGAGGCCATCGAAATAATTGTTAGATCTTAAGGTGTCAAATCATATTCACCGAGCATTTTAAATAAACAAGTCGATGAAAAGATGCCGAATACTATAATTCAATAGACCTAGTACATTAAGAGGAAGGTTTGAAAAGTAGATTTTATAAAGTGTCACCTATTTGAAAAGAAGGTCAGTAAGGGGCCAAACTTTATTAGTAGTCAATTCATATTTTACGCGGATAAGAAAACAAAAAAAAAGAAGAGAAAAGAAAGAGGTGGGGAGAATCTTTTGTTATTGTTAGTCTTGGCCGTTCAAAGTGACTTATAGGGTCGTTTTTCTCCTTTTTTCTTCTTCTTCTCATTTTTTTTTTTTTTTTACAATCCTCCTACATCCTTACTTTTTTTTTTTTTTTAATTTCTTTTTAAACATTTCGTACCACCCAGAGATGTTGTTGAAAATGATCATCCATGGATTGAGTGCTGCCTGTTTAGAAGCGATCGAAACTTTTCCGGATCAGGAACGGAAGAGTGAATGGCAAAGAAAAAGAGAGGGTGAGAAAGGAAGATAAAAAGTACGATTTCCCGAACCCTCCCTCCCCAAAAAAGATTTACTGAAATATATCATAGCGAATAATTAAACTCACAATAATTACACATTGATATATATATATATATATATATATATATATATATATATATATATATATATATATATATATATATATATATACACACACACACAAACTCTATATTTGAGATACTGAAAATAATATTATTCAACTAAATGACAAATTTTATATTTATATTAATCCTATATATATATATAGAGAGAGAGAGATAGATAGATAGATAGATAGATAGATAGATAGATAAATGATTTAAATAAAGAAATACGATCGAACATATATATATATATATATATATATATATATATATATATATATATATGAGCGGTAGAAATAAAGTTACTCCACAGTTATAATAAATGGAGAATTATCAAAGATTCCGTTTTTGCAAAGAAACCGTGAAATAGCGATGACCTTAAGCAATTTATTCGAGATGCATTTACAGATTTAAGCCATCAGAACCATTTGTGTCGTGACATTTGTCGAAGCGTTCTCTGACGTTGTAGCGAATGCATTGAAGCAGATGGCTTGCAGTTCGAACAGTATCTGTAATTAATTTACTATTGTTTACCATAGCATTTTATTGTTATTAACCAGAACCATTTTAATGATAATTTTTGGGTCTATTGATTAATTACTCTGTCTTAATTGTTATAGTAAGTAACTGTACAATAACTTTATTGCCATACTGTATAAGCACACATACACTAATGTTCACCCTATCCAAGGCCCAAGGTCCACTCAAGGTAGAAGGTTACTAAATGCGGTCGTTATGTGCGTGGTAAGAGCAAGAGGCGTGGTTTATACAAATATGTGAGAAAGGTAATGATTAAGCCTAGAATTGAAGAGACTAAGATTGTAGTGGTTGAGAAAAGCATCCTACCGGGATTCTCTTCCACAAAGCAACAGTTCTTGGGAAGAATCTATCCGAGAGGAACTTACTCCTTACTAATGGAATATGGAAAGAATGAGGGCAGTGCGCTTCAATTACCGTTGGGGGAGTTAATGAATATAGGCCGTCTGAAAATTTCCATGGAAATAACAAAAGAGTAGCGAGAGGCTTGCAGAGTTTTGTCTGTAGTAAATGGCATGTAAGGCAGAAATCAATTCATCAACCACAAGGCCGCGAAGATTTGAAGACAGCGAGTTGAAGGCTTGAGCTGCTCCAGCCCAGATATGCCAGCAGTATTCCATTTTCAGCCTGATGTGACTCTTTTAAAGGTAGAGCTTACGGGGAAGAGTCAGGTACTTACTGAAGCGGTCTAGCATCTTTAGCCATGGATCGTATGTACAAATTTCACTCGCAGTCTGTTGTGAGATTAACTCCTAAGTTCACTTAAGTTCATCGCGATAGATCGAATTTCAGGGGCTGCTCGGCACACACACACACACAAACACACACAATTTCTTTCTCTGTCGCCCCCCCCCACACATATATATATGTGTGTGTGTGTGTGTATGTGTTTGTGTGTGTAAGTTATTTTCAAATAGTGTATCTGCAGAGAAATAAAATTAATAGAAAGAAACAAGAGGGAAAACTATTCTTAGCCGACGAGTTTCAACCTGAGTGAATTATATATATTGATATCACAACACTTACACGCAAATACGTTTGAGAAAGGTATGAATCCACCTCTTCTCCCCATATATATATATATATATATATATATATATATATATATATATATATATTGATAATATTAGTGGTTAATATGCACATACATATGCAATCATATATATAAATATATATACATACATACATATATATATGTATAAAAAATAATTCCAAGAGGATAGAATCCAGGTAGAACTCAATGTCCAGGACAGAGTAAGGATATAATAAAAAGGCTTAAACACTAATATTAGTGTTTAAGCCTTTTTATTATATATATATATATATATATATATATATATATATATATATATATATATATGTGTGTGTGTGTTGGTTTGCACTGAGGATCATCCTGCACTCTCCCGGGTGTACTCGATGTCGATGTTTACAGAGTAAGAGGCCCAAGTTATGCAGATAGGTTAGGGAAGATAACGGTTTACCCTAGACTTGAACAGGCTAAGATTGTAGTGTTTAGAGAAAAACAGGAGGAAGCTGCTTGAGTGGATCTTCTCACCAATAGAATAGGAAGGGAATAAGAGGATATATATGCTGGTCTGAGAGTCTTGTCCCCCCCCCGCCCGACACTTTATATCAAAAAATGTTATGTGAACAATTAAATAAGTAATAGATGAATACAAAGCACGTGTACTGGATTCAGTTTATTCACTGTCACTAATGCTATGACATATCGAGAATGTGAAATAGAAAATTGTATAAGGGTGACAATAATTTCGGACCACCCTGTGTAATTTAAGTTTAAATTTAAGCGTACTTGCATCATCTGTGTATTATTCGACCATTTTTTTTTTATTTTCTTCCCTCCCCTAGAAATATATGGTCCCTTCAATGAAATAATTTTATATATTATATTCTTCCATAAAATAAAGCATAAACTCATAAAACGACGACATAAATGTTAATTAAAATAAATGCATAGTCTGCGGTTTTTATTTATATAATTAATGTATTGTCACGTGTGAGAAAGAACTGCGCTTTTTAAATCAGTAAAATTAAGCAATGTACAAAGAAACCTGCAATATATTAGTAGCCTGATCTCCCCTACTTACTGCTGAGATACCCATTTATTTGGTCAAGTAATGTTAAAAAACAACTGAATAAGTAACTTAATTACTACCGCTTAATGGCGTCGAGTAATGTCTGCTGTTACAATGAAATCAGTATCTTTCATTTTTAAGAGAACACACACACACACACATAGATAGATAGATAGATAGATAGATAGATATGAACAGGCTAAAGATAGATAGATAGATAGATATGAACAGACTAATAAAGATAGATAGATAGATAGATAGATAGATAGATATGAACAGACTAATAAAGATAGATAGATAGATAGATAGATAGATAGATAGATAGATAGATAGATAGATAGATGCTGTAAATATATACTATAAGTAAGTAGGTTTCGTTGAATATGACGGAAAAGAAATATTTTAGATTTTTCTTTTTCAGTTTTTAGTTCGCTCACAATTTTCTTTTTTGAAGAGACTGTAGTTTAGATTGTGCCGAGCGCTTTCGGCTGCTTTTTTTAACTACTTTCAAAAACTGATTTTTTTAAATTTACTTAGTACTAAAGATTGTTAGTATATTTGTATGGTTCCCTTTACCGTGTTTTGTGTGAATATTAATAATTAATACTTAGAAGAGTTATTGTTCAATTTCCAATGGCAGCCAAGATAGCTTAACGACGCTCGAAAAAGCGCTATTCAGGATGAGTGTCCCGATTTAATTAAGAGTACTTCTATTAATTCCAAACGTTTTTACAACTGGATGTTCACACTCATTGTTAAATTTCTGACACTGTAACAAAAGCTCAAGTGAGAAAAATGGGAGAGATATGACTTCAGTTTTTTTAGGCACAAATAATACATATATGCACACACACACACAATATATATATATATATATATATATATATATATATATATATATATATATATATATATATATATATATACATACTGCAGTTTAAAAGTTTGAGGGAATCCGTGGTATATTTTATAATCTGTCCAAAAATAATAGTTTTGTACTTAAAACAAAAGAAAATGAATATACAGTGTAACCCGGATATAAGAGAAACCCGGATATAAGAGACTTCTTATCTGGTCCCGACAACTCTCTTATATCCGGGTTACACTGTACATGGTAAAACAATAGAGAAACGTGATTTTTATTAGATATTTTATCATGACAAAAAAAATAAAGAAGCATTTTATGATTAAATTTTGCTCACGACAAAATATCCTCCTTAGCCTAGATTAATGCAGCATATATTTTTGGCATTCGTTGCTAAAGTTTCTCAAAGTATAAGTTTGATAATTGATTCCCTTCTTTTTTCAATGACACTCAGATTCCGTTTTTTTCATTTTTTTTTTTTTTTTTCACTCTTCTGTCAAGTTATTCCCATGCTAATTTAGGGGTGACTTCGGTATTCACCCGAAACCTGCCATCATGGTGGGATGTGGCATAAGGCCAGTTTTTAATGTGAGGCATGCCGAGCGCGTACGCTCGGATAAAAATTCCCCCGTAAACACCACATACACGGTGTCAGGTCGCTGTCTACCTCCCCAGACGAGACCCTGCACTGGGTTCCTCTCGGCCCGGAGGTCGATAAGAAATTCTATTCTTGGGGTGACTTCAAACTTTTGAACTGTAGTACACACACACACACACACACACACACACACACACACACACACACACACATATATATATATATATATATATGCGGGTTGTTTAATGGATAATAGCATGGAATTGTTAATCAGAGAGCCGAATTACAATTCTCGTTGGGTTTATTATATTTACTTACTTTTGTGGTGTTCTCCCTCTAAAGTGTCTATGTTGGGCTCTTCCGCCTACTATAACATTAGTAGGAAAGAAGGCCTTAGGGGAACAGTCGAATAGATTGAACGCTGGATCAACCGACACACACTCACTAGTCGTGTAATACTCTTCTGTTTACTTACTGTTTAATATATGATATATCTGTAATACTTGTTTTGTTATTTCTTTAACCATTTACTTGGTCACAACACTTACACGGAAATACGTTTGAGAAAGGTATGAATCCACCTCTTCTCCCCATCTATGGGTTAATTAGTAAGACTTAGTAAACCATTATTATTTTCTTCCCGCACCAACAAAAATCTTACAATCTAAAAATAGTTTCTTCCTTTAAATAACCTGCAAAGGGTTGATAACCGGTAGAAAACGAATCAACCATACCAAACGGCCAACAGTTCTTCATTTAAGTGTCGTGCTCTTTTAAGACGTCGGCGATCATGGCTCTCCACAATTTTCTCTCCTTTGTTGCCATACATTTACTCATGATCGCTAAGTAAGTCATGTGTTGTTTTCCTCTGTCGCGCTTGACTTCAACTGGCCCCGGGTATACCGGGATTGTTGAAAGTACTCTAGCAAAGATTATGAACTCGGAACAGTTTTCCCCTAATTTTGATGAAACGCCGGTTCCCGTAAGATAACTGTAGTGTAGCAACGTTGCGCCTGGTTTGTACCTAGACGGGTGACCGCTTGGGAATACCAAGTGCTTGGGTGTGTGGGTGGTGAAATGGATAACGGTTCGGAATCGTTAATCGGAGACGTCAGGTTCTATTCCCTTTAAGTTCGTTATATTCACTTACACACGAATGCACTATGAATCCACCTTTTCTCCATCAGCTATGGGTTAATTAGTAGGACTTTATTAGTCAACCATTGTTATCTCTAAAATAAAAATACCTCTTGCAATCTAAAAATAGTTTCTGGGTGTAAATACCCTGCAAAAAGATTGATTAAACCGTAAAAGGCAAATCAATATTATTAAACAATCCACGAATTTGATCCCGATGTGCCACAACTCATTTGAAAACACACGCGGGCACGCACACACACACACACACACACACACACACACACACACACACACACACACATATAGTGATAAAATATAGTTGTAATGTATAGTATATTTATGGGTTAAAGTGCTCAATATAGAGAGAATGTATGTAAACAAAACTGGAGGCTAAAGTCAATATTTAGAGGCGACAGTCTCTTTCATGCTTGAATGCAATCATCAAGCCATATATATATATATATATATATATATATATATATATATATATATATTCGGTTGGATTGATGTGAGTTTGTGGCCCTTTTCACACACAAACACACACACACACACACACATATATATATATATATATATATATATATATATATATATATATATATATATATATATATTTACGTCGGCTCTATCTCTGATATTAAGCAATTTATCTCTTAAATATAACATACCTTAAAACTATATATCTTCACATAGATAGATAGATAGATAGATAGATAGATAGATAGATATGTGGACTGAATAAGATAGATAGATAGATAGATAGATAGATAGATAGATAGATAGATAGATAGATAGATAGATTTCATATGTTACATTTCTGCCAATTTCCCGTCAGAGTCCTTATATTGAAACGGATAAATTTAGATTTTAAAATAACGATAATGGTGCGCAATCCCGCGAATTTTTTTTTTTTTTTTAAATTTTACCATCACAACGGAATGCAGATTTTATCACAGTTACAATAAGTTTGTCTTTGTAATTTACCCCTGAAGATGACCTTGGAAATGATTGAAAGTACTCGGGTAAAAAAAAAAAAAAAAAAAAAAAAAAACTTGATGAATTTCAACTTAATATGGAGATTAAACAACTGGAAAGCATCAGTATAAAAATAAATAGACACAATATGTCTATATATTATTCATTGAAACATGTTTAAATAAAGATATGCTGCGTATATATTTATATAGCCCATCAGGCAGCAAGTAGGAATATCTTTACACAGGACAATAAAAAAGCAGTCAGCATCTCGCAATATTACGTTCAATTGATCTTGAACCATTTATTGATATCGAATAGCGTATTGAGCGGGCGTACACGCACGCATGCGCGCACATACATATATACACACAGTTATTCAAAGGCGTGCTGAAAAGTTCTCGGCCCAGCACAATTCACACAATCTGACGTAGGAAATGGAAATTCATTTTAAAAAAATTCCTTCTTGATGACGGTCAAGTAACATTCCTTACCCACTCGTATTGAATAAAGAAAGTAAATAAGCTTTCTTGTCGGCATCTTTCCACGATTTTCAACATGATGCAAAGCGTTTTAGAGGATATATATATATATATATATATATATATATATATATATATATATATATATATATATTGCTATGAAAGTATATAATGAAAGATTGTTGACTATATTTGTTCATAATGTGATTTATGATGAATTCAGGTAGATTTAAAAAAAAATGTCAACTTGTTCTGAGTTCATCTATAAACACACAAAGAGGCCCATATATAATGACACATATTATTATTATTATTATTATTACTTGTCCTTGTGTGTTCACACCTGCAGTAATCGGTGGCTTATACAGATTAAGTGACAACAAATCTCCGTAATTTACCTGGAACCTTCTGTGTATGCCGGTTTAAAAAATGTTGTCATCTGGATAATTATTTCTCTTACTCTGACTTTTAATTCCGCAACCTTTTTTCCTTAAGGATCTTCGGGGTCCTTCCTAATGATCCGATAACAACAGGAACGACTGTCATAATCCTTTTACACAAATATCTAACAAGATCAAGATAATTATTAGGCTGGTGCAAAAGTAATGTCGTTTTTTCACACATGTTACTATGTGAGAAAACGACATTATTTTTGCACCAACCTAATATATATATTTTCCATTTCTTTCATATCTACTTATTATTATTATTATTATTATTATTATTATTATTATTATTATTATTATTATTATTATTATTATTTCCTTTGATTTCGGTTGTATACACATTTCCTTCCGGCTCCCAACCAGAGACCTAAGGTCAGAAATGGTGTCATGATCATTTTTGTACGAAAAATAAAAACGAAAGAAACAAACAAATATCGCATATATTTTACATAGATAAAGCACTTCGTAATGTATAAGGTGTACTTGTGAGTACAATTTATTATTATTATTATTATTATTATTATTATTATTATTATTATTATTATTATTGAAGAAAAAGAATAAGTGTTACTATCTGGAACAAACATGATCCCGGCCAACTTCAGCACTTGGATTTATGCAATGTTCTAAAATCCCCATCAATATTTCGCTGGTAAAAAAAAAAAAATAATAATTGAACTTCTGAGCTGGTTCGGTTGAACAAAATTTATAAGGCCAGTCTTGAAAGAAATTTACAAAAGATTTAGCGTCAAATGCCTATACACACACTCTCCGGAAAGAAGGAAACTCCCTTTGTTGTCGTCATCTCACGGGGATTTTCAATATAAAGCGAAGGGCTTTGGAGGAATAAAAAATAAGGAGGATTTTATTTATTGCTCAGTTTGAGATTTGTGAATTCAAGGAGACTTTTGTAAAAGGTCATTCAAATTTTATCTACTTTACACGCACACAAATAGGCATACACATAGAGGAAAATACAGACACACCTCCCTATAGATAGATAGATAGATAGATAGATAGATAGATAGATAGATAGATAGATATGCAAACAAGATTAATTGTTAAAATTTTAAAAAAAATATTCAAATCAAATGAAATTAAATGCATGTTTGTAAAGAATCAAACTTTGAACGAAGACAAGAAGCGAGTACAATTTTTTTGGGTGGGTGTGGGCACACTGTCTACAGACACACAAACACATATATATATATATATATATATATATATATATATATATAACACCTCACTTTCACACACACTCTCTCTCTCTGTCTCTTTCTCTCTCTCTGTCTCTCTCTCTCTCTCTCTCTCTATATATATATATATATATATATATATATATATATATATGTATATTTAGTGAATCTTCATTCAAGTATGTTTTATTAAATAATATTTATTTGATGTTAAGTTTCTTGATTAATTTCATTTTAACTTCAAGAAACTGATTAGAGAACTGGAAAGGATGTGATTGAAAATAAATAGACATAAAATGTTTATATTATTTAACACACACACACACGCATACACATACGCAAACACACACACACACACACACACACACATATATATATATATATATATATATATATATATATATATATATATATATATATATATATATATATATATATGGGAATTGGCATGTTCTAGCTCCGATCTAGAAAGAATTAAATAATACATCCGGTTCGTTTGTCACTTTGGGAAAAATATAGGAAGTGTGCCACACTGAGAGAAGGGGAGATGGACAGACAGAGATACAACACTTAGATAGATAGATAGATAGATAGATAGATAGATAGATAGATAGATAGATAGATAGATAGATAGATAGATAGATAGATAGATAGATATCATTGAGACTGAGAGAAATACAGAGACCGAGATAGATAGATAGATAGATAGATAGATAGATAGATAGATAGATAGATAGATAGATAGATATCATTGAGACTGAGAGAAATACAGAGACCGAGATAGATAGATAGATAGATAGATAGATAGATAGATAGATATCATTGAGACTGAGAGAAATACAGAGACCGAGATAGATAGATAGATAGATAGATAGATAGATAGATATCGATGAGACTGAGAGAAATAGAGACCGAGATAGATAGATAGATAGAGAGAGAGAGAGAGGCTAAAATTTAAAAAAATACCAGCTAATAATATGACCAAATAATATACGCCAAAGTACAAATTCAATTTATATCAAATTGTATAGTATTTCTACCAGCAAAAATCTCCGCATGAGAGATTTTACTATAAGTTATAACGTTTAAGACGTATCGAATGACAACAGCATGTCGCAATATCTGAATTAATATATATATATATATATATATGAATTAATATATATATATATATATATATATATATATATATACATATGAATTAATATATATATATATATATATATATATATATATATATATATATATATATATATATATATATATATATGTGTGTGTGTATGTGTTGTGTATGTTTGTAGAGAGGGCAAGAGAATTTGAGCAAAAGATAGACTGAAATGTCACATGCAGGACCCAATATTAAGCAAATCACTGACAAAGTCGAAAAGATTCCATGTCACTCTTTTCCTCCTCTGGAAGGTATTCATCAAACCGAAGTCATTTTTTTGTTTTTTTTTGTTGTTGATGGAATCACATATGTGTAGGAAGGAGATGGGGAACATAAAAACGAAAACTTTAGTTATAATTATGCACTGACAAAAAACGCTGAAGCTAATTGGAAAACTGGAATATTAAATTTAATTTTTTTTTAAGGCGAGTCTGGATATGTAATCTAACCGATTTCCTTCAGTTTCCCCATGTTTTTGGTATTATCCCTAAATAATCTAAGTATCGTACACCGTGATAATAGACGATTTCCCAAGAAAGATGAAATAAGAATCTGGACAAAAATTAACGTGGATGATCTAGCGATCAAAGCACTTTCTATACATTTTCACCCCAGCTAATTAATTACGCTTTTAATGAAAATCGC
>OZ010585.1:51479961-51484961 GCA_963932145.1 Acanthosepion lycidas
CTTTTGCCGCTACTTAATTTAAAGACAATTTTGATGTACGTATCTCCTTACTTTCCGTATCAAGAATTATTTTTATCTCGTGGGTGACTTTCGCTGGATTTCGCAATTATTTCCGATTATTTCAAAGTTTATTTCCAAGTCAAAAAAATTGTTACCGTACAAAATTTCATCGCAAAATTCGCAGTAATGAAAATTTGGGAATCTAAAATTTCAGGATGTTTAAGAAATGTGACACAGTGACACACGGACATTCGCATGCATATGCATATATATATATATATATATATATATATATATATATATATATATATATATATATATATATATATATATATATATATTTAGAGAGAGAGAGAGAGATTTAGATATTTAATTAATGGCTTTTCTTTTAATCCGATATTATTTCTTATTACTCTAAACCTTTATTTTCCTGGGTATTCATGTTTGAAGAGACACCCTGTTTGTATTACGTCTACAGGTTTGCATATTCGAGAGACGTAATAATGAAGGATTTGCTCTCCGGCAGTGTTCTCCTTTTTAAATGGGGCCAACGTCATGTTCAGTATGACACTAAAGGGTGTCTATATATATATATATATATATATATATATATATATATATATATATATATATATATATATATATAAGTTAGGGATTGGAATATACGGAATAAATTCCAATAACCAACAAATACTATTCTTAAACGAGTGCTCAATACAGAGTAGCGCAAATATAATCATTTATTCGAAAATTATGACATACAAATGTTATAAAATCACTATAAAAATAGCCATTTTGTTTCAATACTTATGGAGTCTTATCAACATTTGTACTGAAGATGTTTTTATCGCGATGTCTTTGGACAAGATATGAAAACACCAAAAGTGTTGAAACAAAATGGCTATTTTGTAGTGATTTTATAACATATTTATGTTATCATTTTTTAATAAATGATTATATATATATATATATATATATATATATATATATATATATATATATATGTATGACGAAATATACTCTTAAGGTGTGCTATATTTATGGGATAAAGTGCCCAATATCAGAGATAGAGCGTGTGTAAATATAAAAGTGAACATTGAAGTCAACACTTAGAAGCCTCTAAGTATTCGCTTCAATGTTCACTTATATATATATATATATATATATATATATATATATATATATATATATATATATATATATATATATGGGGAGAGAGAGAGAGAAATAAAGAGAGAAAGCAAGAGAGAGGAGGAGGTTGGGAGAGGGAGAGTGAACGAGATAGATCATAAATATGTATATTTTGGGGCGTAATTGTTTTTAAATCGAATAATGGACTCCTTTGAAATTTGTACTGAAGATGTTTTTATCGCGATGTCTTTGGACAAGATATGAAACCTTTATTCTCTTCATTCTGGTGTCTCGCATCTTGATCAACTGTCTTGTCACTGACATGTCACAGAGTATGACGCAAAATGGAATCGGCGACCGAACTTCCCGCCGACAGCTGTTATTCTTCTGATATATAACTCCCTGACATTTTTCTGCTGAAACACTAGTCATCCGTGGTTTGACTTTAATGCATCAACCCCAAGGAAAATGATCCACCAGACAGTATTTAGCCACCGCATCACAAGTAGGTATGTATTGCCATAACAAATCGTATGTTCCTAGGGTTCCCAGTTTAAAATGACTTCATGCTCATGTACTATTTTCTTTAGGAAGACGAGTAATTACGTGCTCCTGTTATCACCCTTGTCAGAGTGTTATATTATTTCAATCTTTCTCACCCTGACTTTCTGGATATCTATCTATCTATCTATCTATCTATCTATCTATCTATCTATCTATCTATCTATCTATCTATCCTAGATTATTCACTATCTATCTATCTATCTATCTATCTATCTATCTATCTATCTATCTATCTATCCCGAACTGTTCATTATCTATCTATCTATCTATCTATCTATCTATCTATCTATCTATCTATAAAATATTTATTTAATCTATGCTGGTAGATAGTTATCATTCCGATATACGTCTAGGGATATCTCGTCTTGTTTTTATTTAGTATCGCTCTGTTATTAATAGTCTTTTTGCCGTGTGTATAATAGTGTTGATTCGTGTATAGTTTGGTATTGGTTTATTTTGTTTTACGGCTTATCAACCTCAATGGGTTATTTAATGCCGACAACATTTTTTATTGCTGGTAATATTTTGTTTTGTCAAAAATCTGTTTCTGCTAATATTTTCCTTTAAAATTGTATTGCTGGTAATAATTTTTTTTCAAAAACATTATTGCTGGTAATAGTTAACTATTTGTCCATAGCTGGGAACCTAACAAGTGCTACAACCCTGGGTCAGGGTAGACCTGGGAACACCAGCAATTAAGAGGTGGTTCCATGTTCCTCAAAACCTCCTGATCAGAGGCCTTGTGGCTGGAAGTAGTTTATCTTATTACTCAGGACGCGGATGTAGTTTAACGTCTTACCCAGGACGCGGATGCAGTTTATCGTCTTACCCAGGACGCGGATGTAGTTTAACGTCTTACCCAGGACGATGATTCGTGAATAGAGTGACTTAGTAAATTTGAATTCAATATTTAGGCCGAGTGGTACAGACAGTAATACTGCGGTAAAAGGGTATCAATAATCCGTACTAAAAAAAACAAAAAAAAAACTGAACGTACATAACTAGACAAATTTGTCCCTCGTAGATTAAATAATTTGCACAGTTCGAGATTTCCTGCAGGTTACCCGGTTCGACAGACAGCAGAAGAAGGCCGTATGACAAAATGGCCGAAACATCATGGTAATATCAATATAAATAAGGAGATTAATTTGACTGTAAATAATATTAAATAATATAAATAGACGTGCAAAGTATAATGCCAGGTAATCCAGAGACAATAAACATATTCTATGGCACTAGCAATTAGCTAAGAGTGAAGAGACTATGGGCTCCTAATCGTGAACTAATGATTAGGAAAAAGGATTGGTCGATCATTAATATTAACTTCGTTTTCACAGGGTGACCGGTGCAAGAGTTTTGTGCCCCTACCGAATATATGATACACCCCCACACCCTACTACTGCATCTCATTTTTCATGATGCAGTATTCATATATTAGGTAGTTGCAAAAATGATGTCGTTTTCTCACATAGTAACATATGTGAGAAAACGACATTATTTTTGCACCTACCTAACAAGATAAACATTTGATTGTCCCATAATTGTGTACAATAAGGGATCATATTCAATATAGGTGAACAATTCAACTAGAAAAATTGAAAGTAAATACAATATATCTTAATACAAATTAGAGACTAACATAATAGCATTATTCCATCTTTTGAGGCAATTTTTAACAACATGAGATTTTTTTCTTATTAAAAGTTGAATAATTTAACACATTAAACATTATGGATAGGGAATTTTATATACAGTTTTTTTTTGTTTTTTTTTTCGAGACTTAGCTTGAGCAAAACAAATTCATGGATTTGGACGAAGGGAAAAAAAGACCCCAGAATTATGTCAAAACCCGTGAAAAAAGGAAATAAAAATAGTTTCATCCCTTAATAGTCAGCTGTATTTAGTTTAATTTGTGTACGAATATAAATGTAGGTCGAGAAAAAACAAACAAACAAAAATGTTGATGAGATAGCGAGGTTCACAAAGCATCAATTAAGAGCTGTTTACACACCAAAATATATATTTTTGGGATAGTTTTCAATAAAATAAAAAGGAAAAAAAAATAAGAAAAGAAAAAATACCATTTAGACAAATATTCCACAATTTTTCAATTATTCGATGATTGACTTGATCAAATATTTCAAGATTTTTTATACTCACCGCATGTACGCAACGTGCAATATATCTATACTTCTAACTCTCAACCTATATCTGTCTATACACACACAGAGACACAGACACGCAAAAACTAACACACAGGCGCATACAAAAGTACGCACACAAACATTAGCATACACACGGGAGCGGGCATGCACGCAGACACGCACACACGCACATAAAGTTAATTATTGCGGATATGTACAGAAGAAGAATCCTGTATATCGGAGACAGCGTGTTCATATATATAAATGGAGAAAGAGGAATCAAAACGGCACGGTGACTGTCAGTTACACGATGCAGTCTGATTTTCAAAGTCGATCGAATTGTAGGAGAAAACTGACAGCCACTATGCAGTTTTGATTCCCATGTCTATACAATCTATCTATCTATCTATCTATCTGTCTATTTCAGTCTCTTTATTTCTATCAATCTCATTGAGTATCTATCTATGTATCTATCTATCTATCTATCTATTTCGCTTTTATCTATCTATCTATCTATTTCAGTCTCTTTATTTCTATCAATCTCATTGAGTATCTATCTATCTATCTATCTATCTATCTATCTATTTCGCTTTTATCTATCTATCTATCTATTTCAGTCTCTTTATTTCTATCAATCTCATTGAGTATCTATCTATCTATCTATCTATCTATCTATCTATCTATCTATTTCAGTCTCTTTCTCATTGAATATCTATCTATCTATCTATCTATCTATTTCAGTCTCTTTATTTCTATCAATCTCATTGAGTATCTATCTATCTATCTATCTATCTATCTATCTATCTATCTATCTATCTATCTATTTCGCTTTTATCTATCTATCTATCTATTTCAGTCTCTTTATTTCTATCAATCTCATTGAGTATCTATCTATCTATTTCGCTTTTATCTATCTATCTATCTATCTATCTATCTATCTATCTATCTATCTATTTCAGTCTCTTTATTTCCATCAATCTCATTGAGTATCTCTCTATCTATCTATCTATCTATCTATCTATCTATCTATCTATTTCGCTTTTATCTATCTATCTATCTATCTATCTATCTATCTATCTATCTATCTATCTATCTATCTATCTATCTGTATTTATGGACGCATATAAATGTGAATGTCACTGTATCAGACTTTTTCAACTT
>OZ010585.1:51494961-51499961 GCA_963932145.1 Acanthosepion lycidas
TATATACACACACACACAAACACACGTATTTGTATATATATTGCTTTTTATAAACTTTTAATGTTCTTTCTCTTTCGCCTTCCCTTTGTGCTCTTTCTTATATCTGCTCATTGTAATTGGTTTGTAGTCTAACGTTTGTGCGTTGTTTGCTTAACAGAGAAGAGGGAAATGGTTTCATTTACGCTGGGAAGCTTCTGACTTGTATTTCCTTTTTTTTTTTTGTCTTTTTTTTGTCTTCCTTTCGCTATAGCTCTTTTTAATTTATTGCAATCATAAATGATGTATCTGACCGATGCGGAACTGCACATATTTGCTTGCTAGTTATTCCCCAACGTTCAGGGAGAACAACTTATGCAGACACGTCCCCACCTACATATATATATATATATATATATATATATATATATATATATATATATATATATATATATATATATATATGGGAATTGGCATGTTCTAGCTCCGATCTAGAAAGAATTAAATAATACATCCTATTTTTTTTGCCAATTTTGGAAAAATCTAGGAAGTGTGCCATACCGAGAGAACAGGAGATGGACAGATAGAGAGATAACACTAAGATAGATAGATAGACAGACAGATACATACATACATACATACATACATACATTAGAATTATTATCCAATTCGAAGTTGTTGATAGGATTGTATCATATTACTACTTACGGGAGAGTGACTCGACAGATTTTTTACTCTATCTATCTATCTATCTATCTATCTATCTATCTATCTATCTATCTATCTATCTATATATATATATATATATATATATATATATAGAGAGAGAGAGAGAGAGAGAGAGAGAGTGGGGGGAGATATGTATGGATATTGTTTGCATACATATTTTCGTTTTATAAATTTAACTTTCTCTCTATTGTTATTAGCAAAGACTGTATTTATCCCAAAATACAGAATATTTAACATTTAATTTGCTTATATATATATGTATATATATATATATATATATATATATATATATGCACACACACACATATATATATATTTCTCTCCCTCTTTCTCTCTCTATATATACGTGTATATATATATATGTACACATACACACACACATATATATATACGTAGATAGGAAGATAGATATAAAACAAATTGTGAATTCAATGTGTTGACGTATATATATATATATATATATATATATATATATATATATATATATATATATATATGTGTGTGTGTGTGTGTGTGTGTGTGTGTGTGTGTGTGTTTGTGTGTGCGCGCATGTGTGTGCACATGAGCAATGGATATTTTAATCCAGAGAGGCATATTTTTTCTTTCGTAAGAGTTTCGATTGTTAGGATGATGAATATTAATTTCTGTATTAAGAGAAAACGAATCTAAACAAACAGACCAAAAGACGAAACAATAGATCTTCTCATATACGTATACTCACGAAAGATGTGTGTGTGTGTGTATGTATGTACATATATATATATATATATATATATATATATATATATAATGTATGGCAGAGATCATTTTGTTTTTTTAAATGTGTATTTGTAATTTTAGGCACTTCTTAACATTTTTATATCTAAACTAATCATACGTATTTGTATTTTATGTCTGTGTTTTCTTTTTAACTTATTTAGATAAACGCCAATTTTTTTTAATATACATATATATATATATATATATATATATATATATATATATATATATACATATATATATATATGCGAGGAGCTAATTGTACCAAGAAGTCGGTTTAAAACTTTTGCTCGTGTGCCAGTGTGTATGTGTTACTATACTATGATGTCTCCCGAGGCATTTGCAACCAAACTTAAATGACGAGACACTCATTACTGCTGGAAAAGGCTCAGGAAGAACGATGAACAGTTTACTGTGTTTTTTTTAAATGACATCAAATAAGTTTACAAACATTAAAATCACTATTTGATTATTTTTAAGAAATTTGTATAAGAAATTGTTAATTATTTTTTATTACATAACCAGTTCAGTGTTCACTTCCTTTAACTGTAATCCTAACGCCTAACTCTAACCCTAACTCCTAATTCTAACCCTTAGCCCTAACCCTAACTCCTAATCCTAACTCCTTGATCTAACCCTAGTATATTTCATGCTTCCAACAGTTGGTTAATATCATATTATAGTAGAAAATGGATAGAAGATGTCATACTATAGTAGAAAATAATAGTAGATGTCATACTATAGTAGAAAGTGAATAGTAGATGTCATACTATAGTAGAAAATGAATAGTAGATGCCATACTATAGTAGAAAATGGATAGTAGATGTCATACTATAGTAGAAAATGAATAGTAGATGCCATACTATAGTAGAAAATGAATAGTAGATGTCATACTATAGTAGAAAATGAATAGTAGATATCATTGTAGCACCGGCGAATATACGTAGGGCACTATCGATTCCTAATATAATGGAGTGGAGGTACGGTGGAGTAATGGATAGCGGCTCTGTGGAATCGGAGAGCAAAGTTCGAATTCCAGTCGAATCCATTGCATTCACTTAGGTACTAATACCATTGAGAAAGGTATGAATCATCTTCTCCCCCGCCCCCAGTTATGTGGAAATAGCAGGAAAGACCGGATTCTATAGCCTTGGATGGCAAGTGATCTACTACAGAAAGAAATGGTAACCTTCTACGGGAAAAAAATCTGCCTCGTCAGTCATGTATCGAAAGATACATGATCTCCTATGTATGGTACAATACTGACTGAATATAATGTATCTAATCGGATTACCCATAATCTACGGATTACTAAAAATACATAAACCAGGCATTCAGATGAGACCCATTATATGAGGAATCGGTAGCGCTCCGCATAAATTAGCCTCCCCCTAACAAAAAAAATTGTGTATGTATAAAGTTCTTACAATATTTTTAAGCATTATTCACATATATTTCTATATGCTGATAATTACACATATTTTTCTGGTGACACAACGCTTATACGCGTATTTGTACTTGATTAATTGCACATCTGAAAGCTGAAACTTCTCTTGCACTTCACGAGGCGGGATGTTAATATGTGTGCGTCCATCTTTGCACCGTATATCGGGAGAATATTTAAAACTGTGTTCAATGTTCATAGTATATATCACTGCATCACTGAAACTGAAATGATATGAAATAAGGTTTCCTACTTAAATATTAGGTTGGTGCAAAAATAATGACGTAATAATGTCGTTTTTTGACGTTAAAAAATACGTCTAAAAACGACATTATTACGTCATTATTTTTGCACCAACCTAATAATCCAATTTCCATTTAAATATTTTCCCAACAAATAATAATATGGAAAATGTTAAAAAAAAAAAAAAAAAAAAAAACGAAGAAAAATTTTGCGCGAAATTTTTAAAAATCGAGAGAATAATAAGTCGAACCCTCCCCCCATAAAACTAATATTCATTAATATTTTAAGTTGTTTTAATTAACGGTGCTCACGTTCACAGAAATGTCCTTGGGAAAGGCATGTATCAGTCTTTCTCTCCACCCCAGCTAGTGGTTAAATCACAAAGTAAACTGTTTAGTCTTAGGTAGATAGATTTGCCTATCGTTTTGTTTGCACTCCTCCTCGTTTTTTTTGTACAGGAGTAGAGGTTCATCTATTGTTTCCTGTTCAGGATTACGTTTCCGGTTCCTTCGAAAGTTTTCTTCAACTCTATACTTCTAACGTCTCCTCTTGAACTCTGAAATATGATTCGCCAATTAAATCTTGACCTCCAATTCTAGAATTATGTGTGTAACTTTTCTGGTTTCTTGCTCTTTATGTTAATCCAACGCCATACACTAACCGTCTACCTTGAGTGGCTTTTTAGTACAAAAAAAAAAACCCCTCTGAAATAAAAAAGCTTTCAGAAAGCAAAGAGAAACCACTGCACCATCTTTTACAAGAATGAATGATAAGTCACTGGGCAAACTTGGACGGTTTTTCCTATGACACCGCTATTATTTTAATTACCTTCCCACGAGGCATGGTGGAGTAATGGATAGCAGCTCGGATTGTGGAATCTATTACATTCACTTACTTGCTAATACCCTTGGGAAAAATTATGACACCTATTTTTCTCCCCCTCCACCAGCTATGGGTAAATGGCAGGAGAGACTGGGTTCTATAGACTTGGATGGCAACTGGTTTACCGCAGAACAACAAAAAATAAATGTCAACCTATTGCGTGAAAATACCTGCTTTGTCAGTCATGTATCGAAAGATACATGATCGCCTAAGCGTATGGCATATAACTGACTGACCTTCACACCGCAGCATTGTTTACTGTTTGTAAAAGTGATGATGAAATTGAATTTATATATTTTTTGATCCTTGAAAATTTATAGCAAAAATATTAAATACTATTTATTTATTAAATTGTTTATTTAGAAGAAGAATTATATATTTACATCATTCTAAAAACTAATGCATTGCAATATTTATCGTTTTCAATATATAACGAAATAAATATGATTTTTTTTTCATAATCTATAAACATTTACTAAATTATTAAAATATGTGAACCAACTATAAGGAAATCTCAATTATTTACCATTTTATAAAGTTCGAATCATTTGGCAATTAGCCGATGTTTTACCAACCATTCCAATAAACAATGTAATAAGTAGTTTAAATAATTAATCTCATAAGCCAATATTGTTTATTATTTTCGTTGTCAATTCTCAAAGAAAATGCATAAATTCACTTTCATCTTATATTTAGTTTTTATTACAATTCTAATGGTCGTTTTTTTAAAACAATAAACATGACTGAGGAGTGAAGGTAGTTATAATAATAATGGTGTCAATGGAAAAACCATCCTTTTGACACTTCGTTTTTTTGAGGTCCTGAAGTTCCAAGTTTGCCAGTCACAGATGAAGCTGGGGGGGGGGGAAAGAAGAAAAATAAATCTCCGGAGATCCATATTGAAGAAACATGTCATTAAAAATGTCTTCTTACCTGCTTTTTGGTTAAGGAAGATTGTCATAGCTTG
>OZ010585.1:51509961-51512461 GCA_963932145.1 Acanthosepion lycidas
ATATATATATATATATATATATATATATATATATATATATATATATATATATATATATATATATATATATAATCCTCAGCAGTGGATTCCAAAGACAAACCTATTGTAACTAATCGTTGCGATGGTGATTTAATATATATATATATATATATATATATATATATATATATATATATATATATATATATATATATATATGTATGTATGTATACACACATTCAGGCCGGCAAATGTTGTTAATACTATTTATTATGAACGGAGCATTTAGTTAAATATTCGTATCTGTAAAAATAACGTATAAACAATATATATATATATATATATATATATATATATATATATATATATATATATATATATATATATATATATATATATATATATATTAACATTTACCAATAAATGTGAACTATTGTAGACACAGCCTGTTTTATATGGAAACATACCAAGTAAAAGATCAATGGCTGAATGATGTTTAAATCTACTTTCAGGTGATAAGGCATATATTTAACGTTGCCTGTTTAATATGTAATTCTTATAATAATTTTCATCCAATACCAGGCCCAAGAGCAACTCAAGGTAAAGTGTTACTGTGTGGTATTGTATGAGCGTAAAAAGTCAAAAGGGCTTGTGCAGGAAAAATATCGGTTTACCCAAGTACTGAAGAAATCAAGATTGAAGTGAATATGAAATGGAAGCTTACACTATTGCATTGTGGGATACTGAAAATCAATGACGAAGAGAACAAAAACAAAAGCGGTAGAATGGTGTCGGCTGGGTTATGCATCTGAATAGATTGGGGGCTAAAATGTAAACATTTAAATTGAAAGTTAAGCATCTCTGTATCTTGATCCTTTCTCGATGTAGAATTGTAAACGGTTTTGTTGCATTTCGTCCCAAATTTGCCAAGATAAAAGCATTATTTGTCTGAAGGAATTACCCTGAAAGACAAAATACAGAGTGCCGGAGTTTATTTTTGTCATTTTGTTATTGAAGTACTTCAACACACACACATACACACACGTGTGTGTGAGTTTGTGTGTGTTTGTGTTTTATCGAACCTGATGAGAGACATTGCACGAAATTCTTGAATGAGATAAATTGCTTGAATATTAAATGAGTACACACATGCACATGACACCTATGAAAGTAACTCTATACTGATACAAATTATTAACACTCAACACCCCTAACTATTTTAAACAATTCGCTCTGGCTGTTACCATGGAAATTTTGATTTCAATTGAGAATATACTATTAAAACACGTAAATTTCAGAAATAAGTTATTCCGAAAAAAAAAATTCGCTTGAAGATGGAATTGAGCTTACTTTAACTCAATTTAATTCAAATAATTATGTTGAAGTTTTGGCTTTTGTTTTGAAATATGAGACCTATTATGTAGCGTGTTGAAATCATATTTTTAAATAAATAATTATATATATATATATATATATATATATATATATATATATGGGAGACTATCCTGTCGTATTCGACATATGAGTGTCAAGCAGCTAAGTTCCTGGGAACCGACAGATACCAGCACATATGATTTGATTAGAGTGGTGAAGGTTTTGTGCTGAACCAACCACACTTTTGGAAGTGCCGAATGCAGAGACCTGGTGCACTACGTGCCACAAGGTCCCCAAGCACACCACCGCAGGTTTTGTATTCAGAGTTTTCCTTCTCCTAGCCGAGTTACCATACAATGGCGAGAGTCTGTTTCTTGCTTGAACGTAATCTTGTGCGATGGCTTAACTATTTCTATATGTGTGCCAGTGGAGCATGATATGTAGGAAGGTCTGGGATTTGCCGTTTGTTTGTCCTATTGTGTAGATATAATTGTAGATCGCAATGATTACTCATCATTAACCTTTAGAATAATCTGAAATATAGCCGCTGTCGACTACTCAATAACCGTTAGGACAATGCAATAAAGAGGAAATATCTGACTTTGCTACACCGAATGCAATACAAGCGAGCATATAGAAACAGTCGTGGCATTACACAGAACACATGGCCTGAAGATTGCGTTCTAGCATAAAGCAGACTGTTCCCGTTCATTGTGCTGACTCCAGTGATGTGTCTAGTTTTAGATGTGTGTTTGCATATATTAGCAAAATGTAATAAATTAACTGTTTCGAAAATACTTCGGTGCCATCAGAAGTATAATTTCTCAACAAATTAAAACTAAATCATTCTCAACTTAAGAATATAAATATCATATGTTAAACCTGAGATACATACATATATAAAAGTTACTCTAAAATTCGCTTGAGGATGAAATGGAACTAATGTCTTTTATTTAATTACAAAATTACATTCGGGGCTTTTAGCTTCCATTTTTGAAACATGGTTAGAAGTGTGTAGCGAAAAAACATATTTTAAATCAATTAATTTATAACATTACATATATATATATATATATATATATATATATATATATATATATGTAAGCAAATATATGGATATAGATCCGACAGTATGAAGAAAAATATA
>OZ010585.1:51517461-51547461 GCA_963932145.1 Acanthosepion lycidas
ATCTATCTATCTATCTATGTGGATATATGATTTTTATATAACCCTATATAGATGTAGGAGAAGAGGCGGCTGCGTTTACTTTATCGTGTCAAGTACTTTTAAATCCGCTGAAGTAAATGAACCTTTCATCATCTTTTCTCACTCTAAGCAATTATTTCCTCTCATCTACGATAATTGTTTTAGAACATCAATAAACAATTACACTGGTACCGCTAATTATTTATCGATCCATTTCAAGTTAATACTGACTCCATTGAAATCGGCTAGACTTTATCACATAACACCGACTTCCGATTTGACCTGATGAGCTGAAGCGCCTTTGCTCTGAATGGCTGTTATCGGCAATTCAGTCAGTCGATCTCTCTCCATCTGTCGACGGCGGAGAGCTTGCTTTTCCTTTGTCATTTCTGAAGTGAGATGAACTCAAATGTTAATTATTAGTCATTTTATTTTCTACGTGAAAATGAATTGTAAATTAAACTGATTGTTATTTATTAAGGTTATCTTTACTGAGCACAAAGCCACCATAGTGACTTAACAGCTGTGGACAGAACCTGTAAATGTGTTTGGTGATAACTGTTTTTTCATAGTTGCCTGCTTAGGTTTTTTTTTTTTCGCTGATTGTCTCAAGAGTCTCCAAGGAATATATTTTTTATATTTGGTAAAGTACCGTATTTGACTGCATATAAGTCGCACATTGGTGTATAAGACACATCCCAATTTCTGCAGGGAAAATCAAGAAAAAATTAGTAATTAGTAAAATTATTAAAATTATTAGTAAATGGTACAGCCTAGGCTATTTTTATGAGGTATTATTTTGGTTAAATAAGCCATGATTACAAAAAAAAAAGAATAAAATAAAAATAAATAATAGAAAAAAAACAGAAGCCTACAAAAACTTTATTATATCCTTTCTATGATCGTATTAGAATAGTTATTTATTCGTACTTATGTACAAAATATGGCACAAGGCCAAAAAGGGGGTTGGGGAAGGACGGTCTTCTTCTGTCTTAATTCTAAACTTAGCTAGTCACAAACACGGACCGAAACATACCAACAGTAGTCCTATCACCAAAATAACACATTCACTCCTACTTTTCTTACTACGTCCACCATAATACCTAAAATTCTCTATGAAATCCTAACTAGTCCCCATAAGTACATTTCAAAGTCTCTGTGTGTGTGGGGGGGGGAGAACAACAATTTAAAAAAACCCAATGATTATTTATAATATGAATTACGTATTATTGGAAAAATTAGGATATAACAATTCTGATTGGATTGATCTCAATTCAACCGGAAGTTATTGCAAGAAAAATATTAATGAAACAAATATATTTTACAAATATATAATTTGAATTTATTGCATATAATTTTAGTGAAACAAAGTACTAATATTAAACGTGATGAAATTAAAATAATATTATCAATGATAACACTTTTAATCTGCATCATAGCCTTTTAAATAATGACAATTGGTATATGAGAGTTACTCTAAAGTCTAAGCTAATAGGAGTTGCCGACTATTGCGACTTTTAAACCTACATAGGGCATATAAAACGCCGAGGAACTTTAAAAGATATTTTTAGTAAAGAAAATGCACCTTATACCGTCAAATACGGTACATTGTGGTACTGTTATGCCAATCCATGAAATTTGAAAAAGAATGGTCATCTTCAAGACTTAAAGGATTCCTTCGCTGGAAGCCATCGCATACGTGACACTAATTTCATTTCATTATATGTTGTTAGAAACAAAATAAACTTTAACAACAGAACCAAACTGAAGGTCAATCGAAAACTAACAAATAATACATTTATACACCCACAACAACAATAAAATAGAATCCGGATTAATTATAGGCTTTTATTTAATAGCCCTTAGAATCTGTAACCTCCAGTTCCCGTGCGAAGATGAAAAATACATCAAAAACCCCTTCAATATCCGAATTGTTTCATACACAATGCCAAACGCAAAGCCTACAAAATTCACAGAAGAAGAAAAAATACAAAAATCCACAACTAACAATAATCTCGAAAACTAAAAATTAAACACATAAAAAACTACTAACAGCCTTATCGCCATCGTTGAAAAAAAAATGTATGCAGGTATATAATAATAATAATAATAGTAATAAGAATAATAGCAGTAATAATAATAATAGTAATAAGAATAATAACAGTAATAATAATAATAGTAATAAGAATAATAATAGTAGTTATAATAGTAATAGTAATAGTAATAATAATAGTAATAATAATAATAGTAGTTGTAATAGTAATAGTAATAATAGTAATAATAATAATCGTAATAGTAATAACAATAATAGTAATAATAATAATAGTAATAAGAATAATAATATTAATAGTTATAATAGTAATAATAATAATAGTAATAAAAATAGTAATAATAATAATAATAATAGTAATAGTCATAATATTAATAGTAATAATGATTATAATAATAATAGTAATAGTAATAATAATAATAATAGTAATAATAATAATAGGAATAATAATAGTAATAATAACAATAGTAATAATAGTTATAATAGCAATTGTAATAATAGTAATAATAATAATAGTAATAGTAATAATAATAATAGTAATAATAATAATAATAGTAATAATAATAATAGTAATAAGAATACTAATAGTAATAGTCATAATAGTAACAGTAATAATAGTAACAATAATAATAATAATAGTAATAATAATAATAGTAATAATAATAATAGTAGTAATAATAATAGTAATAAGAATAATAATATTAATAGTTATAATAGTAATAATAATAACAACAGTAATAAGAATAATATTAGTAATAGTTATAATATTACTAGTAATAATAGTAATAATAATAGTAATAGTAATAAGAATAATAATAGTAATAATAATAATAATACTCAAGTTTCACTGGACTGATTTAAATCCAGCAACACCAAACGCCTCTGATATCGATAAAACAAGCAAACACACAAACAACAGGCGGTTCAGACACACTCTGTAATTTTTGGACAATAGGAAGGGATAAGATATCTAATTTAGTTTGATTCATGATTACTATTTATCATCAGAGATCCCAAGGCATTTTCTTTGGCAAACAGTTATGTCTTTCTTTCATTCTAACCCCATGAAGCCAAAGAGAGAAAAGGTTCTGGTGAAACGCGTCGTTAATAATTTTCCCAATATGTCACATTCTCTTCACTTTATATATTAAATACAAAAGAAAATTTGAACTTCTGTTGACCGATAATGAAACTGCTATACAGTATTGAACATTACTCTTAAATTCACTTCATTCGTACTCAGCATTTCCTTATTTCCATCTTGTGTCATACTCAACTATATTAAATTATTGGGTGATCGATTACCGGGACAGCTTACAAATGAACTGCAAAATATTATGTGCATGGAATCATGATTTTGGTTCTGACACCGGTTTCTCATTTTGCCATAACCACTATCTTTTACGAGCAAGCAGCGAACCAGGTAGGTCTCTATTGCAACGAGAGTGAGACAGAATGTATTACAGCCTCCCTTGAACCATCCAAGTTGAAGTCACTCAATAATACATCCATCAAATAGAATTTCAAATATCTTGGATGTCACATATTGCCAGAAAGACTTCAACATCCGCAAAGATCTTGCATACGTGTAACAAATTTCACAAGATTTGGCGTTCGAACCTTCTATCCTTCTTAATAGTCCAAACCTTTCAAACATTGATTGAACCAGTTTCTACTGTATGGATCAGAATCTTGGATATTATCTGTTCGTCTTGGAAGACAACTGGATGGAACATATGCTTAGAAAAAAAAAACAGAAAATTAGTTGGAGATCCCATGCAACGCTTAACACAATTTACCGAGAATTGAGACCATCTTTCTTAAGCTCGAACAGTTTGCCGGCTACTGCCACCGAGCAAGACAGGGAAATCATCGTCTCATCCTTACTCCCATGGAATTCTTCTGGAAGTGTCTTCTGAAGAAAATTGACTTTCCCAGGCACCATAGCTCGGGACTCAGAGTTAGACATTAGGTATCTGGGAACATCAATCACGAACCGAACAGTTACGATTTAAAACAGTATTTCAGATTCGACCCGCTGATATTTCGTTCTGAGTCACTAGCGATTGTACTAGCTGCTCATTCAAAGAAAAGAATATACGAACATAAAAGAGATTTAGAATTCCCTCAATAATACATCCATCAAAAGAGTTGAGGATTTAAAATATCCCGGACCTCACATAATAGATTTCCAAAAAGACTTCAATATCGGCAAAGCTTTTACATGGGATGCGTGTAAGAAACTTCACAAGATTTGGCGTTCGAACCTTCGATCTTATTTTAAGGTCCAAACCTTTCAAACATTGATTGAACGAGTTCTACTGTATGGATCAGAAACTTGAACATTTTTTGTTCATCTTGAAAGACGACTTCATAGAATATATAGAAATCTAATTAGAAAAATCCAGAACATCTGTTGGAGATCTCATGCAACGTTTAAGACAATTTATGGAGAGCTGAAACCAATCTCTCTTACAGTTCAAACAAAAGTGATTGCAGCTTGCCGGCCACTGCCACCGAGCAGACGTGGAAATCGTCTCATTCTTACTCCTATGGAATCCTTCTGGAAGTGTTTTCTCACGAAAAATGGCTTTCCCAGACACCATAGCTCGGGACACAATGTTGGACATCGGGAATCTGGGGAAAGCAATAAAGTACCGAAGAATGTGGAAAGGGATTGTAAATTGTTGTTCCGACCATCCATAGGGAGGTCGAAGGTTGATGATGATGACGATGATCTTTCCGTTTTCTTTTGACATGCAAAACTCATTTTTCATCTACTGTAATAATGCGATGCAAAAATGAAACGGTGGCATTCCTGACTAAAATACTACTGAAGATGATGAAACGTTGTATTTGGTTGTCAAGCGAGAGTTCATAAGAAACCCAAATTATTACTTTGCAAGTTTTCCCAATTCAACTCAGAAATGCATTGCACATTCTCGGATAGAAGGGATTATAAACTAATTCCACATGCAGTTTCTTACCATTCAACCTTTGTTGGTTAACTCAGAATTAATAGCAGTGAAATAGTCTCTTACTTTACGAATGCCCTAAAACAAAGCAGATTTATTTTATTATGTTACACTGTGGAATCCTTTTTACTATGCCATTTCTGTCAATAAATAGACCCTCATTTTACGGAAAGTTAACTCATCTAAACTGATCGCCTACTTGATGCATTTTTTGCACAGGCGATTTGATTTATTCGGAGAAATACGACGGGTGATCGGTAAGTTTTCGACACAACATTCTTGATGACATGACTTACACGAAAAGAATAAATTCATTTCTTTTTAATTTTCTATTTCGACAAATGTTTTTTTTTTCCCAACAAATATTGCTTCCACAGGTCGTACTGACAGCAGAAACTCTTTTATAGCAAAGCGTTAAATCGTTGTCTACAAAGGGTAGCCTTCTTGGTAGACCGTTTGCATCTGATCATAGCTTTCCTGCGGCACAATATGTTCCCGAATAAATAAATTCACAAACCACGAAATACTTAAAATCAGAAAATCCGTGAAAAGAAATTAACAAAAATTATTAACAAATCCCTTGAAAATGACTAAAGAAGTGACCGAAAGCGCCTTGGGACAACAAAAATTAAGAACAATTTTTGCACTCCTTTAACCCACACATTTCCAAACGAAAAAAATTAAGAAACCGGGTCTAAATTTTCCAAACCGTGTTACATCATAATTTTCCACCCCACAAAATGTTTAATATCTAAAAAAAAAAAACACTAAACTATCCGAGTTTATTTTTTCTAGGCTTTCAGATAAGACGTTTAGCCATCTTGACACAATTTTTTGTAAGAATCACTGAAAAACCGATTGAGTTATTCAGTCAAAAACAGAGCTGGTTAAAATTGTTTTGTGTCAGACCCACTGTCTTCCAAACTTAGCGAGAGGAAAAAGATAATAATAATAATAATAATAATAATAATAATAATAATAATAATAATAATATGATATATATATATATATATATATATATATATATATATATATATATATATATATATATATATATATATATATGTATTTGAACTTTATTTCAGATCCTTAGCTATGATTAATTAATGATGAACATGTTATTTTTGTTTATGATCGATTTCATCACGATAATTCTGTTAAGCTTAAGGAGTAATTATACATTCTTATTGCTCAAAGCAGAGTCCATTAGGGTTATAAAAGCCTCGGAGAATTTGAGTAAGATAACTTTAATTATATCTAAGATGCAACGGTTCAAAGCTTCATCTAACAATTGGACAATTTTACTGTTACATAATTTGGACAATTTTGCTGTGTATACATTATTTTCACAAATATGAACCATTGCATTATATTCCATTCCTTTATATATATATATATATATATATATATATATATATATATATATATATATATATATATATATATGTTCTTTCTCTTGCAATATATACATATACATACATATTATATTTACGTGTGTGTGTGCGCGTGTGTGTGCGTGTGTGTGTGTGCGTGGATAGAGAGAAGGAGAGAGAGAGAGCAATATATTATAATAAACCGTGCTTTGATTGATGCTCGCGGAAGATAGTTCCCTTGAAAGACATTTTGTATGCAATCATAGATTTCCTATAGTGCAATTTCGTCCAGAATTAAAAAAATGATCAATAACATCGTAATACATCATTGTCAGTTTTTTCAATTTTTTATTGCTCCTGAAATGCAAATCACAAGAAAATATCAAGAGCCATAAAAATATTTAAATATTTATGAAAGATATATATATATATATATATATATATATATATATATATATATATATATATATATATATATATATATATATATATATGCGCTACATAATGTAAGGCGATCAAATAACAGTACTTTGAAATCGCGGTAACAGAGATCGTGTCCAGACTTAAAACGTTCTGGGACGCCCAGAGTATATAAATAATGGTTTAGTCCAATCTTAAACAATTAGACAGTTAAGCTTATCCTTAAGTATGTTTCAAGTTTTTTTTCTGGACTCAGCTTCACTAGTTGACTTGTTTATCCGTATTACCGTCGCAAAAATCTATTTCAGTTCATAGAAAAACTAGATCTGTTTGGGATGTTAGAATAAAGCAGAACTCGGAGCAAACCACATATTAGGTTGGTGCAAAAATAATGACGTAACAATGTCGTTTTCTGACATATTTTTTAACGTGAAAAAACGACATTATTACGTCATTATTTTTGCACCAACATAATACTTCCGAATAAAACATAAACTGAGAAGGAATATAAAAATAAAAAGAGGCGTAAAACAAGGACGTGTCGTCTCACCAGACTTATTCAACTTCTACCGCGTGGTTATTCTGTGTGAATTGGATACCCTATCTAGATTTATTATCGGTGAGCACAACCTTAACTTATAAGACAAGTAGATGACACTGTCTTAATTGAATGTACAGAAGGAATACTACATGCCATCTCCGGTAGCTGACTCACAGCTGAAATAATTGAGTATTCATCTGTATTTGAAAGAAGCAGAAATGTCAGCTATATTTTTTAAAATCTCATTTTCAAGCTTGACAAAAGGTTTCTCGATTGGAATATATTCCTAACGCAATGAATCTTCCTGCCCCCAAATAGACACCATTTGGAAAGGAAGAAACCTATTGAGGGTGCTATATGTATATATATATATATATATATATATATATATATATATATATATATATTAGGTTGGTGCAAAAATAATGACGTAATAATGTCGTTTTTTGAAGTATTTTTAACGTCAAAAAACGACATTATTACGTCATTATTTTTGCGCCAACCTAATATATTTATTATTTGTTAGCGATTGATATTTATTGTAACGTTGCCAATACCTCATAGAAATATTTTCGATATGGCTAAAGCATTTCGTTTAGACATTAATGGGAACTTATTTTTAGCCTTATTTCTTCCGCGATATGTTATACAGTGTGGTCCGAAAGTTCTGTCACCCTACATAATATAATTTTCTATTTTAGATTGATGACACGAGCTCCGACAGAACTTCTCTATGTGTGACAGCGTCAATGAAAGGGAATAAACTGAATCCAGTACGTGTGTTTTTTATTACTGTAGTACTTGTTTCATTGTTTTCCTTAATTTTTCACGGGCGTGACAAGACTTCCAGACCCCACCCTCTGCAACACTCCTGGATAGGATATGAGGGATCGGTTTTCTATTGTAACTTGATCCCCCTACGAAAAAATGATTAATACACAATTTATACATATAATACCGTCCTGGGTATGACAGTAAACTACATCCGCGTCCTGAGTAAGACGATAAACTACGTCCAACAGCAAGGCCTCTGATCAGGAGGTTTTGAGGAGCGTGGAACCACCTCTTAATTGCTGGTGTTCGCAGGTCCACCATGACCCGGGGTAGTAGTACCTGTTAGGGTCCCAGCTATGGGCAAATAGTTGACACCCAAACTGGGGTCAAAACACTATGAAAGTGTAAAAATAGGTTTTAATACATACCAGAAATACATTTTTAGAAAAAAAAAAAAAGATATTACCAACTATAGTTTATTTTGAAAGAAAATATGACCAGCAAAAAAAAAAAAAAAAAAAAAAAAAATGTCGGTATTAAATAAACCCATTGTAGTTGATATGCCTTAAAACAAATCAACCAATATACATATAATAATATCTAATTCAACTGGACATGAAATCGGAGATCGGTTTTCTATTATTTATGTAGTAAATTGTTCCCCTACAAAAAATGATTAATATACGGTGGTGGGGGGCGTCGAAAGTCTTGTTAGCCCTACATAATATGATTTTCTATTTTTGATGGCTGATACGAAAATGATGATGTTCCTACAGATCTTCTCGATATGTGACAGCGTCAATGAAAATAAACTGAATCCGGTACATGTGCTTTGTATTACTTGTGCAATGTTTCTCATTTTTTGGTAGAGAGTGACAAAACTTTCAGACCACACTGCATTTTGAAAAACTTGCTTTTCATAATTTCCGCTCCATTCATTGACCTCCTCTTCCCATTTATTAGATTTTCTTATTTTGCCCCACCCCACCCCTGTTTAAAACTATTAGGTTGGTGCAAAAATAATGTCGTTTTCTCACATATGTTACTTTTATATATGATTTCTGAATTAATTCATTGATATATATATATAGCCATGTTATATATCATTTTGAAGCGTGTTTTCGCCCTATCGAATCGTGTTATTCGTTACCGTTCTCAATCTCTTCATTCGTTTTTTTTCTTTTTTGCAGGCTTTTCGATAGCATGGACAAAATTCAAATCCGCACGATTTTCTTGTTCCAGTTCAAACTAGACCGAAAAGCTGCCGAGACCAGCTCGTGATATCAATGATGCGTTTGGCCCAGGAACCACTAACGAACGTGTGGCACAACGGTAGTTCAAGAAATTTCGCAATGGTGACGAGAGCCTCGAAGATGAAGACGGTCGCGGCCGGCCGACTGCGGTCGATAACGAACATTTGAAAGCCTTAATTGAAGCCGATCCTCGCAAAACCATACGAGAAGTTGCTGTTGAACTCGAGGTCGAGCACTCAACAGTCGTTCGCCATTTAAAGCAAATAGGGAAGTCAAAAAAGTTGGATAAATGGGTGAACGATAATCAAAATAATCGTCAAAAAACGACATAATTTTTTGCACAAACCTAATATTAAATGGGGAGATCTTGGCTGGTCATGAATAACTAGTGAATCTGCTAAACCCCAAAGAAATATAGGAATACAGGAGATCTCCAAACTTTTATTCATCTCCCGACATTTGACCTTTCTTCAGAATCAAGTTTAGCTAAATTTTCTTTTCTCTCTATCTCTAGGTACATCAGTACGTCTAGAGTCTAATAATAAATACCATTTATTTTATGCAACAAATATTCATTTTTCATCATGATCTCTTACTTGTCAAGGCACATAAGCCAATGCTTCTGCATTAATCTATGACCCAACATTATGCATTAACAACTGCAGATCAAAATTCAGGTAATATCAGTGTCAGAATACGAGCTTATGGCTCTATTCTACCTTTGCAACTCACAAAGCCGGGGTGAGGATCTTGTGCCCCCACAATCTGTGGTACGGGCCCCTATACTATACTACATCCCATTTTCATGAGGTTGTATTCATATAAAATACAAATTTTATGATAACCTTATTATATACAATAATCGATCATCTGCAGTATAGATGAACAATTCAACTAGAAAAACTGAAATGAATATAAATAAAAATTAGAGACATGTCATAACAGAACATTCCATCTTAAATAAATCATCAATATTTTAGGCAAATTTTAACATCAGCTTGAAATTTTTCTTGTTTTAAAGATGGATACTTTTAACACATTCAACATTATGGATGAAAAATAGTGAATTTTATATAGTGCTTTTTCGAAACTTCGCATGAACCCAAAAATTCACGGATTTGTACGAAGAATAAAGCTTGAAAGCACTAGATTTTCTCCTCACCTGACTGATTGCTCTTCGCGGCCAAGTTGGTTAAGGCGTGCCGGGTTTAATGATAGATTCCACTGAGAGACGCAGGTTCAAATCCTGTCAGAGAGTGCAATTTTTTTTTATGGGATTTCCCGAACATTTAGCCCGGTAGACGAAAATAAAATAATAAAAAAAATACTGTTAAATAAACAAACGGACCACTTACACAAATACAACTAAATATCCACTAAAAATAATGTTTAGAATATATATACACACCTATATATATATATATATATATATATATATATATATATATATATATATATATATATATATATATATATATATATATATATATATATATATATATGGGTGTGTCTGTGTATGAGGACTGAGTATGGGAACAACGCCTTCTTTATTACCAATACCGAACCTGATAAGGGGGTGTATTTTACACGTGTCCTACTTTACAATTACTGTCTCCGTTAAACATTGTGATATACCAATGAAAAGGAGAATTATTCGAATTATCTTGCAACCAGTGAATTTCATTTCTTCTATTCTCAATGGCGTCAGTACAAATTCAAATTAAGCAACCTCAATTAAGATTCGAACTCTGTAGGCTTATTCCGTTTCTAATACTGGCGCAGGTTAAGTTTTTGTTTTCTTCCCCTTTTTAGTAGTCATTTTAACTTTTAATTTTAGTTGCTTTTCATTGCAACTACATCACTCATTATTCTACGTTTATTTGTAAACACGGTTCTTGGATAACAATAAGCTCTCGGAGAGAATCGAACTCGTAATTCTTTATTTCAGACTGGCGCCACTATCTAACACCTGTAGAATTAGAGTGGCGTCAGTTTCGATTAAAAAAAAATCTAAGATGAAAGAATTACTTCTAAAACATTAATTATACTCGACAATTGTTCATCGAATAAATAATTCTAGACGTCATAATTCGGCCAGTTTGCTTGCTTGAAAACAGTGTAAAATATCGCCTGCTTGATCTCGCCACTAAGACAAAACTGTTTACATCTGTGTTTATTGAATGTCTGAGAATAATGGCCACAGGAGGATTAGAAAAAAAATGAGATAAAACAATATTATTTTCTTTTAATAACAAATAAGCGGTTCAAATTATTAAAACAGCGTTGTACTAAAAAATAAAGAAGTCTTTTGAATCAACTCTGGAATCAACTGCTTCACTCACTTCTTTAGGACTCTACCGTTTAGTTAACTACTTGAATTATTCATGCATAATACGAACCACAAGGGAATTCTGAACAAATCCCTCGTGTATAATATGGAGTGACATTTTGGAATTGTAGGATTAAATTTAAAGAAGAATTAACATTTCTTCAAAATGTTTTCCAGTTTGTATTGACTAAAACTAAGAATTTAAATAGTTTACACTATGTTTTGAAACAATATTGACATAGTATTTAAAATAAAACGCAGACATATTCAAACAAAAATGTAAAAAGCTTGCGGCGAAAATAGGCTCACATAGGCAGAATTTTTTATAAATAAACATATATTACAGTAGGTAGTGGTTCTTTTACTCTAGTTGCGTAAAAGAAAATTGTACATTACTACTACGTCCGTGCGCAACACATGTTCAGCAGCGAACATGACGAAAATGTGTTTAATACTTATTTGAATAGGTGTTTTAACCTGTTAATGTCCACCGTAAAATCCAATAATAGTTATAAAAATTAAAAATACAAATCCGATATCAATCATACATTATTTTTTTTTATAAAAGATCTGGTATTAATTATATGTTTCTAAAATTACAGTATTAATTAATATTTTATAAAAATAAAAAAAAGAAAATCTTACCTGCTTCTATGGTACCTGGACTATATGAATTTAAGCGCAGTACTAGATTGGTGGCAAGGTCTCGTCATTTTACAGTTGAAATGGTTAAATGCAACCGTAATTTCTATGCTAACAGTTTCTTTTCTCGCACTTATCTCTTGTGGAACTCTCTTTCAGCTTCTCGCTTTCCAGTCAGGTTAGATCTTCAAAAATTTAAATGCAATATTAATCTTTGTCTTCTGCTTCCTTAATTTATTTTCTTTTAGTTTTTTTGCTCCTTAATAGTGTTTCTCTTTATCTTATATTCTTTCACACTCAGTAACCTCTACGCCTTAGTGGCTTCGTTGCCTTGCTTGGTGTTAAATGATTAAAAGAAAACATTATGATATACAGGTTCTTACCTATGACCTATTAATTCCCACCATCTCTTTTTCGGAGAGTGGGTACCAATTTGTTAAACAAATACATTCCTGGTTTAGTGACATAAACTTTTTCTTGCACACCAGTTTAGATCATAGATATAAACAGTGTTCCATTCTACCGGTTCGCACGAACCGATCCTTAAAAATTATAAAAGCTTAGAGAACCGGTAGTTGGATTATCCGAAAGTAATCTTATATATTAATAGCCGATATATAATAGTTATTGCTATAAGTTCTGAAAAAGATGAAACAGGATATTCTGTGATGAACATAATTTATTCTGACAAAAGAAATCGTCTTGAAGTTAGAAATGTGGTAAATTTTCCAGTCATCAATTTTGATCTTTGGGACGGCAGCAATTCAGTTCGAATGTGGCCAAGAAACTGTTGCAGCTGATGGCAAAAGAGTAAAAAAGCATCATACTTCTGAACAGAAATATAATGAGAACAGAATTTCAATCTGGAAATATTTAATGAATAAATGTCTTCTATTAAATTAAGGTTTAATTCTTTTTGATACTCTAAAGGGAATTTATTATCATTCTCAGATTGAAACTAAAATAAGCAGAATAGGTTCCTAAAGAACCGGTTCCTGGAAATTTGGGATGTATACGGTCCCGAATATAGAGATGCACGTGGCAAGATAAAAGTTAATATTCACTTTTCATGTATGATACGTGCCGTCAGCGTTTAAGCTTTAGAATCTGGGAAAATATTAGGTTGGTGCAAAAATAATGTCGTTTACTCACATGTGAGAAAACGACATTATTTTTGCACCAACCTAATATTTCTTGCGCATGACTAATAACGGTAACTAAATTTCCGAGTTTTAGTTTAACAAGGAAATAATGCATAGATATGGTTTTGTGCAATTCGACGTCTGTTAAAAGAATATATTTTGATTATCGCAATAACTGTTATCTATTTAAAAATTCTTGATAAAAACCAAATAAGAATCTGCAATATTGTCGGTCCTGATTTGGCATCTCGGCTTCATTCACTTTTCCACCGCCGTAATCTACCTCACTCGTGCCTTTTCTACAAAATACTTTCATGGTAATTGTCCTAATGAACTTTCCGCTAAGGCACTTATACATTATGAATCTAGATTGGTAAAAAGGTCGTCAGTTGAATTGTCCAGGTGCAACCGTAAGTTCTATGCTAACAGTTGCTTCTATGTCACTTCTTACTTGTGAACTCTTGTTTTCCAGACAACTTTGATCTTCAAAAATGTAAATGCAACGGTAATCGTTATCCACTGCTTTCCTGATTACTCCTCGCTTCTTAATAATATTTCTATATTTTTTTCTTATTCATTCACTTTCACTAAACTCTTGTGTCTTAGTGGTGTTGTTGCTTTCCTTGGGGTGAAATGATACAATCTGTTTTCCAAACCGTCAATCCTATCCCCGGATATGTTTCCAAAACACTTGCTGTTAAAAGATTAATCGAAACATCTCTTACATTACGTATGATGCTATTTTCATGTTTGAATATACTTGCATCTGCCAGTATTTAGCCACCGACAATGTAATTTTGGTTTCTACAGAGTCAGAAAATTAACCCATTAACTTCGAAGGAGAGTAATTTCCGTCATTGCATCTTGATAGATCAAGTGCGGATGGTGGCCATTTCTGCTTCCGTAAATGAATTAAGCAGGGAGCGATAAAGTAGCAAAAAATGTTAACAAGAGACAAATGGTAAGGCAGATGAATGGAAATAATTTTCGTAATGAATACCGTTTATTGAAAGAATTCTTGAAAAAGTTTCTTTTTTTTTTCCTCATGAAGCATTCACAATATCGAGAACTGAGGATATAATTTTAAGATTAAAACAAATTCCTGACTTGTCTAGAATACATTAACTGAATTCCAAGTGTCTAGCAAAACAACAGATATGACTCACGAAAGCAAACCTAATCTGGCACAAGGATATATGTTATGGTAATTTACCCGCGCACGCATGGACTCTCCTAGCTATAAATAGGAGCAGGTATTGCCTTTTGGAGAGGGAATTTTCTAGGAGACAGCTCTGACAGTCGGACCGAACTTTCTTGCGGTAACTCTTTCGTTTTATATGTTTGTATTACTGTTTCTGTTAATATATTTGTTTAACTCAATTCCCCTCCTGTATCTTTATTTCTGCCCCTAACAAGGCCACAGCACTATCTATCTATCTATCTATCTATCTATCTATCTATCTATCTATCTATCTATCACTCACCCACTCAATATCCATCTATCTATCTATCTATCTATCTATCTATCTATCTATCTATCTATCACGCACCCATTTAATATCTATCTATCTATCTATCTATCTATCTATCTATCTAATATGGTAATATGGTAATTTACTCACGCATGTTGTCCATAATGACGTTCATCTTGAGTAGAGAATCCAGAGGTTAGCAGTGAATATCTTGAAGCCAGTAGGAAAGCGTTATTCACGTTAGCAGTGGATATTTTGGTAAAAGGTAGCAGAGCATAGTTCGTCCTTCTGTTTCTCTTCGCCTGACAAGCTGGACTGGACATTTGGGTAGAGTAGACAAAAATGGCCGCCTTTATACACGACGGATTGAATGTTCTACGTCTTGTGAATGGTTAACATTCTATTGGTGGACTATAAAGTGAGTCAGCTCATTTGAGCTAACTCACTAGTTACATATATACACAAAAACTGCAACAACGCATGCATGGATTCTCCCAGCTATAAATAGGAGCAGGCACTGCCTTTTGGAGAGTGAATTTTCCAGCAGTCAGCTATGGCAGTCGAACCGAACATTCTTGCTGTAACACTCGTTTGTATATGTTTGTATTACTGTTTCTGTTAATATATTTTTTTAATTCAATTCCACTCTTTGTGTCTTTATTTCTGGCCCTAACAAGAGCACAGCACTATCTGAAGACCGAATTCGGTAAACCGTAAAACAATCGACACATGGTAGGCCACATTTAACCTAGTTCATTCACAACTAGTAAAAGTTATAAATAAAGTGGTCTACTAGTCTAGGTTTTTATCATCTTCAGGGCGTTGGCGATCATGGCTCTCCACAATTTCTTCTTCTTTATAGCTCTTAGTTGATTTTGTCTTTTCTAAATCCTCTTCTGCCAACCATTTACACATGCTTGTTTTCCTCTGTCCCTCTTGCTTTCAATATGTCTCGTGAGTGTCAAATTTTCTAATCCTTCTTTTCTCGTTATGTGCCCTAGAAATCTCTACTGTCTCTGTCTGGTGTTAAATTATTTTTGTTTGTAATTTATCTAAAGTGTTGTCGTTGCTCACGTGTCCAGTCCATGTTGGTCTCAACATCCTTGTGCAGAACCACATTTTTGTCACTTCCTCTTTTCTAAATCTCTGAGGAGATTGTCCAGCATTCACTGCTATATAGGAGGACTGATATTAAATAACAGTTCATTACACTTTTCTTTGTTTCTAACAAAATTTTCATGTTTTTTAATACTTTGCTTAGCTTTTGAAAAACATCTTACTCTATTCCAATGCGCTTTCGGGTTTCGTTATCGCTCTTTTCGTCCTCTTGTCAAAACACTTTACAGATATTTCAATTACTTGTTTGATTTTGGTATCTCCACTTTATAATTTCAATTACTTGTTTGATTTTGGTATCTCCACTTTATAATTTGCATGTTGAGCTGTTCTTTTTGCTAACAACCAAGAATTCTGTCATCTTGCAATTAATGTTTAGTCCTTTGATCTAATTTTCCTTCACTACCTTCTGTAGGAGTTCTTGTGGTTTCCTTTTCGTGTCTGTTATCGACACTCTGTCATCTGCATATATAATGTTATCAAAACTGTGAACGCCAATCATGAATCCTGGCAGGGCTTCTAATTTTATCAATCACCTCACTGTATAGATTAAATATGTCTGGTGAGAAGACACACTCTTGTTTTTGTTCCTAGTATTAATTCTGGATTATTCTAATACCTTTTCCAAGTATATCAAGGTTACCTAGCAGTTGCAATATTTCTTTGTGACATTTGGCTTGGTTTCGTTTGTTTCCTTAACGACATATCAACTCATTATGAGTAATTTCATGCTGAAAATGTTTTTGGTCATTTTTTCTGATGTATTTTTATATTTTCATATTTTGACCCATGTTTGCGGCTTCACTATTTGCCCATAGCTCGGACACTAGCAAGTGCTACCACCCTGAGTCTCAGTGGGCCTATGAAAAACAGCCATTAAGAGATGGTTCCACGTTTCTCAAATCCTCCCAATTAGAGGTCTTGCTGCCGTATGTAGTTTATAGTCATACTGTCATATACCGTACCTATGAACACTAATGGACATACCCCAATCCTCATAAATACGTTCGACACTGTTGTAAGTGGGGATAATATGCTATCTATATAGTCAGCCAATAGCAGTGGTTTACCTACTTCACACCAGTGGCGAGTATTGTATTTTGTTGATGTTATAAAGATTACCATTTCATTTCCAACCTTCGTTTTGGTTATTCCCCAGGCAGTACCTTTTCTAGGTTACAACAGATAGATAGATAGATAGATAGATAGATAGATAGATAGATAGTTTTATATACCGTACCTGTGAACACTAATGGGTATATCCTAATCCTCATTAATACGTTGGACACTGTTGTAAGTGGAGGTAATATGCTGTCTAAGTAGTCCACTACTAGCAGTGGTTTACCTACTTCACGCCGCTGGCGAGTATTTCATTTTGTTGATGTTATAAAAATTACCATTTCATTTCCAACCTCAGTTTTGGTTATTTCTTATTCAATAACATTTTCTAGGTTACATCACATACCCAGGACAATCTTTGTGACGTACTTTGTGCAAGATCTTTGCATAATCTAATACTGATTAATATTTAGATAGTAAATATTAGTTTGGCACAAAAACAACATTGATTTCATTGAATATGAAACACACAATTCATGGCTTGCGAAATTTATTTGCCAAAAATCATACTACAGCAAGTACTCCATATATTAACTAAGTTTAAAGTACACTTTTTGAAAAAGATGCAACCTAGCAAGTTTTTAACTACACTGTTGCTATTATCTGCGGAAAATGTTTAGATGAGCTTGGTTGCTACTTCCAGAGAGTCGAATCATCCTCATTTCCTCCGAATTCCGAATGTAAGGAAGAATTTCTTCCCAGACATCCTTTTCCCAAGAACTGTCAATTTGTGGAACTTACATCTGCGTAATTGTTTCCCCGAACGCTACAATCTTGATATCCTCAGGTCAAGGGTCAATCGCTATATATCCTCCTTAATTTCGTAATGTTCACTTTGTACGATCGCATATTTCATTCAAATAAAAGACATGATTCATTGGATAAAACGAGGACAACTGGAAAATATATTTCTTAGTCATTGAATACGCGTTTCGTGAATCCGACTTTATCAAGGCAAGTTCCCTTTTAAATATTTTGAATTTAATGTAACTAAAAAACTCTTTCGCTTTTAAACTTTAAAATTTTTTTTCTTTATCTTAATTCAGGGAATAAATATTTAATAAAATTTCAATCTTTCATGTATTTGGTTTTGTTCTGCAACGTTTGGTTTAAATCATTTCTTAGATAGATATAATCTCACTTTATTAAATTGACAAGTATCAAACTGATCCCTACACACTACAGGTTTTGTATCAAGATTGATAAAATTACGTTATTTCAACCACTCCACAATATATAATGTCAATATACACTTTCATACTTATATATCTAACAATACTATATATATATATGTGTGTGTGTGTGTGTGTGTGTAAAAGTGAACATTGAATTAGTTTCCTCTGAGTATTTATATTTACATACCCTCTATCTCTGACATTGAGCAATTTATCCCATAAATATTGCACACATTAAAACGATATATATATATATATATATATATATATATATATATATATATATATATATATATATATATGGATAAAAAGAAAACAACTGCAAAATATATTTCTTAGTCATTGTCGACGCGTTTGATCAATCCAAATTTATCAAGGCAAGTTTAAAAGCCAACTGCTTTTTAGTTACATTAAATTCAAAATATTAAAAAGGGAACTTGCCTTAATAAAGTCAGATTGACGAAATGCGTCGACAATGACTAAAAATATTTTCCAATTGTCTTCTTTTTATCCAAAATGTCTTGTCTTCAGAAGTATTCTGGGAAATTTAACAATATGTCGACATGGAAAACTAAAACAAATTCTTAGTAAAAATAAAAAAGAAAAAAGTTACCAATTTCCAGAAGGAGGCTAACACAGGAGTGCTCCCTTTTTAATATTTTGAAATTAATGTAAGTAAAAAAAAAAACATTTCGCTTTTAAACTTGCCTTGAGAAATTCGGATTGATGAAACCCGTCAGCAATGACTAAGAAATATATTTTTTAAATGTCTTCTTTTTATCCAAATTGTCTTGTGTTCAGAATTATTCTGGGAAATTTAACATCATTCACTGTAAACATTTCAATCCTAATGCAATATTATAAGCGCTTCTCAAGTCTTGTATTGCATGAACTTTACGATAAAAGAGTTGCAAATTTAAACGTCCGTGTCAGATTTAAATTAGAATTCTCAATCATCTATTCCTCCGAATATCAGAGAATGAAAGCATTTTAGCAAGATTAGCCTTTGCTTCCAACCGAGTTTATTAATGTAGCTTACTGTGGCACAATACAAAAATATTGGATCAATTTAGGAATATCCGACAGCACAAGTCCCATTCATAGACTAACAAAATCTAGACAAAATCAGTTTCCACATACGTTTTACGCAAATGAGCCTAATTTGTTATAAAATTCATAAAATGCAGTGCCGAATTTCAGCATTGACTGAGGGAACGGTCTGCTGAGGATCGACCAGGTTTCACTTCTAAACGTCGTTGTGTCACCAGCGAAACCATAAATCCGCTCCGAGCAGACGAGCCACGTCCGTGCTGCGAATGTGAGCCAACTGAGAAAGGCTTGTAGTAGTAACAAGCTGGGAACGATGGAAAAACGCGAGAGCCGTGCGACCGATTGCAGTGAGAGGAAGGGAGATATACGCTAAGCAAATATGGTCTGACGTACGGTAAACGGTGGGGTGCATTGGGGGTTGGGCTGAGGGCGCCGCCAGCTTCTTCTCGGTGCATCGTTTCGTAACAAGCTTCTAATATGGCGAGACGAGATTCTAAAGAAGCGAGACAACCTTAATATCCCGTTCAGGCAGGTTCAACTGTTTGGCAATAAATCTCTCAGTTTTAGATTTGGAATCAGTTTAGGGAGTTTTTGTCCACAGATACCAACGCTCATTTTGACGATCAGCTTCACTGTATCAGTCACATAATCTATCTATCTATCTATCTATCTATCTATCTATCTATCTATCTATCTATCTATCTATCATGTCTGTTCATTATCCCCTTCTATCTATCTATCTATCTATCTATCTATCTATCTATCTATCTATCATGTCTGTTCATTATCCCCTTCTATCTATCTATCTATCTATCTATCTATCTATCTATCTATCTATCTATCTATCTACACACACACACACACACACACATATATATATATATATATATATATATATATATATATATATATCAGAATGTTCATTATCTATCAGTTTGTAGATACTCTATCAGTATGTTCATTTTCTGTCTATTAGAATGTACATTATCTATCTATCTATCTATCTATCTATCTATCAAACTAACTAACTAACTATATATATATATATATATATATATATATATATATATATATATATATATATATATATATATATATATATATATTATATCAGTGTGTGCATTACCTATCTATATATCAGTCTATCTAGCTATTTGGCAGTATGTTCATTATCTATCCATTTAATAATCTACAAATATGTTCACCATCTATCTCTGACTGAAATGTTTATTTCCTTCTCTCTCTCTCTCTCTCTCTCTCTCTCTATATATATATATATATATATATATATATATATGTGTGTGTGTGTGTGTGTGTGTGAGTATAGGCATGAGCTATCAATCGGTATGTTAATTATCTATCTATCTATCTATCTATCTATCTATCTATCTATCTATCAGTAGGTTCATTATCTATCTATCAATATATCTCTATTAGTATGTTCCCTATCTATCTACCTCTCTCTCTCTCACTCTCTCTCTCTCTCTCTATATATATATATATATATATATATATATATATATATATATATGTTTGTGTGTGTATGCGTTCATGATCATTATCTATCTATCTATCTATCTATCTATCTATCTATCTATCTATGAGTATGTTAATTATCTTGATCTCTTTCTATCAAAATGTTTATTATGTATGTATGTATGTTCGTATGTATGCATGTATCTATCTTTTGTTCAGTTTCTTTATAATCTATCAGTATGTTCATGTTCTATCTCTCTATCTCTCTATCTATCAGAGTGTTCATTATGTATGTATGTATGTATGTATGTATGTATGTATCTATTTAATTACATTGGTCAACACGATTTTGGTGCCAAGAAGCAGAGCACATGTTTTAGTTAATCTGACGATACTGATTCCGAAAATGATCTTAGTTTTTCATAGTTGTCTACTATTTTGCTGTACCAAAATTGCTCATTTTTGGAGAAAAAAAAAAAAGATCAATTTACGATCAAAAATTAGTTAATAAAAGTCATAGAAACCCATCAATTTTCAGGTAGGCCGAGCAGCTTATTTCCGGAAACTGAAATAAAGTATTTTTTTATAAGAGAAAAAGTGTTTTTGAATCAAAAATTTTAAAATAGAAATACCAGATTTTTCCAATTTATCGCCTAAATTCGAATTAACTGATCAGCTCTATCAGTAATACACTTTAGTAAATCTAATAATTAAGGTGACATCAAAAAAGAAAAAAAAAGAAAAAATCTTCTTTGTATTGATAGCCATGTGATTACTAGTACATATCACAATTGTCTTGTAAAATTTCCCTTACGTTAACTAAACTGTGGGCACCTCGAGGTAGTGTAATGGTTAGCAAGCTGGTCTTGCTAGTACAATTACTAGTGAGTTCGATCCTCACTGGGTACCCCCTACATTCGGTCTTGTGCCCCATCTAAGCTACGGTTGGAAATTCTCTGCATTAATTAAACTGTTGTTAGTGGCATAGATCGTAGATTTGTATGTTAGATCTATAATTTTTTGTGAGTTCTTTTCTGAGTTCTTAGACCTCTCAATTATAAATAGTGTTAGTCACCTCTATAAAATAATTGCGACAAGGATACGAAGTAGAATCAGCGTAGCGACATTTTCCATCTTTTGTCATTGACAGTTTTACGAGTCTCTCCATAGGACATTAGGAAAAATCAAATGACTTAAATGTGAACACACAAAGTCTAATGTAAATGCTCAACCAACTCATGTTCTTTTTTTTATCATAGAGATAGATATTAAATGACATGGCTTCAACGAGAGGATACAAAAATGATCCCAACTTTCTGTCTATATTTTTGAGATGAGGTATTATGTACATTATTTACTTTATTTACATTAGTCGGACATCTTTGTCGCCATATTCCCTCAAGGACACATGGCACAGTGGATAAAGGCGTTGGTTAGATCCAGTGACAGGACCCAAAGAGTGTGAGTTCAATACCCGGTTAAGGCAGTGGAGAACTTTCAGAGGGAAAATTAGCAGGAGATAACTGACATCCATCAAACATGGCATGTGGAACTAGAACAGTCTACCCCAGTGATCGAAATAAAGGGTTCAGTTCGAAATTCCAACCAACTGAAGAAGGCCGGAGCGCACAACGGCCGAAACGTCGTAATAAATATGGCGACAAAGATGAGGACAATAGTCCGAATAATGTAAATAGTGATCCCAACTTATTTTGCTATAAATGCGGCGAGTTTACAGCGAAAGCTAACAGGAAGCCGATATGTGACTTTTGCAAGAAAGCATATCGTGCTTACTTTCACGTCGAGCTTAGGGATCAGGAAAAATCATGCCCCCCCCGCCACATTGTTTGCAAGACATGTTTGGAGCACATGCGGCAGTGGACTTCTCGTACCCGAAAATCGCTGAGATCCGCTATTCCTATTATCTGGCGTGAGCCAAAAACCACTCTGTCGCATGTTACATCTGCCCAGTCAGTGTTGCCGGACTGAACAAAAAGAAACGCTAATCCATCGAATATCCCAGTCTTCACTCCACTATTCGACCAGTGCTGCATTCAGATGATTTGCCGATCCCAGTTTTTCACGAATATTTGTTGAAACTTATTGTTATGGGGTCCACCCCCTTTTCATACAAGTGGACTCGACCAGTGTGTTCTTGGACTGCTGCCGTTAAATATCTAGAGTCAGTTAGAATATAGGGAGAGTGAGCAGAGATTGTGATTGAGTTGGAGGTAGAGTAATAGTGTGAGGTAACCGCTTGTAGAAGTCACAGTTACAAGCACGTAGACTCTAAGGAAGTCCTACTTCGAGAGTGAATTTACTAGACTGTGTATATATATTATTATTGCTACTAACCACGTTTCTGGATCTACTAACCGTATTACCAATTATATTATTGTGTAAATACATTTACTTGTTATATTTCATTCCTGCGTTTGTCATTCATTGGAGACCGAATTTCATCTCGGAATCCACAACAGTTATTGAAAGTGACGAGTCACCACGAAAACAATCCTGACTATGTTCTCGAAACCGTGCCAGAGCCGTTTAAGCAAAATGAGCTAAATGACTTGGTGCTAGATTTAAATCTAAGCAAAGAATCATCGAAACTTGTGGTCTCTAATTCAACAAAAAACATCGATTTGCGAAAGGCACGAAGGTAATATTCTGTAGAAATAGAGATGCCGAATTTGTACCATTCTTTAATGAGAACACGGATCTTGTTCATTGCAATGGCGTTGAGAGCGTTCTTCTTTGACTAGGCGCCAACAAATACGATCCTGATGAATGAAGATTATTTACTGATAGTTCAAAACGTAGTTTGAAATGTGTTTTTCTCCATAATACCAACATGTATTCGCCAATAACTATAGGTCATTCAACAACACTGAAAGAAAAATATAATGCTATCAAACAGGTTATGAAACAGACTGTCTGCACTAAACATAAAGGCTATGTGTCGATTTGAAAATGGTAAATTTCCTGCTTTTGTTGGTTAATAGAGGAAAAGAGAACTGGTAAAGGAAAGATTGACCAACCTGAGAGTTGATGGTTGGTTGGTTGGGTTTTATGGCATATCAACCACTGTGGGTTATTTAATGCCAAATCAAGTTTATATATATATATATATATATATATATATATATATATATATATATATATATATATATATATATATGTGTGTGTCTGTGTGTGAGTTGAAGGTCGGCGGAAAGAACTTTATTAGTGCAGCGCTAGTTCCGAAAGAAAAAAAAAACATCTTCCCTCTCTTGCATATCGAATTGGGATTAATGAAACAGCATGTAAAATCACTCGACATAAAAAATGTCCCGGCGTTGCCTATGCTTGATTCAAAAATTGTACGACTCATACAGCAATCGCTATCACTTGACTTTAAATATTTTTGCCCTTGCTTGCCTTTAAAGGAGTGCCCTTTGCCGTGCTGATGTTGTTACATGCCTTACTTCTTGCCTATCTCACACTGCGAATTTTTTCTAAGCTCTATACTAAACATTAAATCTGTTACGAAAAAAGAACTAAACAAAATGAACACTAAACGATCAGCTTTAAAAAAGGACTCGTAACAAGAAAAACTAAATGAAAAAAGAATGTTAACAACAAACACTTTTTCACACCCAACCCAGTTCTGCGGAATCAGAATCAACGTTGAGTTTAAGCATGCGAATGAGCCAATTGGAGCAAAGGGCCATGCAGATTTAAATTTTTCCCACTTGTGACGAATGCAGCTATTGATTTTTTTGCATGCTAGCATGCTAGTTAACATTCGTGTCATTCAGCTGTTGGCTCTCACGCTGGCCAATAGAATCTTCCTGCCTATTCGTGGCAGGCAGCTATAGGCTCTCACTCTGGCCAGTAGAAAATGGCTGCAAACTACATGAAAACAGCCGCAGAAGCATGAAAAATCGATTATTTCCACTATCGCTGGGAGTTGGGAAATTCAAAGTCAGTCTTGGACTTCCCGACAACTTGGAGCATGTGCATGTAAATTTTGGTGCAAATCCGTCGAAAATTGCGGCCGTGCATTCGTTACACACACACACACACACATACACACACATCCTGCCTTTTATAGATAGAGATATGTAACTCGTTTCCAGGACTTAGCGCCGAAAAACTCAAAGCAGGAATGTTTGATGGTTCTTGATATCAAGAAACTCATTGAAGATGAGGAATTTGTTAATTCAATAAATGACTTGAAATATTGAGCCTGGACATCGTTTGTGGACGTGTTGAAAAACTTCTTCGGCAATCGCCCTGACAAAAACTACAAGGAGTTAGTGAACAAAACTGTTGAAAAGTCTACAGGACAAAGGCGCTAATATGATCATTAAGGTTCATTTTTTACATAGCCACCTAGATAAATTTCCTGATAATTGCGGCGATGTGAGTGATGAGCATGGAGAAGGAATCCATCAGGATATCAAAACAATGGAAGAGCGGAAACAGTGACGGTGGGAGACAAACGAATGATGGCTGACTACTACTTGAGTACCAAAACGGATTTAATATTAAACATGACAATCAAGAAAGAGAAAACTTTTACCATAGTTCTTGTGTCCACGAAGGTTTTATTTCTGCTGTTAGTTTATTAAATGATTTGATGAAAATACTTGTTGGTCTTGGTATATTCACTTGTGTTATTTTTAAAGACTAAGGCTCTTATTGATATTGCAAAATAGTATCACTCAATAAGCAGACCAATATTTCTTGGTTTAAATACTAATTGAGAGGTTTTGTACGATTTTATTTTGAGAAATTTTGCCATCGGTCAATATTAGATATACAGAGAACAATTTGTTCTAAAAATGAGGTATTTCTGTACAACAAAAACGGTAGCTAAATAAGAAAAGGTAAGGCTATTTTTAGATTCAGTGACCTCAAATTAGCTAAAAAAGACGTTTGGCGTCTCAACACCATTTCAATTTTTTTTGTTGTTGACCAGTGTTATCTATCTATCTATCTATCTATCTATCTATCTATAAGAATCTATAAGTTTCTTTGCAGAGTTAATTAATTTCGCCTTGTGATTATTACCTAAGATGAAAATAATAAAACCTCTATAATTCGGAGCAATATTAAAGTAAAGGTACTTTCGAAACTGACGAAGAGGTGCTGAAAATTGCTTGGTCCCTGAATCACTGTCCAAAATCTATCCTAATGCCCAAATATTCCGAATTTATTATGAAATGATTTCCTCCGCCTGATATTTTCAATACTCGCCATGATTTATAAAATTTGTTGTGCTGATAAGACAAGTTTCTATATCGTCATCTTGTCATTGTGCTTTGGTTATGAAAGGGCATCAAACTCACACCCGACCTCATGCTGTCAATTTAGTGCTGTGCTTAAATTCATAAAGTGCCAAAGAGGGAAGAAAGCTCATCAGAACAATTACCAAGAAAATATAGAAAAAGACACAGTGAAGCTATGTTATGGTGGGTGGGAAAGTGATTGAAGCTGAGATCAGGTAAGGACCAGTAACAATTGTATAATAGTTGATAAAGTTTAGCTAGTTTGGTTCTTTTAATCAACCTATTTAGAAAAAATTTAACTATAACATTATTGGTCTGAATAGCTCTTCCTCTGTACTTTGAATAAATTTTGATAAATTTACAAGGCTTGACAAAAAAAGTTTAAAGATTTGCACTGTTCACATAGTTTATTATGAAAAATGAGCACATGTCATTCTCTGTGAACCAGTAACAATTGCATAATAGTTGATAATTTTTTTTATTTTTCATGTAACTTTATACAAAATCAAAAATAACTCTGCTTGTCAGAAACTCTGATTTGGACATACCTGAAGATCTGGAAATTCATAAAGAGAAATTATTAAACAGTAATATGCAAATTAACCATTATTATCATTTATGTATTTAGTATATGTTTAAAATAAAATAAAATTATTAAATACTGATATTTATTGATGGAAAATTTTATAATTAGGAATAAACCAAAAACAGCTTATAAATAAATAAATAAATAAATTACTGTTCATGATTTTATTAGAACAGTTGTAAATTTAGTTAAAAAAGAAACGATTTTTAAAAAAAAATAGTGGAACATTAGAATCCAATTAGGAAACCAGAGTTCAAGCAAGTTAACAAAGCCACTAAGATGCAAGGAGTTACTGAGTGTGAAAGAATATGAGAAAAAGAAAAAAAAATATTACAGAAAGAGAACAATAAAAGAACAGGAATTAAGACAGAAGATAATGATTGGTATTGCATTTAAATTTTTGAAGATCAAAGTTGATTAGAAAGCAAGAGGCTGGAAGAGTGTTTCACAAGTGAGAAGTGCAAGAAAAGAAACTTAGTATAGAACTTATTTACATTTAACCATTTCAACTATAAAATAATGAGACTTTGCTGTCAATTTAGTTCTGTGCTTAAATTCTTATGAATTTAAGTGTCAAAGAGGGAAGAAAGCTCATCAGAACAATAACCATGAAAATATCTAAAAAAGCACTACAGTGAAACGACATTACGGCGGTGGAAAAGTGATATATATTCATACACATGATTTTTTTTAATTCAAGCGTGTGTGCATGCTCCCCCACCCCGCCCTATACACAATAACAGATATCTGAATTCTATTATAAAGAAACTTAATTGACAATTGAAGTCCTGTGGAAAATACTCCCAACTCCCAGGATCATCACAAATGGCGTGAAGCTGGTGTGCACATCAGTGGGGACCTTAGTGGAGTTCATATAGAACTAAAACTGTCTTTGCTCGTATTTACCTGGATATTTTCTAGGGGCTATCTATCTCCGGATCACTGTGATAGATATTTAAAACCAGAAGAATAGAATGTCTCTTTATTTCCTGCTGGATACTGCCATGTACATAGGTCTGAAAGAGAAATGAATTTGGTGCATGTTACATGATGCTTTCCATTTTTCCTCCACAAAATGCGTGTTCTCAAATACCTGGTCCATCCTCTGTGTCGCCAAAGTTTCCTCAGGCTGGAGACGCGACTTACACCGAGGGCAGAAGTGAGGAGAGAAGAAACGGGAGAATGCAGCCAGAGAGAAGTGTGCTCGAAGAAAAGGCGACATCGGGAGAAAGCATTCCTTGCAAACGAGATAACCACTCCCATGTTGGCATGTACAGACATAATAGATTCTGCGCCGCCATCAGTAGCCGGGGCATAACTTTTGAGCGCAGATCCATGGTCTCTCGCGACCGACAGATGCCATATATATATATATATATATATATATATATATATATATATATATATATACGAAGAAATGTAGTTTTAAGGTGTGCTATATTTACGGGATAAAGTGCTCAATATCAGAGATATAAATATAAATATAAAAGTGAACATTGAAGTCAACACTCAGAAGTGACAGGGCGCGAGTGTTGGATTTTTCTTTGACTATTTATATATATGGGCCAGTGTTGCATTGTGGGTAATCCATTCTGGCGGTTAGTTTGGCGGGAGTGGCTTATTTATTTATTTGAGTTAATTTATTTTACTTGTTTTATATTTTCATTTTTTATTTTTTTTCATCTTTTAATAGATAAAATAATGCTACTTGCATTGAAAATCAGCGGGTAATTTCCTCGTTTTTATCTGGCCTCGAAACTCAGATCTAAGGCACTGGAACCGATTTTTTTTTTTTTTTTACGGTTTATCAACTATTTTCCAAGTTATTTAAAGCCAGAAAATATATCTAGACTGTAAAAATTTTTAGGAGATAATGATGAAAGCAATACTTAGTCAGTTATATGTTATACACGCTTAGGCAATCATGTATCTTTCAATGACTTTCTTTCTGCGATAGACCAGTTGCCATTCAAGGCTATAGAACCCGGTCTGTCCTACTATTTACCCATAGCTGGGGGTGGGGAGAAGAAGAGGATTCATACCTTTCCCAAGGGTATTAACACGTAAGTGAATGTAATGGATTCGACTGGAATTCGAACTCTGCTCTCCAATTCCTCAATCCGAGCCGCTATCCATTACTCCACCGTGCCTCTTCCAAGTTATACTAATTAACCCATAAGGCACTTCGACATGGTGTAATGGTTAGCTTGTCTCGCTAGATCAATTGCGACTGAAAAGTGAGTTCGATACTCACTCACTCGGTTCCCTATATTTTTGGCCTTGTGCCACATCTAAATCACGCTTAGAAAAACACCATATTAATGAACCCATAGCTTGGGGCAGAAGAGGTTGATTCATACCTTTTCCCATGAGTATTTGCGCGCAGATGAATATAACGAACCCGACTGGAATTGAATCTCGGCTCTTCAGTTTCCAATTCTGAACCGTTTATCCATTACACCACCCACACACCCATGGTATTCCCAAGCGGTTACACATCGAGGACCAGGCTCGACGTTGCTTAACTTCGCCGAGCGTACGAGAACCGGTGTTTTGAACTTGCTCCAAAGAAGCAAATATATTTCAGTTACCAAACATAGGATTTGGTTGCAAGAATTGATATATCCCGATACGAATAAGTTTTATTCTCGTTAGAATGAAAATCAGCAACTGTATTGATTTCATAATTGATTGATCAATATGAAATCGATCATTATAAGACTGCTAACAATATATATACGATCGATCATTATAAGACTGTCAGCGATGTTTATCAATGACGACTTTCGCATTTATCAATGACTACTTTCTGTCTTCTTTCGTAATAGGAAGATATTTATTCCTTCCGCTAAGGAGCTATTTCCGGGACGCTTAGCAAACTGCTCGAACTGATCATCACGGACAGATTCCATACTATGTGGAAATGAGCGGAGCGTGTGAGGCTTAATTCTCGGGTAAGCCACTTTTCATTTCAATAGAGCCACGTGTTGACTTAATTCGGAACTTGACTCGCAAATTATTCTCATCTCTACGTTCGATAAACCCAGGGTCGAATCCAGAGATGAACCGAGTATGAATTATTTATTATCAAATCTCTGACCTTCGCCACCCGATTGATACTCACGCAATTCACTCGCGTCTCTTTTAACACTTTCTCTTTTGATTCTTTCTTTCTTTCTATAATCACCCTCTAACTTAACGTTTTTTTTTCCATTC
>OZ010585.1:51549961-51574961 GCA_963932145.1 Acanthosepion lycidas
TTGATCTTGTTCACCGTCCTTCTCCGTCTACTTTTCTCAAACACGCGTCTTTATTCTTGTTCTCAATCCTCTGTAACCCCTTACGTGCTAGTGGCACTCACGTCTTGTTTGGGGTGAATTGCTTAAAAAAATTTCTTTTATGGCAACTGTTCTGACTAGCGACTTTTGCTGGCATCTCGGTCCAACCCTTTCACTGTTGAAACAGTTAAATGTAACCATCTCTTCTACTTTTTCTCTCTCACTTCCCTTCTGTGGAACCCCATTCCACTTGATTGCTTCCCAGATAACTATAATCTTCAAATATTCAAGTGTAATGTCAATTGACATCTGGTACCTTGATCTTGTTTACCATCCTTTGTATTCTTTCCTCAAACACGCCTCTTTACTCTTGTTCTCAATCCTCTGTAACCCCTTGCGGGATAGTGGCACTCCTGCCTTGCCTGAGGTGAATTGCTATATATATATATATATATATATATATATATATATATATATATATATATATATATGTATATGGAAATTTATCTTAAAATGGAGAAAAAATGTAATTGTAGAAATCCGTGTTCTCATAATGGAAATTGCAAGATAATTAATATAATGTATGAAGCAGATGTTGGTGAATGAAGACTGAAAAATATTCATGAGTTCAAACGGAGTATCCATTTAAAACATATCTTATAAACATGAAACATCTACTGAGACAGCCGTATACGAGAGTAGCGCTATCGAGGTACCTATAGGAGTAAATAGAAATAAATATGATGACAATGGTCAAATGGTGTAGAGTCAAGAAGTGTATGAGATACGGAATAGGATCGAGAATTTGCGGGTAATGCTTCGAGGGAATATTAACAAGAGTGATGGATACAGACCCCAAGGATTTCCTAAACAATACTAAAAAATTATGACGAAACGTCAGCATGAAATAAAATTCTTACTCACATATTAGAAGACGGAAGTTAAGCGAAAAAGTAAAAAGAACTGCTCGATGGTGAAAATTAAGGAAGACAGATGAATCAGTTATGTACACTTATTATTTGGCGTCAGGAAGCAGAACGGACGCAAGGGTATATTTAAATACGAAGCGGTGCGGCAATAATAACCATTATATATCCAAAAGGCGAAACGGCAGTAGTGCCATTTTGATATAAAAGTGATTCTTATTGTTCTACAGATTAAGTAGGGAGCACTGTTTGAAATGTGATAGGACGAGTCTAATTTGGATTAAACGTTATCCCGTAATTTATTTAAGCTAGTGAATACATATATATATATATATATATATATATATATATATATGACAATATGAAAACTGTAGTAGTTACTATATATATATATATATATATATATATATATATATATATACGTTGTTGGTACTCTGAAGTGCCCTGTTTGTGCCAGAGTATGTAGGTTCCTTGCTAGGCTAAAGAGCTACATTTATTCAGCTCATCAGTAGATTTTCTCCCAAAAGATATGTAGTAATGACCGTACTCGGACATGAGTTGGCACACACACACACACACACACACACATATATATATATATATATATAAGAATTCAAGGATTCATTTATAATCCGACATTTTCCTGAATTCAAACATTATAGTGGATAATTCGTATGGGGCGTCTGATTCATATACGAAGTACTCACTATAATTTTTGATATATCATTATATATATATATATATATATATATATATATATATATATATATATATATATATATAATCATTTCACTCGAAGGAAGGCGGAAGTGCCACTAGTATGTAAGGGAATACAGTAATGAAAGTTGGAGAAAAGTATGTGTATAGGGGAATTGAGGAAAGAATGATCGAGGAAATGTTAAAAGATGAAAGGGATTCAAGAAGATGGCGATTGTCGTTGCATTTAAATTTTTAAAGACTGCTGTTTTCAGGCAAGCAAGTAAACAGAGGGGAGTTCTACAGGCGGGAAGTACGAGAAAAGAAGCCATATCACGTATGGGAGAAAGGGACTGAAGTCAAGATGCCAAGTCTGGATCGATTACATTGCTGATCCTTCTTTTGAATTTGACAAGAACCTCGATATGAAGAGCAGAAACACCAGACCAGATATGACAACAGTAGTCTATACACATATTTGTAAATGTGCAAGATAGACAAGAAGAAAAGCTTCTGGCATGACACAGTGACCCAACATTCTTGGCAGTAGATGCAAATATTGATTCAGTGTAGTCGTTCCACTTTAAGTCAGTTGAAAACGTGAGGCCAAGACGGCGCAGTGTGTTGCTCTCCAGGAGTTTAGCATCAGCCATGCTGATGGAGGACAGGGAAGTTTATGGTGGTTAAATGAGAGCAGTTTCGTTTTGGAGGCATTAAAATTTAAGAGCTATCTCATGCCTCCAGTTAACCACTGATTGGAGGTGCTTTTCAAGAGTAGCGGTCAGGTTAGCTCTGACGGATTTATTATTGAGACAGGAGTAAATGGTAGTGTCATCTGCATAAATGCCTACTTGGGAACTAATGACACCAGAAAGGTCATGGATGAAGATCAGAAACAGCGTAGTTCCTAGGATAGAGCATTGGAGGACACCCACGTTCGTGTGAAAGGATCTGCAAGTGAATCCGTTCAAAACGACCTTCATTTCACCTTTTGATAGGAATGATCAAACAATCGTCCTCTATTACCGTAACCCTGGAGCTTACGTAGAAGACAAGCGTGCCAACCACTGTCAAACTCCTTCGAGATATCAAGAGCCACAGCTCGAGCTTCACCGTTATTATCAATAACTTGATATACATATTCCGCGATGGCCGTTAGCACGTCAGCGGTAGACCTGTCAAAACAGAAACCATATTGTTTTTCAGAGAGTAAATTGTGAGAGGCAAGATGATTGACCACTTCAGCATCGATTAAAGCCTCGAATACTTTTCGTAGGCGACTAATAGGGTGATAGAGAGTCCAGAAGGTTCTTCAGAGTTCTTAAAAACAGGATCCACAGAGGAGGACTTCCAACAAGCTCGAAAGCCGGGAGCAGCGAGGCAGTAGTTGTACAGTTTGGAGATAACTGAGGCCGGCTCAAGAGCACATTTCTTTGGGGTGACAACTCGGATCCCGTCACTTCCAATAGCCTTAAGGGAGTCTAATTTTGAAATTACGTCCGATACGAGTGACGAGGTTATGCGCATATCACCCAGTAGAGCGTCTGTTCTGGGGGAGGGAAATCGGGCGTGGGTAATTCAAATGAGTTGAGTGTTGAGTTGGAAGAGAATTTTGTGTGGTCTTGGGGTTGCTTACAAGGGTGGGGTGCTTACAGGGCCACCTTTCCATGCGCTACATGACACTGAAAGAACCCCGAAATTATGCGGCTGTTGATCAGAGCAGCCTCTCAAGACGCTAAGCAACAGTTCGAGCTCCTAACTATCAGTCGGGAACAGAAACCAGAAAAATGCCAACTGATGCCCTCAGTATGAACGCGCCCCAATCCGCTTGTTGATAACAGAAAGGTATTCCGTTGGTAGGAGATTTTTGGCTTGTCGGAGCGGAAAGAGATGTTTGCAGACACTATCTCATAATCAGAGTTACCAAGAGGGCAAAGGTGCTTGGTACGACACGAGTCAGGGATAGAGGTTAAAAAGAGATCTAGAAGAGAAGCGTGTCAATCAGTGTTACTAGGAGAACACGTGAGGAGGTCCTCCACTTGCGTGAGAGACTGAGGGACTGAGAAGTTCAGTATTTGGATGCCAGCGAGGTCAATGACAGAGTGTTTAAACTACCTGGCATGGTTGGAATTAAAGTCACCGAACACAAATATATTTGCAACGAGTGTAGATAGATGACCTTGCCTATATTATCAGAAATACTATCTAGCACCCAACAGTCATGAGAGAAAGGAGAACGGTAGAGAAAGAAGAGATAGCTGATTGAGTTTAATAGAAACAGACGGAGACATACGTAAGAATGATGTGGAGATTTAAGAGAGACTTACCTCGCTAGCGGGAGATATTTGCGGACATTAACACCCAGTCCGTGCATCTGTATATTAGAGCCCTTCCTAAAGGTTGGTTGGTCTATTTTGTTTTACGGCATATTAACCTCAATGGATTATTTAAGGCCGACAAAATTTTTGTTGCTACTAATATTTTTTCCTTCAAAAATCTATTTTTGGTTATTTTTTTTCTTCAAAAATGTAGTGGTGGCAATAATTTTTTAACAAAATGTATTTCTGGTATTACAACCTATTTTTACACTTTCATACTGTTTTGACCACAGTTTGGGGGTTAACTATTTGCCCATAGCTGGGACTCTAGCAGGTGCTACCACCCCGGGTCATTGTGGACTTGGGAGCACCAACAATTAAGAGGTGGTTCCACGCTCCTTAAAACCTTCTCACCAGAGGCCTTGCAGTTGGACGTAGTTTATAGTCTTACCCAGGACGCCCAAACCATTCGTACCTGTGTCTTCGTCTCACTCTCTCTCTACTCAGTCAGCTATCTCTTCATTCTCTACCGTTCCTCTTCTTCTTATGACTGTTGCCTGCTAGATAGTATTTCTAAAAAGATAGACAAGACCATCTTCCTACATCGGTTTCCAAATATATTTGTGTTCAGTGAATTTAATGCCCACCATTCCATATGGCTTAAACACACTGTCATTAACCTCGCTGGCATCCAAAACCTGAACTTCTATGGACCGACCATAGGAAAACCTATCTACTCTTAATAACAGATTGCGACAGCAATTAGGGAGATGTGATTAAATATACTTTAATATTTAAAAAAATTATTCATTATTATTATTGTTTAGGTAATAAGCATTATAACATAGCACAAATATTGGAATTTTCACATTTTTTATGTATTTATGGTAATTTTTTTAACTTTTATCAAAAACGACATTCGTGTACATATAGTTATGGATACTATTATACATTAATTACTATTTTTTAAAAATAAATAACTATTGGTGTTCAATTGTTGACATTAATAGCTATAAGGTTGGTGCAAAAATAATGACGTAATAATGTCGTTTTTTGACGTATTTTTAACGTCAAAAAACGACATTATTACGTCATTATTTTTGCACCAACCTAATAGCTGTTGATTTGTTAAAATTTTGGAATAATTCAATAATAAAAATTTAAATTTCATTTCTCTGATAGATGTCACGATCTGTAAACAAATTTACTAAGTCGAGATGTCGATAAGAAATTAAACAAAGAATTAAAACATGTAGAGATATATAACTCTGAATGAACTTAGAAAAAAAAAAAAGAAAAAAAAAGATTAATTTAAATACAGGAAAATTACAATAAGTAATAAACGAAAGTATTCATTCCAACGATACCAATATGCGTTAAGACTGACGGAGTCAACCAGTGGGCCCTTGGATGTATATCAGATTTAAAACAATAGGAGTGAGTATATTTAACTGGCGTCGTAGTGGCCTTGGGAAGGGGTTATATATTAATACAAACATGAAGGATTATAGAGAGCCGACAAAGACTCTGTTTAAGTTTTATTGTATTTTTGAATAAGGTGTTGATAAACTGTCCGAAGTTCATATTTTGTTCAAGTATTTTCGACGATCGCATTGGTTTTCCCAGTGTCGGTTTGGTAAAGAAACGTTTTCAAAATGGCTGAAACATTCAGTCGAGATCGAACTTACTTGCCTCTAGGAATCGCCTAGTGTGATTAGTTTTCTGCTCACTTGTCTGTTATATACGCTCTCTCTCTCTCTCTCTCTCTCTCTCTCTCTCTCTTCACGCTATTTTTCTCTTTTTTTTCTCTTTTTTTAAAACTCCAGACTCTTTCTTTCTCCTTTTACCTTTGCCACCCTTTCTTTCATTCCTTCCTTCCTTCTTGTTCTTCTTCTTTCCCCTCCTCCTCCTTCTTCTTGAGATTTCCTTTTTTCTCTTTTCTTCTAATTTATTCTGAACCCCCTCCTTTTCTCTACTTCTGATCACGTCTCATTTCCTCCTTTCCATCTCTTCTACTTCCTCCCATCCTTTTATTACCACTTTCTTATTTTCAGCCCTCCTCTTCTCCTCACTCTATCCTCTACTATTATTTTTCTCTTCTAATTCATACCACCCTTTCTCCGTTTCTATTCTTGCCTCCTCTCCTTTTCTATTCTTATTCTTTCTCATCTTTCCTACTCTCTTCTCTTTTGTTCCACTCTATCGCCTATTCCTTTCTTTTCTTCTCCCCGTTCTCTCTTTTTCTAATCCTTTCCCTTCTTTCCGTCTCTATCTGCTTTTTCTGTTACATTCTCTTTTGCTCCTCTCTATCTCATCTTCTACTTCTTCATCTTTCTTGATTTTCTATGACACTTTGTCTATTATTCATAGTTTCGCCAAGTTGCCGCTGAAGATTTAATGACCAATGAATTCTTATTAAGGGAGAATAAATTTCAATCATGAAAGTTGCGTCTATTGATTAACATTCACCAGATTTGCATTGTTAAAATCAAGATTGGAAATTAAATTGGTAACAGCATCTTCGTTATTATCAGGACTAATCACCTTTCCTTTAATTAAAAGTTACGCTTTCATTAGATTGTCTACGGCTTTCGAGTTGGAAACTACAGCGAATGAAAGACAGAGAGAGAGAGAGAGAGAGAGAGTGAGTGAGAGAGAGAGAGGGAAATTGAAAAGTGATATAGAAGGCAGATATAGATAAATATCAAGATCTTGCTGGAGGGCTGTGTATATTGAGTAATGTGAATTAACAATAATGTTTGTAATCACAGTTGCTGTTGAAGCAGATCTTATATTTTATGACATATTTTTATTTAAACAGACAGCAGGAGAATATGGCTTAATAGTTTTGTCTATATATTTTTCCGTCTTTCTCTATTCTTTTATTCTCGTATTTCGAAGCGGCCATTCATCTAGAAACTGACCAGGATCTGCGTTCGAATCTTTAATAAATAGTGAGGATCAAGAACAGAGAACAAACACGGTATGGAAGTAAGACTTCATATGTTTGAACATCCACTGGCAGTCAAGTTCATCCTATATATCCCTCACTCCCGCCCTCCTGCACTCTCTGTCTATTGTCTGCCTGTCTCTGGTTCTCTCTGTGTCTATCTGTCTGTCTGTCTGTCTGTCTCTCTCTCTCTCTCTCTCTATATATATATATATATATATATATATATATATATATATATATATAATTCCAAGAGGATAGAAATCAGGTAGGGCCCAATGTCTTGGACAGAGTAAGAATATAATATAAAAGGCTCAAACACTAATATTCCATGGTTATAATTTATTACATTGGAATCGTAATTACGATCTAATTCATCAGACCTATAAATGATGAATTGGATCGTGATTACGATTCCAATGTAATAAATTAAAACTATGGAATATTAGTGTTTGAGACTTATATATATATATATATATATATATATATATATATATATATATATACGTTACTACACGTGTATGCTTACGTCATTACATTTTAAAATAGTACTGTTTATCATTTTTCACTTCAGAAGTAAAAAGAATAATTTTCAGATGAACAAAACAATTTTGTCTTAGAAAAAAAACACCACCCTGATGATGACATTGTGCTAATGTCGAAAGTATTCGGAATAAAATTAATATGCATCATCTTGCTAATTTCTTTCTTCCTTTAATAAGGATACTAAGAAACTTTTCAGTAAATATGAGAGGATTCTATTAAGATTGAGTAGGCAATACTTGTCTAAATCATTTAATGAGACCTGTCCTAATATATATATATATATATATATATATATATATATATATATATATATATATATATATGAACTTGCAACTTCGCACGTTTACTGTAAAGCTGGATCTAATAATAGTTTCTTCGGGAATTTTTTCCCTTTTAATGCTTCAATAATCCTTCTCAAACAATCTTTGCATCAAAGGTTGCTCGAATGCCAATTTAGGATGGACTCATATGAAGCAACTATTGACTAAATTGCAAAAGCAGATTTTGGACCTAGTTTGTCGCAGATTTCGTCCACGTAACAGAAATAATCTAAACCAAACATTGATACAAAACAATTTGTCTGTCATATATGAAAATTCGGAAAGCATCGGATGAAAAACCAGGGAGTTATGGTCAAAAAAGGGGCTTTTTGAACATTTTTTTCTGGTTTTCCGTTATACAAGTGAAAGCAAACAGGACTAAAACCATACTGTCTGATTTCTTGCATTGTTATGGGATCTTACCCATAATAATAATAATAATGGACTATTCCATACTTAATAAATACTGCGCCTCAGGAGTAGGCAAGGAGTCAGTCAGTCGCTCACTTTCTGAGCGACTGTTCGGTTGAACTCTCTGCCTTCGGGCTGAGAGGAACCCGAACGAGGCTACGCCGAAGCTCGGAGTCTCGTTCGGGGAGGTAAACCGGCCCTGAGCCCGTTTATACGGGTTCAATGGGCATATTTTGGGGCCGAGCCCACGGGCTCGGAGAACCCACATTAAATAACCGACTTTGTGTCACATGTTGCCACAGTGGGGGGGAGACTGAATATTGTCAGTCAGTGGCTCACTTTCTGAGCGACTGTTCGGTTGAACTCTCTGCCTTCTGGCGGAGAGGAATCCGAACGAGGCTACGCCGAAGAGCGGAGTCTCATGCGGGGTGGTACACGGGCCCTGAAAACGTTTATTGGAGTTCAAGGTGCATACTTTTGAGCCGAGCCCACGGACTCGCAAAACCCACAATAAATAACCGATCTCGTGTCACATGTTGCCCCAGTGGGGAGGAGACTGTATATCGTCAGTCCGTTGTTCACTTTCTGACCGACTGTTTGGTTGAACTCTCTGCCTTCGGGCGGGGAGGAACCCGAACGAGGCTACGCCGAGAAGCGGACTCTCGTTCGGGGAGGTAAATGGGCCTGAGCCCGTTTATACAGGTTCAAGGGGCATACTTTTGAGCCGAGCCCACGGGCTCGGAGAACCCACAATAAATAACCGACATTGTGTCACATGATGCCCCAGTGGGGTGGGGGTGACTGAATATCGTCAGTCAGTCGTTCACGACCGGCTGTTCGGTTGGACTCTCTCCCTTCGGGCGGGGAGGAACCCGAAGGAGGCTACGCCGAAGGGCGGATTGTCTTTCGGGGAGGTAAACCGATCCTGATCCCGTTTATACGGGTTCAATGGATATATTTTTGGCCGAGCCCACGGGCTCGGAGATCCCACGGGCTCGGAGATCCCACGGGCTCGGAGATCCCACGTTAAGCCGGCCTTGTGCCACGTGATGCCACGTGTGGGGGTGACTGAATATAGTCAGTCAGTAGTTCAAGTCGAGTCAGTAGTTCAAGTCGAGTCAAGAGTCGAGTCAGAGGCAGTCCGAAACAGAGTCGCGTTCAGACAATTACTGCAAGACATTGGAATAGTGATACTGGTCGAGACTACATTGTTCTCTCTACTAAACCTGATTGTTCGTACTAACACTTTCTACTTCTCTGTATATATTCCTGTTTGTAATATATCTGTGTTATTCCATATACGTGTTCGAGTTCTTCTTTATTGGTTCTACCCTTGGACTATCACCGTAGTACAAGGAATCGGACCATATTATGCATGATGGCAAAAATATATAAATAAATAATAAATAAAATAAGATGAAAATGAAGAAGTTATTCAAGTTTTTCTAAGTAGTACGAAAAACACGATTATTACACAATTTTTTGCAATTTTTGTGTGAAGACAATATCGCAGGAAAACTCTCAGGCGCTTTACATAAACCCCGAAACATGAGCTGATGTTTTGTATTAAGTGAAAAGAACATCAGTTCTTCCAGTAAAAATTTTGTTTGTGTGTAACTTTGCCTCGGGTTTTGTAAAAAGTCGTACCCACCTTCACTTTTGTCAATGTTTCTGCCAAACCCAGGAGGCTTGGAGATTGAAAAGTTGATCTTATCCCATTATATATAATTTTCAATATGTGTCTACAATTTCATTGAAATGAGTTGATAAATGTTGATGTGCATAAATAGCATACACACACAGAGACACGCACGGACAGACACACAGACAGGCATTTCTGTTTTGATAGATATAGCTATATTAGGTTGGTGCAAAAATAATGACGTAATAATGTCGTTTTTTGACGTATTTTTAACGTCAAAAAACGACATTATTACAACATTATTTTTGCACCAACCTAATATATGACCAATCCGTAAAGATGATAGAAAATACTTAGTTCTTCTACCTTCCGAGAAAATACTTGCCTGCTCCTGCAATGCTGTATCTTTACAAGAACCAGAATCATCTTCACATCCTTCATATTACATTGGTAAGAAGCAAGTTCCATTCGGAATGCTTCTTTCCGGTCTTTTATGGAATAGATTTCCGGGTGTATGCTTCCCGTGTTACTTAAAACTAGGCACCGCCACTAAAGTTTCGATACCCAAAGTTTAAAATGAAAAAGTATTCTTTCATTTTTAGCTTTAATTGAAAGCTAAATGATTCAATTTACTATTTTCAGTAAGAAAAATACTTTACTTTATTTAAAATAGAAATTTTATTGATTGGAATATCAACTTTGTGGTCACTTTCAGAAAATCGATGAAAATCGATAAATATCGTTCATTTTTGACACATTTGTAAACAAAATTTAATTCTCGGCTTTAAAAATCTTCCAAAAATAAAATATACTTTTCTGAAACTTTATTTCAGGAATATTAGCTGATTTAAAGTATAATTAATCTGATTAGAAACAAATATTATTTGCTTTACGCTGAAAATAACAGAGAAATGGATTTCCAAACCAAACAGTAGCGATGATGTAATCATCAGTCAATCACTTCATAAGTGCTGGAAGGTGTTGACAGATTTATTCATTTTATGCTTTTTTATATAATTTTTAAGTACTCAGTAATCTTAAAAATGTTGAAAAATATTCTCCGTAATCTAATTTAAGTAATTTTTACATTAAATTTACCATTGACATCACTCTTATTTTCTGATAATGTCGTGTATGGGCGACCATACTTCAAAAAGTGGCACATTACGTAATATTTTATATACATAAAAAAAAAATAAAAATTATTTTAAAAATCGTGGTGCATAATGCTTTGTATTAAGCTTTATAATTTTTGATTAGTAAATATATTTTTCACTTAATTACAATATCATCTAACTGGGAGAAAATAGTGCAAAATTTTAAACGGTAAATTATTATAATTAAAATTTAAATTCATTATTCATCGAAAATTTTTTTCTCTAAAGACAATAGTGTCTTTAATAAATCTTATTAATAAAAGCAATTAAAAGCTTTTATAATTAAATAATGTCATAGTTTTATTGCATTTTTTATTTTACGATTCGGAAATTTTCGGGAAATGAGAAGTACCTTGAAAAAGAAAAATAAGTCCTGAAAGTTTCTTTAAAATCCATTAATTATTTGATTTCTGTAAGAATTTCCAAATCAATGTTTTTTTCGCTGAAAAATGGCGCAAAATCAGCAATCGTAAATATTACGTCGACCACTGACGTAAAATATATATATATATATATATATTTTTAACCAAAATTTCGAACGTGCTGGAATAGATTAAAAAATTAATAAAATAATACAAAATACTTTCATCTTTCCTATTAATAATAACATAAACATTTTGACCATAAAAGTTTTGTTTTTATTAATCTCGGGGCCTTTTTCATCATGCTATACTTTTTTTCAGCAGCCAAGTGGAGTTTTACCTATTTTTGGTAATATTTCACCTCACCGTCTCACTTTACTACAAATTCCAAGAAGGCCACAGTTTGGCAGCCGAAAATCTAAATCAAGAACACCCACAGTAACCAATGCTTTCTAAAGGAATGTTCTTTCTGGGTGCGATATCTGAGTTAAACGATAAGCCAATAGTTTGGGGAAACCTGAATTTCGAAGAATCGCTTACAAATGAAGGTTGAATGTCTTTTACCATTTACCTATCGTCCGGTTCACACTCCTTCCTTGTCTTTTGTACAGTAGTATTGGTTTATCCCTTGTTTCCTGGTTAGGATTCGGTATCTGGTTCCTTCAACTCTATTCTTATAAAGTCTCCGCCTAAACACTGAAATTTTATTCACTATTTATTTTACCTCAGTAGGAGTAGATAGGTTAGTCTATCGTCCGGTTCACACTCCTCCCTAGTCTTTTGGACAGGAGTAGAAGTTTATTTCTTTTTTACTGTTCAGGATTTGATTTGCAGTTCCTTTTAAAGTCTTGCTGTCCGTAAACTTCTTCCATCTGTACTGCAGTGTATGGATTCTATTGATGAATCTTTCATGTTGTTGGTAATAAAAAGTCAATAACATCTGATATGACGTCATCAACACTGCGATAATAGTTCCCAGCTAAGTGTTTTTTTTTGTTGGGGAACAGATAATAGTCAGATGGGGCCAAATCAGGAGAATAGGGAGAGTGATCTACCTGTCCAATACCTCAGTCACGCGCAGAAGCCATTTAAAAACGAGGGTTTATATACTGGCGTATTGTTCTGATGAAACAAGTCCCCTTTCTTCAGGCTTCTTAGGCGATTGGCCCTCATAGACTTCGGCATCATCAAGTTATCATATTACTCTGCATAGATGGTATCGCCCTTTTGAGGACAGTCAGTAAACAGAATGCCTTTTGCACCCAAAACAAATGAGGCCATCTCCATCTCTGAAGATGAAACAACCTAAATTTTCTTTGGTCTGATTTGGTTTGGTTTGTTTTACGGTATATCATCCCTAATGGGTTGTTTAATACCGACAAGTTTTTTTTATTGCTGGTAATATTTTTTTTCCAAAAATGTATAGCTGATAATAATTTTTTCCCGACAATGTATTGCTCTTATTAAAATCTATATTTAAACTTTCATAGTGTTTTGAGCCCATAATTGACCCATAGCTGGGACCATAACAGGTGCTACCACCCCGAGTCAATTAAGAGGTAGTTCCACACTCCTCTAAACCTCCTGATCAGATGCGTTGATGCTGGGTGTAGTTTATCGTCTTACTCCTCTGCAGGCGTGCAGCCGACGGATTTCAGAAGCCCCAGTCGACAGAGCATGGCTTTCTTTGGAGCAGGTGAGGAGGGGTATTTCCAATGAATTGTCTCTTTTTTTCTGGCTCAAATTGATGAACCCAACAGTCATCCTGGGTTAGGAAACGTTCAAGGAAACCAGCTGAATCTGCCTCAAACAATTTCAGATACGCAAATACTCGAGAAAAGGTAGGAATCCCACCACTTCTCCTACCTGGTATGGTTTAATTGGTAAAACTTTTATCACTAAATTCTTATCTCACAAAATGACTTCTTAGAATCTAAAAATATTTTCTGGATTTAAATAACATGCAAAGGGTTGATAAGTAGTAAAAACGAATCATTTAATCATTGTTCTTGTTCTTTTTCTTCTTCGTCTGTGTCTCATGCCCATTCAGAATGTTGGCGATCATGGCTCTCCACAATTTCTGTCTTTTGTAGATTTGTTATCTTTTTGCTATCTCTCTTTTGTGATGTCAACGAACACTCGTTGCCACTTTTTTAATGTCAACGAATACTAGTTGTCACTTCAGGAATGATCGGTGTAGTAGAGACTTTGTAATCGCAGATACAACTATAGTACGCCGTTGAATAATACTGGTGTCAGACGCCTTCGAATAATCTCGCACTCATAGTACTTGCTGGATAATAATCGCTCGAACATTAATCCGTATAGTGATCCGAAAATCTAACCAGGCAGAACTTTATTCTTATTTCCCAGAGGCATCGAGGTACTTCTTCCGGTTAAGATAAGCCACATGATATACGGGATATTCATGAAATAAAAATCATGTAATTAATTATTCTGTTATACATTTTTCTGCTTTAAAGAACTCTATGTGACTCGGTTTATTTGAGGTGGTCGATAACGTTTTTGCACGGCCATTTTTGGGAGGTCGTTTCGAATTTTTTTCTTCTCGTTTACAATTTCTGCGACAAACTATGATAGTTAGGTACTGAAGCAATTCTAACAGGATCAATATTTCATATCTATAAAACGAGATGAGAAAGGTCCACTTATAAGATTATATACATTAATAAGAATTATATGTTATTTTAAAGTTACGAAAGTCATTTTATGTTACTGTCTCCTATAGGGAAGCGAATGTTGGACGGTCTCCTCAAAGATAAAGAAGAGACTCGAGGCAGCAGAGATGTGGTTCTACAGAAGGATGCTGAGGATATCATAGACCGAGCGTGTGAACAAAGATGCAGTCTTGGAGAGGATGCATATAAGGAGAAAGCTTATAGTTAACATCAAGAAGAGGCAGATGAAATTTCTGAGACACGTAGTGAGAAAGGACGGCCTGGAAAATCTGATACTCACAGGTCGAATAGAATGGGAAAAAGAGACAAGAGAAAGCAACGCATGAGATAGATGGCGGGCTTCATCAAGTGGCTGGCAGAACGTGGTTTGAGAGAGTTGGCACAAGTACGAAACTTATCGATGGTCACAAGGGATAGGGGGAGAAGTGGAGAGCCATCATCGCCTACGTCCTGAAAGAACACGGCACATAAAAAGAAAAGAATTTGTCACGACCAATTTGGGCAACACACTCTATTTTCTCAGTGTGTGATTCTATATATACGCGTTCGTATCTATAATCATGCTCTTTATGCAGTTTACTCGTTGTTTATCAATGTTATCTTGCTTTTACTCTGACTTGAGCGTGTTAAATTCTCCAGGATCACTTTTCTCGTTAGATGGCCGACGAATTTAAAATATCCCTTTTCTGAGTGCAAGATCCCTTACAGCTTTCCTTAAAACTTCTTCTTTGCTCCTTTGTTATGTTCAGGGTATTTTTCAGTATCTAGCGGTAGAACTAACAATGCTACCGTTCCTTATTATAGCACTTTACACTTAACTAAGGTAAGTTAAAAAATAAAAATAAAACCAGAAAAAAACAACATTTCAATTACGTTCTTAGTCATGGTAATTAAGATTGTGTATTATTATCATTCAAGATTTTTGAAATGCCTGAAGGGAAGTTTTGTTCTTTGCTTTCGCTATTGTTTAAGGATTTCAACTTAATAAGACTACACCGCTGGTATACGTTGGACATCAATTTAGAATAGAATAGAATAGAATGTACTCTATAATACCACAACTAGAAGTGGAATCTTACTTCACGCCATGTTTTAGGATGAGTCATAAATTATTTCCTTTTATTCTTCAAAAAATAAAGTACAATTACATAGTATAAAGCATGTACTGTCATATATATATATATATATATATATATATATATATATATATATATATATATATATATAATGTAAAAGACAAGAGGAAAACTGTAATAGTAGCCGACGCGGTTCGTCCAATGTTGACTTTTTCAAGCCAAAAGCCAAAAAAGACGAAACGCGTCGGCTACTATTACAGTTTTTCTAATTATAAATATTGTCTTTTTCTACAGGTTAACTCTGAGAAATTTTTCATATGTATATGTATATATATATATTCCAGTTTCACTCCTACACTCTTTCTCTCACTTAGTGATGCTTAACTTTTTTTTCATTGTAAATTACACATATACCTATAATTACAGAGTTCCATAGGTTTCCCAATCATCTGGTATATAAAAGTTACGAATTTTTCAATACTGTTGCTTTTTTTTTAATTTCCGGATCTCATGGGAGCAACAATATGTATATATATAGAGAGAAAGAGAGATGTAAAAAGAGATGTAGAAATTATCTAAAGAGATCATATATATATATATATATATATATATATATATATATATATATATATATATATATATATATATATATATGCATACATACAAGTATATGATTGGTGTATACGGAATAAATTCCAATAACCAACAATTACAATTCTTAAAAGAGTGCTCAATACAGAGTAGAGCGAATATAAATATTTATTTAAAAATTATAACATGATTTTATAACATATTTATATTATTATATTTAATATATTTATGGTATTTATGAATTTTAATAACATATTTATGATTTTATAAGATATTTATGTTATAATTTTTAAATAAGTAAATAATTATATATATATATATATATATATGTTCTAGTCTTACTCCCTCACTCTTTCTCTATCTCTTTCTCTCTCTCTCTATATATATATATATATACATATATATATATATATATATATATATATATATATATATATATATATAGAGAGAGAGAGAGAGAGAGAGAGAGATAAGGAGAAAGGTGTAGAAATTATCTAAAGAGATACGATCAACCATATACCTGAGCGATTACGTACATATATAGCTGGGCAAATAACTATTTTTTAACTAATGGTCTAGATAAAACAATGCTCAATGTAGTTAAACGGAACTGTAAAGTATATATAAATAATTACACATATACCTATAATTACAGTAAACCTCAGAGTTTCATAGCTTTCCCAATCATCAGGTACATAAAAGTTACGAATTTTTCAATACTGTTGCTTTTTTTTTAATTTCTGGATCTCATGGGAGCAACAATGCATTGTATGTGAAAAACGATTTTTAAAACCTTGCGTTCTTTATTTTATTTTTAATTCGTTTTATTATTACTATTATTTATTATTATTATTATTAGATTGGTGCAAAAATAATGACGGTTCTTGACGTATTTTTAACATCAAAAACCGTCATTATTTTTGCACCATCCTAATATTATTATTATTATTATTATTTCACTTTTCTTTACCCTATCTTCTTTTCTCCTTTCGCACTCTTTTTATTTGGTAACTAGCAACTTTTTAGTTCATATTGCAATCCGTTGACACAATAAACATTAACGGATTAATATCCCTATTAAACTTACTATTAATAGCTTAGTTTATTATTCGATATCTACCTACCAAAACTCTATATTTTGAATTTATACACCTGTAATATATTATATTTATAATAATCTTGAACTTTGAATCCACACACAAATGTAGCGTTGCTTCCATGAGACCCGAAAATTTAACGATAAACCGATTGACGCATGCACGAAAACACACACACACACGCACACGCACACACAGATATACAAATACTATGAAATAGAAAAAAAAATCAATCTTGCACCATTGAAAAGTGAATATATAAAAGAAAAAAAATGGAAATATAAAGAATTAATTGCTGATATCTCCTGACGAGTGGAGGGAGTGATTGCTGGATGGTTCCTCTGCAAAACTCAAGAGACAGGATGTTGAAGGTAACATCAACCATCTAACTGACAATTGTAGTCATTTTCGATCTTTTATTTTTCCGCATGCGCATTGTTTGTACTTGAAATTTGCGACTGCACGTTAGAGTGGCAGTAGTTGTGGACCGTCCGTGTGAAAAAAGAGTACCATGATGACATTTACTCAGCCGGGAATTTAGAAACGGCATGCTGTGCTGCTTGACATTCGTGCCGAAAGCTTCCATACGGACTTTTCAGTATGTCTGGGTGTCAATCTAAGGACAAGATTGGGTGAGTCTAATGATGATGACGAATGTACGGCAGCTCGAAAATTCTCACTTTGATCGTTCTGATCAGAAAAGAACTCTTGAATTTGTTGGTGAGGGCCTCAAACTCAACAAGAAGGCTTACATCAAGTGCCTTGAGATAGCAGTACTGACCTGCGTCAAGAGGGTGGCTGCTGCAAGACCCTATGTCTGGTAACACGACTTCGCACCATGCCGCACAAGCAGGGGAATCCAGTCATGGCTGTCAGACAATTTCAGCGACCACATCACCCCATGCATCTGGCCACCTAACTCCGCAGAATGCAACCCCTTTGACTATTAAGAGTGGGGCGCAGCTGAGCGAGAGACCAACAAAACTCTTACTAACACTAAAGATGAACTGAATGCAAGAATTATGGCAGACTTCACCAGCTTAAACGAGGAGACTGTCCAGAAGCCGGAGATTCGGAAGTTGTCTAGAGACCGTGGTTGAAGTGAATGTCGATTTTATTAAATACATTTAATCTTTAGTATTTCCAGATATTTTTTCTGTAATTTTGGTAAACATAGCTGTTAAAATAGGATGTCAGTGTTATTTTCATTTTTGCATAATTTAAACGACGATTTATCTATCTATATATACGCTACCAGTCTAAAGTATTTGGCAATCCTCAAAATTTTTATATCTTATACTAAAAGTATTATTTTCAATGAAAAAAAAGTTAAGCACCACAATGGTTTTATTTATTTTTGTTGTAACCTAGGGAAGTATTACTAGATAGAATAATCAAATGAAGGTTGGAAATTATCGATAATACTTAGGACACGAACAACGCATAATGATACGCCAGCGGCGCGTAGAAGAAGCAGTCAACCGCTAGAAGTGAGCCAAGTGAATTCAACAATGAATCATCAACTCTAGGATATCTACCGCCCAATGCGCTTAGATGTGGTACAAAGCCGAATTTAATATAGGGTATCCGAGCAAGTTGACACGGCCAAAAATTCCCGGTTGACCACGTATAAAATGGGGTCGGATAGCGTCTTCTGGGGATCTTCTTTGGCCGGTGGCAGAGAGTTTGTCCAGCACTGCTGGAGATGAATCTCCAACTGCAGACCAACATACAGTATTTACTACTGTATTTATGTGAATGGGGGGCATACCTATTATCGTCCGTAGATATGCTACAGCAATTATACTAAATACAAGTCATTCTGAGCCAAATTAAATGGAAAAAAAGACAATGGACCTTAAACTTTTAATTCCTCAAGATGGCCCTGTTTTGCGGCTATAACTGCTTCACAGATTCTCGGCATTCTTTCCACCAAATACTGGTGGTAGACTGAAGATAGTTCTGCCCAGCTTTCCAGCTTTCGATCAAGTTCATCCCACGCCAGTTCAATGGTATTTAAGTCCGCTGATTATGCCGGCCAAGACATCAATATAGTCTAAAGTGAGTTCAAATGGTGGAATAATGTAACATTTGGAAATCGTTTTATTCTTGCTCAGTATTAAAGAAGAAAAACGCCTTCAAATGAATTTTTCAAAAGATGAAAGTTACCGACGAAGACTTGTATTTCGTATAATGAATATTGTGGTAATTAACTTGTTTCATTAAAAATAGCACTTTTAGTATGAGAAATAAAAAAAAATATCTTTGTGGGTGACCAAATACTAGTAGTGTATATGCACGTATGTTTTTACATAAATATAAATCTTTACACACATACATATCTTTGCACACATATACACAAACGTACGGGTACGCGCGTGCACACACACACACACACACACACATATATATATATATATATATATATATATTTCATTAAAGACGACAGATAAGGTACTGAGATTAAGCTTTTTATTCAATTTTTCTTGTGTTCGAACAAGTTTTTTCTTTTCTGGACACAGAGTGTGTAGAAACTGTCCAAATGTTTTGTAATTTTGAGCGCTTTCGGCTATACTTTTAGCCATTATCAAGGATGATTTTATTTTTGCTTTATAAGTGGATTGTGTGTATGTGTTTAGAGTTATAGGAATATTTTATTTTCCGAACACAGTCAGCATAGTATGGCCGTGTTTTTAGCTAATATTATTGAGTATTGGCTTTTTTACTTTTTATTATTAAGGCTTCCATTATTTTTAATCTTTTGTACATGTGAATAAGGTTATTATGTTTGTATATTCTACTTGTATGTTTCGGATGGGGTCTGGTAAGTTTGTGTGTGTGCGTTTAATAGGTTCAAATAGGGCTATAGTCGGATAGGTGTAACGTAAGGTGTCTGGATAGGCATATAGTAGTGTGACCGATGTAATTGTTAGGTTGGTGCAAAAATTATGTCGTTTTCTCACATAGTAACATATGTGAGAAAACGACATTATTTTTGCACCAACCAAATATTTATGAATTCAGTTTGATCAGAAACACAGATCCTTAACGGGGGTTTGAACTCATAGAAAACGTTCGTTCGTTGTAATTTTGATTTTGCTGATGTGTTGTTATATTTCAGGATAGGGCTATAGCTGTTTTAATTTTTTTGTAGTCGATTATAATTTTTTTTTTTGTTCGGTTCAGTTGGGATAGTGTATTTCATTATCATATTTCTAAGTGAAGATTCATTTTCTTTGCAGTTGATGTGCACTGGGCTTTTGTGGAAAATATTTGTTCTTTTGACTGTGTGTTCACGATCATTGTTATTTACATTGGGAAGAATAGTCTAATTTGATGCCCTCTAAGGTGGCTAAGGATGTCGTTGTTATATAATGTCTGTTTTGTATTATTGAGTTCTTTAAGGAAGAGTAAACGAGAGGATGAATTCTAGTGTGCTCTTTTTAGGAAGTTTTTTTTATCACTGCTATTTTGTATCTGAGTAAGCTTTCACTTTTAAAGTTAAGGTTGCAAGAGTATCTACTAGTGTTTTTTTATAGAATGCGATGGTAATAGTGTTGTTACTATATTTTACAAGAACGTCTAAGAATGGGAGTTTATTTTTAGACTAAGTTCGTAGGTAATGTTAAGGACAGAGTTTTCTTCAAATGTAGTCTTGAGAGTATCTATTTCTTTTGTGGTACTCGCTAAACTGAAAATATCGTCTACGTAGCGGACATATATTTTTGGTTTACAGACCTGTTTAAATATCATGTTTTCTACATAGAAAATATAATAATTTGAGAAGCACTGGCTGAGCGGATTTTCCATACAACCACCATTAGTTTGAGTGTAAATATTGCCATTATGGTCAGAGAATGGGACTTTGGTTGTGCATGCATGTAGGAATTTTTTGAGTATAAATGCTTTGATGGATGGCGGAGGGATAGAATTATTAATGTACACAGAATTCAGGATAATGTCAATGGTTTGTTCGACGGGGACGTTTGTGAAAGAATTTTCGAAATTTATTCACTCCACTTCCCTTGTAGTTCTCAATATGTTTTGTCCTTTTCCTACTTCTCCCAGACTCTGTTCTGCCATCTACTTGCTTAAACCCGCTAAGAATGTCACGCGTTGGTTTCCCTTGTCTCTCTTGCTATATATCCGCCCTGTGAATATCAGATTCTCTAAGCGTTCCTTTCTCATTACGTGTCCCATAAATTTCAGCTGCCTCTTCGTGATGTTAAGCATAAGCTTCCTCCTTGTATGAATCCTCGTCAAAACCTCATCGTTGCTCACATGTTCAGCCTATTGGGCCCTTAGTATTCTTCTGTGGAATCATATCTCCTTTGCCTCGAGTCTTTTCTTCATCTCTGAGAGGACCGTCTAACATTTGCTGCCGTCAGGAAGCTGTTAAAATTATACATAGAAATGAATGCTCAAGGTATAGAGTTGTTACACCATTTTAACTTTCTTGCATCTAACGTAACCAAATGACCCACTGATATATATATATATATATATATATATATATATATATATATATATATATATATATATATATATATATATAGGTTGGTTCAAAAACAATGACGTAACAATGTCGTTTTTTGACGTTAAAAACACGTCAAAAAACGACATTATTACGTCATTATTTTTGCACCAACCTAATATATATATATATATATATATATATATATATATATATATATATATATATATATGTATATATATATATATATCAGTTAAGTACTCTGGAAAGAAAGCAGTAATTTGTAAAAAGTGACTACTATTGCTGAAAATGCAATGCACTTCTATGAATTTAGCCTTCTCGGCCACTGCTGTGTTTATTGAAAGAATAAATACGCAAAAATTCGCCTTCCTCTCTACCGGGCGCTGATAGCTCAGGGGTAAAATCTCCGACTGATGCCAAATCTGCTTGAGGAAAACGAATGTCTAGTCATACTGATGAGCTGTAATACAGTGAAACAGTCTGTCTGTGCATGACAAAATATGTATATATATATATGTGTGTGTTATAAGTATAATTTATCAGTACCATGACTCGTGTAGTTACCAATGTATCTTAAATCATGCAATAAGTATTTTGCACAAACATGAAAGAAGATTTGAATTACTGCTAATGTGCCGATCCGAATAAAAGGTGATTATTTCTTTTTTACTTGCTACTTCGTTTGTTTTCTGAAAATAAACCTTTCCAAATTTGATTCAAGACCCTGGGGATATATGAATAACTGACATTTTGTTTTTTTAATACTGTTTATTCCTTTCCCTGTTTTTCTAAGCAGGTGTTTCCGCATCGGTATAAATGATTATCCATTTTAATCATTATTCAATGAACAGTCAATTAATGTTTGTATTTATTGATACGCCTTGTTCGTTCTTATTCACAGCTTTTAGAGATAGAAAACTGGACATCTTTCTTGTCTTTCTTTCACCGTTAGATACTTTGACTTTTATTCATAATTCTTTTTCTGACAGTCCGATACAGTTTGTTTTGCTCATCTTCCTGTCTTTCCCGCCTATCTTAATTACTTCCTGTTTGTCGCCATTTTATTCTTTCTCGTTCAATTCATTCCACCGGTCTTTGAATTTCTTCACACCTGTATGCCACTTCCCGTTTATTTCTCTTTTGTTAATCTATCTATCTATCTATCTATCTATCTATCTATCTATCTATCTATCTATCTATCTATCTATCTATCTCAGTCTCTTTATTTCTATCAATCTCATTGAGTATCTATCTATCTATCTATCTATCTATCTATCTATCTATCTATCTATCTATCTCAGTCTCTTTATTTCTATCAATCTCATTGAGTATCTATCTATCTATCTATCTATCTATCTATCTATCTATCTCAGTCTCTTTATTTCTATCAATCTCATTGAGTATCTATCTATCTATCTATCTATCTATCTATCTATCTATCTATCTATCTATCTATCTCAGTCTCTTTATTTCTATCAATCTCATTGAGTATCTATCTATCTATCTATCTATCTATCTATCTCAGTCTATTTATTTCTATCAATCTCATTGAGTATCTATCTATCTATCTATCTATCTATCTATCTATCTATCTATCTATCTATCTATCTATCTATGTATCTATCTCAGTCTCTTTATTTCTATCAATCTCATTGAGTATCTATCTATCTATCTATCTATCTATCTATCTATCTATCTATCTATCTATCTCAGTCTCTTTATTTCTATCAATCTCATTGAGTATCTATCTATCTATCTATCTATCTATCTATCTATGTATCTATCTCAGTCTCTTTATTTCTATCAATCTCATTGAGTATCTATCTATCTATCTATCTATCTATCTATCTATCTATCTATCTATCTATCTCAGTCTCTTTATGTCTATCAATCTCATTGAGTATCTATCTATCTATCTATCTATCTATCTATCTATCTATCTATCTATCTATCTATCTATCTATCCCAGTCTCTTTATTTCTATCAATCTCATTGAGTATCTATCTATCTATCTATCTATCTATCTATCTATCTATCTATCTATCTATCTATCTATCTATCTCAGTCTCTTTATTTCTATCAATCTCACTGAGTATCTATCTATCTATCTATCTATCTATCTATCTATCTATCTATCTCAGTCTCTTTATTTCTATCAATCTCATTGAGTATCTATCTATCTATCTATCTATCTATCTATCTATCTATCTATGTATCTATCTCAGTCTCTTTATTTCTATCAATCTCATTGAGTATCTATCTATCTATCTATCTATCTATCTCAGTCTCTTTATGTCTATCAATCTCATTGAGTATCTATCTATCTATCTATCTATCTATCTATCTATCTATCTATCTATCTATCTATCTATCCCAGTCTCTTTATTTCTATCAATCTCATTGAGTATCTATCTATCTATCTATCTATCTATCTATCTATCTATCTATCTATCTATCTATCTTTGTCCTTATGTAGCAAGATTTTCCTCGCGACGTTTCATCGTTCAATTTTTTCAGACGTTTCGTCTCTATCCCAATATGTTGTTATCGATTGAGCCATCTGAGTTTCAAAGGAACCGATTCTCTTGCACGCTGAATTGTTTTTTTTTTCTTCTTTTGTTAACCTTTTCTTTCTTTGTTTTCCTTTACATTTTATTATTTTAGTATAATATACTGTCCTTTTCCACACCTGATTTCTTTAATGCTCGACTCTTTCTTTCTTTCTTTTTTTTTCTAAGATTCTTTTTTTTAAAGAAATATAAAATAAAGAAAGAATGAAAGAAAAAATTATTTCTTTATTTTATATTTCGTTTTGGTTTATATTTATTTTCTGTTTTTCTTATGTTTTTTAGTTTTTAGTTTTAATTTTCTTACGTTTATTTTCTTTTTAATTTGTTCTGTAGTACTTTTATCTACATTTTTTCTCTTTTTAATTCTTTCTTTCTTTCTTTCTTTTGTTGTTTTTTTATTTCTTTCTTTTTAACGTGTACTGTAGTTTTAGTTCTCATTTTCCTTTTCCTTTTCAATCCTTTCTTTCTTTCTTTCTTTCGTTCGTTTCTTGGCTTTTTATTTGTTTTCTTTCTTTTTCTTTTCTTTCTTTTTACTGTGTACTTTGGTTTTTAGTTCACCTTTTCATTTTTCCTTTTCTCTTCTTTCCTTCTTTCTTTCTTTCTTTCTTTCTTTTTGCTCTGGTCTTTATTCTTTTTTTATTGTTTACATTTTTTCTTGCCTGGCTTTTTTGTCTTGTATTACTTTCTCCTTTCTTTCTTTCTTTTTCTTTCTTTCTTTCTTTCTTTCTTTCTTTCTTTCTTTCTTCTCTCTTTTATGCATCCCTTCATTATTTATTTTTATCTATCTTTCCTTTTTGTTTAACTTCTTGCCGTTCTTCCTACAACTTTATCACAAAGCATCCGTTGTCATCTAACAAATTTCAATTAACTTCTGACACTCAGAATGTCTTTACCGCGTAACAAATGGTTTAATACTAATTCACTGACTTAGCAAATAATTAGTCTTTTGAAACTACATAATTTGGATAGAAGGAATAAAGAAAAATCAGTGCCAAATACAGCTCACATCGTTTTAATATTCAGGACATTCCTATATGAAAGAGTGTACACACACTCCCACGCACGCGCGTGCGCGCACACACACACACACACGATATATATATATATATATATATATATATATATA
>OZ010585.1:51579961-51585890 GCA_963932145.1 Acanthosepion lycidas
TATATATATATATATATATACACACACACACGCATATATATATATATATATATATATATATATATATATATATATATATATATATATATATATGCATACAAATATAGAGACCGGTAGATAGAGAAGATAAAACTGGAGGGACAGATATACATTCATATATATATATATATATATATATATATATATATATATATATATATATATATATATATATATATATTCAAACAGTATTTCTTCATTCAAGCATGTTTGGTTAAATAATTTAGACATATTATGTCCATTTATTTTGGATTTGATTTAATAAGTTTTTTCTTTTTGGATGATAAATTATATAAAAATTTTCCGAATGTTCCTTTATTCTGACCCGTTTCCACTATACATTTAGCCATTTTCAAGGATTAAATATTTTAAGTGTTAAATAAGAAATATTTATTACAAAAATTTAAAACCTCTAAACTTATAGTTAAAAATAATAATCCACATCCTAGAACAAAATCAAATAGGGCAAATATAATTTACGAATTTAAATGCCTATTACGGAATTGTATTCCTGATCAATCAAAATTAGTAAATAATTATATAGGCCACACTACAACATGTTTGACACGCAGACTCACTCTACACCTTTCTGACCATAGCTCAATTAGGTCTCATTTAAATATTCATGGAGACCAACCGTACACTATTCGTAATATACTTGTTGACAACACTAATATAATAGCTTCATCTACATGTAAAAAAGGCTAAAAATAATTGAAGCCTTATTAATAAAATGAAAAAAAAAACAAAAAAATTTACTAATATTAACTTTGAACATAGTCACAATGTTTTGACCGTGTTTTGAAAAATTAAAACATTTTATAAAACATACATGCAACGAACTATTTCATAATTAACAGTTATAATATTTAATCCTTGAAAATGGCTAAATATATAGCCGAAGGCGCTCGGAATAAAGAAAATTCGGACAGTTTTTATATAATGCATCATTCAACAAGAAAAAAACATATTAGGTAGCATGAAAAATTGTATAAATAACTAAATAAAAGAACCTTGTTTCTCGTATTGAATGGCAACTAGTCTATCGCAGAAAGAAAGTCATCGAAAGATACATGATTGCCTAAGCGTGTATAACACATAACTGACTGAGTATTGCTTTCATCATTATCTCCTAAAAAATTTTACAGTCTAGATATATTTTCTGGCTTTAAATAACTTGGAAAATAGTTGATAAACCGTAAAAAACAATACAAATCGGTTCCAGTGCCTTAGATCTGAGTTTCGAGACAAGATAAAAACGAAGAAATTACTCGCTAATTTTCAATGCAAGAAGCATTATTTTATCTATTAAAAAATGAAAAAAATAAAAAATGAAAATAAAAAAACAAGTAAAATAAATTAACTCAAATAAATAAATAAGCCACTCCCGCCAAACTAACCGCCAGAATGGATTACCCACAATGCAACATTGGCCCATATATATAAATAGTCAAAGTCTTGCGGCCTGACGATTGCGTCTAGCATGAAACAGAGTGTCACCTCTTAGTGTTCACTTCAATGTTCACTTTTATATTTATATCTCTGATATTGAGCACTATATCCCGTTAATATAGCACACCTTAAAACTACATTTCTTCGTATATATATATATATATATATATATATATATATATATATATCTTCTTCTATTTCTTTTTTTTTCTTTTCTTCATTTTTTAATTCTTATTTAAAAAACAAAAAAAAAACAAACAAACGCTAAAATTCAGTTTTTAAACAAACTTTTTTGCAGGAAAATATCTCAGGGATGAAATCGCAATCTGAATTGTGTAATAGAGTTTCATTTTTATACATTTCACACACATACACAAACATACATGCATACACACACACACTCACACACACCCACATACCCAAACATACATGGATACACACACACTCTCTCACACACACACACGCATACATACATACATATATATATATATATATATATAAATATATATATATATATATATATATATATATATATATATATATATATATATATATATATATATATATATATACAGGATTAATACAAATGCAAAATTTGTCACTTAATTGATTGATTTTATATTCAGCACCCCTCCGCCATAGTTTCCTGCATGAACCCTTTATCGTTCGTTATTTTATATTGTTATTTTTATATTATGCTAAGAAAATTAGGATTTATTCACTTTTTATTTGTGCTAGGATGATTTTTTCGTTGTGTGTGTCTGTGTGTGTCCCCGTAGTGTATATGTGTGTGTACGTCTGTACATGTGTGTACGGGCCCATGTGTAGAATGTCGTGGTTATTTCTACGTTTGATAATTTTCTTGTCTCCTAATATTCTCCCGCTTCATTTACTTTCTTTATTGATAACGATTGCGAAAGAAAAAGCTGAAAAGAATGCCTGAAAAGGACTTGATGTGGAACTTCCACATCATGTAGTTGAATCGCATGACTTTACTTGCCTGAGTTTAGCAGAAAAATTACATCATATACAAAAACAACGTACCAGAGCATCAGCCAACTCCAAAATGGCGAAGAATTCATGTCCTGGCCTCCAAAGTTCTTTCGCGCGAATAATTTGAGGACATTTATAACTCTACCTATTTTCACCCCAGCTAGAGTTCAAAGAGTAGTAGCACTTTTATCAGTGAAAATCAGTATTATGGCTACAGAATTCTCAGAATAAAAAAAAAGAAAATTGGCTTTAAATAACCTGTAAAGGTTGTTAAGCCGTAAAAACAAATCAATCAATCAATCTCTCTCTACTTTTTCATTTAAAGTAATAGTTATTTTATTTATTAATCCGACATCTATCAATTAATCTATCAATTAATCTATCAATTAATCTATCAATTAAACCATATCTGATTGGACGTCTACCGGGCTGAATATTCGAAAAAAAATATTAAAGAAAAAATATGGGCTCTCTCTGTTTAATAAATAAACAGAGCCACTACACAAATATGAGTATCCACTAAAAATAAAGTTTAAATTAGCATCCCAAACCCCAGTAACCTTACATTCAGATCCATAATAGCAGCACCAGCCTGTCTAACTAGCAGATATAGTAACTTAATAGACACCATATTTATGGCAACTTTTGACATTAGTAGCCGATATAGCAACATACCTCATGAAAACGGGCAATTTGAACAATTATGGAAAATAAAGCTTTATATATATTTAAAAAAAAATCCATATTAGAATCCAAAAAGTTTGCGGTTACTGTCTCCTTTTTAATACACACACACACACGCACACACACACACACACACACACATATATATATATATATATATATATATATATATATATATATATATATATATATAAACCTAGTGAGCCAGACAAACCTACCCAGGTTTCACCTAAGCGGTTCGTCAGGGAAAGCCGGATTTCCCCGACGATGCGCTTAGGTGAAACCTGGGTAGGTTTGTCTCGCTCATTAGGTTTATCTAGATCTGTTCTACGGTTGTATTGAGCTCTTTTTAGTTAGTTATTTACTCGTGTCGGGGTTTTTTCTTTGGGCTTTAAACCTGTATCTGTGCGATTTTTTTCGACAGACTTTCATGTTTCTAGCTCTTTCTTTTTTTAAAACCTTTTTTTCCTTCGAGATTGATTTGATTATTCGCAAATCACAAATTCGAAAGTTTTTCGAGACGAGTATAGTATATATATGTGGTGTTCCAATAACTTGGTCCGATTTTAATGTGAATTAAGTTTAAACGGCTAATGATCTTTTTTCTTTATCTTTCAGATTTGGCGGGTATTTGGGTGATATTATTTTTCACACATAATTGCCATGACTTAAATAACATGATTCAGTAGAGAAATAAATAAATTTTCACCAATAACACTGATTTATTTACTGCTGACTTTGACCCGTCTTAATGAAATACCCTTATATATAAACTGTCTTAATGAAATACGTCTTTCTTTCTCTCTCTCTTTCTCTCTCTCTCTCTCTCTCTCTATATATATATATATATATATATATATATATATATATATATATGTCTATATATGCATATATATATATATACATCTCGCTCTCGCTCTCTCTCTATATATATATATGTATATATATGCATACATATAGACATATATATACATATATATACAGACACACATACATATATATATATATATATATATATATATATATATAGAGAGAGAGAGAGAGAGATGTGAAAATAAACTAAACGTGATATTAGCAAATATATATGCGTGTGATAACGTACATATACACATGAGCAAATAAATATTCATTTTATTTAAGGTGTAAAGAAAAAGTGCTCAATGTAGTTAAACAGAGCTCTAAAGTATACATTAATATATGCATATAGACTTAAGTTTGCAGTTATACTAAGAGTTTCATGGTTATCCAATTCATCAGGCACAATTGGCAAATGATTTATATGAATCTATTAATATATAACAAATTAAAATTTTCTTTTGGCCCATGAATAGAACTTTAAAGTTTCGATTTTCCTGATAACAGTGTTCACAAAATTTGTCAACGTCATTACTATATGAACTACAACAGAACCCTTACCAAATTCAAAGAGTAGGTTGTCATGTAGTTGTTCTGTAAACATTACATTTTAAAATTAATTTTTAAATTCAATTTAAATTTATATTTTTATTTTTTAAGTTAACCAATAACTTTACGAACTCACATTTTGCACGTTCAATGAAAAATAATTATCCTCTAGGAAGGCAAATCAAAGTTAGATTTTGAAAGTTTTTCTAAAAAGAATGGCAAAACAAAGGTAAAAATGGGATAAAAGAAAGAAATAAAGAAAGAAAGAGTTGGAAAAAATATGGCGGAAAATTGGTTCTTCAAAAACAACAGCAGAAGAAAAAAAAATAGAAGGCTGTTCTGAGAAATTCCATTTCAAATATTGCATGGGAAATTTAATAAATATTTTTTCTCCTTTTCTGTAAATTTAAATATAAATTCACTGGATAAAATGATAACAAGAAAATAAAACCAAAGCACAAATAAAGCAATATTTAAAGTAAATGATAGTAATTATCATTTAGTTGAAACTTTTTCATTTTTCCTTGGAGTTAGCGACGTCCTATCTTTAAATGGACACATAATTCTCTCGAGGTGAAGAAAGTAGAAAGACACTTTCAAGGAAAACAAGAGAAATAATAATAATAATAATAATAATAATAATAATAATAATAATAATAAAAATAATAATAATAATAATAATAATAATAATAATAATAATAATAATAAACACCACAATAATACTAAAGATGGTTAAATCAAATAGGAAGAAAATGAGAGAGATGGTGTTGTAGTTGGCAGCTATCTCACATGAGAGCGTGCAAGGAGAGAAGAAAGAATATTTTATTGAACATTAAATAGGGAAAGAATATAAATGAGGGGGAAAGAAAACGGGGGATAAAATATTTACAAATTGGTAAATAAGCGAGGGAGAGGGGAGAGAGAAAGCGGGAAAAAGAAAGAAGGTAAGAAAGGAAGTAAATATAAAAACAAATAAGAGATGAGGAAAAGGGGAAAGGGGAAAGGAGATCATGTCGATAATAATAAAGAAAAGTGCAGTAAAATGTAAGAGAAGCAGAGAGAGAGAGAGAGAAAGAGAGAAAGAGAGAGTGAGAGAGAATTCGTAATAAGGAATGATTTAAAATGAGGCGGACGGTGAAGAGAAAATAAAGGGGAATGTTATTGAATTGAAATAAAAAAAAAAGATGAAAAAATTTAGTGAGACAGAGGAAGATACCAAGAGAGAGAGACAGAGAGAGAGAGAGAACGAGAGTGAGAGTAAAAAGAAAAATTACAGTCGCAGAAATAAGAGAGAGAGAAAGAGATATATAGAGAGAGAGGGAGAAAGAGAGAAATAGAGATCAAATGCTTAACCATC
>OZ010585.1:51586090-51596090 GCA_963932145.1 Acanthosepion lycidas
GAAGAAGAAGGAATAGTAGATGATGAAGAAAAAGTGAGATTATACTGATAATAAGAAAGAAAAGCATTAAAAAGGAAGAGAGAGGGAAAGAGAGAGGGAAAGAGAGAGGAAAAGAGAGAGGGAAAGAGAGTCGTTGCGAGAAATTATGTAAATTGATCGGAGAATATAAGTAAAAAGAAAATAAAAAAAAATTATTGATTATTAAGAAAGAGCAAGAGAGAATCAGATAACTATAGGATAGAGAGGGTGAAAGACAATGAGGAATGAGTGAGTATAAGAGAGTGAAGGAGAGAGAAAGTAACAAAGAAAGATGCAATAAGATCAACGCAATAATAATAATAATAATAATAATAATAATAATAATAATAATAAAGCAAATGCAATGGTCAAATGCAGAAACGATGACATGGTTAATACTCTGCCCGTACCAAAAAGCTAATATAGACAAACTCCTTACCCATCAGTGGTTACGCAGGGAAGGATTAAATGTTGAAACCGAAAATTTTATTCTTGCTGCACATGGCCAATGCTTGCTAACATACTGTGAATATGTGTTAACACGAAATCCAGATACTGGGATAAATATCCAGAAAAAATGAACATCTTGAATCAGGTTGCACGGCATTGGAACCCACCGAATATAAAACTCGTCATGACATAGTAGGCCGCTATCTTCACTGGAACATTTGCAACTTTTATGAGAAGGAAACTGCAAGAAATTGGTATGAACACCAACCAGATCCGGTTAGACTTGTAATAATTTTATGGGACTTTACATTACGCACAGACAGAACAATCACAACTATCAGCTCAGATATCGTAATGAAAGACCATGAGAATGCGCTTTTTTTATTGATATAGCAATTCCAGGAGATTGTAATGCATCTTTGTAGATCTTTTTAAAAAAAAAAAACTATCAAAATGCAAAGATCTTGGAAATCTCATAAATATGTCAAATGAGGACATCGATAAGAACAGTTGGAATTGGAGTCTTCGGTTTGATTGCAAAAGGTTCCGATGGACTAAATGAAAGGATTCCTGGTAGCCCATGCCTTCACATTGTTCATGCAAGTACAGCTCACACCTCACGAATGTGTGAACTTTTTTTTTTTAAGCAATACGCCCCGAGCAAGGCGTGAAGCCCCTAGGATGTAGCGGGTTGTAGAAGATTTGGAGCGAGAGCAGATAGGAGTGATAGAAGAAAGAATGAGGAGAGGGATAGTGGGTAGATCAAGGTAACTGGAGATATCGATTGACATTACATTTGAATAGTTGGAGATTATAGCTCCCAGGGAAACAGTAATTGGGAAGGGTGTTCCACAGGCGACAGGTGCGAGGTATGAATCTATTGGAGTAGAAGAGACGGCTACATTTAAAAGTTTCTACAGTGTAAGGGTGGGAGCGGGATGTCAGCCACGTAGGGCGCTTGAATTCATGGAGTCTGGGAACCAGTGAAAGCAGCTCATCGGAGCAATTACCATGGAAGTATTTGTAGAAAATACAGAGAGAGGCGACGGCGCGTCTGTGAGAGAGTGACTGTAGGCGAGATGCCAGATCAGTGCCAATTATATTACATACCCGTCTCTGGATCTCCGAGGTAAACAGAAAGTGCCCCAGACCATATATGGCAGCAATACTCCATGCAAGGGTGAATGATCTTAGGTTGTTTTATTTTATTTACGAATTTTGCACAAATATTCAACGGAAAATATCGTTATCACTTTGGTTAGGACCCAGAAGGAAATGAGTATACAACAAAAAGAAAAGGAAATAATAATAATAATAATAATAATAATAATAATAATAATAATAATAATAATTGTTTCAAGTGGGTGCAGAAATACAACTAAAGCACAAAACACCAACTGAAGCTGCAAAATACTTAAAAGAAGAAAGCAAAAGCAAATGCAACCGATCAGATACAGAAGCAATGGCATGATAAAACGCTTCACGGTCAATACTCTGTCCCTACCAAACAAGCTGATGTATACAACTCCAATCCCCAGTCAGTGGCTACATAGTGCAGGGTTAAATGCAGGGTTTTATTCTTGCAGCACTTAACCAATGCTTGCTAGCTAGAAATTATCAAGCGCATATACTAAAATATTGTGTTAGCCCAAAATGCAGATCTGTGATAAATATCCAGAAACAATTGATCTTCTTGTATCAGGTTGCACGGTATTGGCACCCACTGAATATAAAACCCGGCATGACAGAGTGGGCTAATGTCTGCACTGGAAAATCTACGGTAAAAACGGGAAGAAATTAATATGAACACCACACAGACCCGATTACGGAGATATGACCTGTTACAATTTTATGGGACTACACAATACACACAGACAGAACAATCAAATCTAACCGACTAGATATTGTTATTAGAGACCGCAAACAAACAAAAAAGACTTACTTATTGATATGCCAGTCACTGGAGACCGCAATGTATCCTTGATGACCTTCCAAAAGCTATCAAAATATATGGACCTTGAAATCGAAATCTCAAAAAATGTGGCACATGGGAACATCAACAATCCCTGTTGTAGTTGGAGCCCTCGGATTATTTTGGAAAAAATTCTAGTAAACACATTGAAGGGATTCCTGGAAGCCCATACCTTAAAGAAATACAAAAAAAAATGTTCTCACGAGTACAGCCCTATGTAAAATATGTGTGTTTTTTTTTGTTTTGTTTTTTTTTAATTGGTCAGTGGAAAATGTCATGATGCCATTTCTGACCTTAGGACTGCGGGCGGGACGCGGAAAGAAATGTGTATACCCCAAGAATCAAAGGAAATAAAATAATAATAATAATAATAATAATAATAATAATAATAATAATAATAATAATGGACGTAAATCTTTCAATATTTTTTAAAAGTTAAGAGAAGAGTGCGATTTAAGAAAAGAAAAAGAAAAGAAAAAAACAGTGTTTGAAAATGTTAAACACTATTTCGACACTCTGTCTGCCTTCTTCAAGTTATATTTAAAAATATTTTTTCTACCGTCCTAATATGTCCTAATTTTTATAATTTCATTTACCCTTCCATAAATGTTATCTTTCTCTCTTTTCGTTTTTTTCAGCATTATATTACCCCTAACATTCTTTCTTTCTTTCTTTCTTTCTTTCTTTCTTTCTTTCTTTCTTTCTTTCTTTCTTTCTTTCTTTAACATTTTCTTTCGTCCACTCTTTCTTTGTTATTTTTCTTTATTTCAGTAATTTTTTTTATTTGATTCCATTTTCTTTCTTTCTTTCTTTCTTTCTTTCTTTCTTTCTTTCTTTCTTTCTTTCTTTCTTTCTGCTTTTTTCATTTTGGTTGTTTTTTCGCCTTCTTTCTTTTACCCATTCCTTATTTCACCCCTTCTTCTTCTTCTTCTTCTTCTTCTTCTTCTTCTTCTTCTTCTTCTTCTTCTTCTTCTTATTATTATTATTATTATTATTATTATTATTATTGCTGTTGTTGTTATTATTATTATTGCTGTTATTATTATTATTATTATTATTATTATTATTATTATTATTATTATTATTAAAATCGTTCTAGTTTCCCACGCACACGTAACCAGTAAAGTCAAGAATATACAAATGAACTATTTTCACACGGGACCAGGAGAAGATAAATAAATGTATAAACAAATAAATAATGAAAAGAAAAATCAATAAATAAACAAGAAAAAAACATAAATAAATGAAAAAAAGAATAAATGAAAAAGAAAAGAGAAAGAAACGCTTAAGAAAGTATCATTCGGTGAATCAAGCTTTTGCTCGTTTATGCATGACGACATTAATGGAATGAGCGGGCGCAGAAGATCTTAAAATCTTCATTATTTTTATGATTTGCATTTTCTCCCAATGCTTATATCAACGATTTCGTAATTCTCTTTCTCCTGTTCTTTTAAATTCCTTACTTATATTCTCGTTTTCCTTCTTCCTTTTTTCTTTGTTTTTAAGTGGCAATAAATCGATCTTTACTATGTTTTATTGTCTCCATTCAGTTAATCTAGAGCGGATGAGAAGAGACGAGATGCGACAGATATCTCGCTCTATAAATGGATGCTGAGAATACCATGGACCGAACACGTGAGCAATGAGGAAGTTGGAAAGAGAATGCGGACTATAAATGCCATGTGTAGAAATTAGAAAGAGATATTTGAAATTTCTGGAACAAATCATAAGGAAAATGGGTTTGGAAAATTTAACACACGCAGTACATGTTGAAGGAAAGAGAGGCAGAAGGAAAATTGCAAGTAAATGTGCTTTGATGAATGACCGGCAGAGTGAGGACAAAGAGTGAAAGGAAAATGCTACTTAGAACAACAATTGATAGGAAGTTGTGGAGAGTCATGATCGTCCTCATCCTGGAGATACACTTCACATAGAAGAAAATAAAGAATACTCTTTTCAACGTTTGCATTGGGCAACAAACTCCAGAGAGGTTCCTTCCCTGATCTCTACAAGCTTAACCTCTTCACCTCGAGGGTTAACCGTTATGTGTCTTATATAGCTTCCTAATATACAACCAATACGCCCTTACAATCTCCTCATTTAGTAGCTCTCTTCGGGAGGCACGGTGCAGTAATGGATAACGGCTCCGATTAAGGAATCAGAGAGCCGAGTTCGAATTCCAGTCGAAACCGTTAGAATCACTTACGTGCTAATACCATTGGGAAAGGTATGAATCCTCTTTTTTTTTTTTTTACTATAATTTAACTCTTAAAGAGGCAAATTGTCTAGCAGAACACAGTAAACCAACTTTTATTAGGTTGGTGCAAAAATAATGACGTAATAATGTCGTTTTTTGACGTTAAAAAGTACGTCAAAAACGACATTATTACGTCATTATTTTGGCACCAAGCTAATATTAGCAGACCTAGCAACTGATTCAATAAAATCTTTCCAATTCATATCAACCGAGAATATTTGACTGAGAAGTCGCAGTGAGACACACTCTCCTGGAGGTTCACGACCCTTTCTTGTGGAATATCTGTCGCACTACACCACTTTTGATTGAAACATTCAGCCCCTATTCTATGTTGTAAGTTTTAGTGGAGGAAAAAAAAAGATTCGCCATTTTCACTCCCGAAGACGAAACACGTAAAAATAAATCTCTTACTTTGGTAAATTGCTTATGAGATTTATCTTCGAGGGAAACGCAAACACTGACGAAAAAACAACAAAAAAAAACCAAAAAAAAAACTCAAAAAACTGATAGTGTGTTTAAAATTTAAAGTAAAAATACAATGAAAACTGCAATATCTAGTAAATAATGGTTCTAAACTTAGAATATAAAATTTGTAAAAAAAATGATTCATTTGCGCTCATGATTTCGAGCTCCATTTTAGGAAGGCCTTTATTTTAAGGTTCTTTAACGTTGTTTGAATCAAATCCTAAAACCGAAACTCTTTCTTCCCGATGCCTCTTCTGACAATGGTTAACCGAAAACATTTGTTCCAGAATATCCAGATTTATTTTTTCGATATCTTCATTTCTTTTCAATCTTAGTACCAATAACATTGATAAAGCCTCATATAAAAAGGAGGAAATTTTAAGGCACAACAAAGAAAACGCGTCTATCAATTAAAACGAGTTGAAATTTGGGAGAAGAAACAAAGAAGGGAGTCTTGGAGAATTTAACTCCTACAGGGCATGCTTAAATCGAGAAAATCAAGTAACCTAATCTGAAAGGTTGATTAAATGGTTGAAAAAACAAGTATCCTAGAGAGTTTCCACATATTATTGTCCGCCTAGTGTCAAAGTAGAGCGAATAAGGGTTTTGTACGGACATAATTTTTAAGTGCATCATCATTATTCGACCGTAGTTGGGATCATGGAGCTAATGCGAACGATCCTTTCTTTAGCTGTTTAGTATGTGTTACGCCAAGGCTGCATACAGTTTAGAATTCAGAGTTACTTTCTTCTAGACCTATTGCTATCCAAGCTTTTTACCGTTAGTGACCCTGATTTTGTGAAATAACTGTCATACTCTTCCAGAAAAGAAGAGGATTCGGTATTAGCGCCTGAATGTAGTGGATCCGACTGGAATTCAAACTCGGCTCCCCGCTTCTTCAATCCAAGCCGCTATCGTGTGCCTCCTCTTCGTGCTTAGGAGAAATAACGGTTGACGCTAGATAATTAACCCTAGCACATTAACCATCAATTAAAGTTACACCACTACTAACCATGGGTATATCATACTCGATTTTGAAAATGTCAAAAAAAAAAAAAATATATATATATATATATATATATATATATTAACTATAAATATTTATTTGAAATATTTTATATGCAGGAACTTCAAACTTTGTACTTTCATTTAACATTAATAGGAACTGAAAAACATTATTTAGGTAAAAAAATCAGGTACTGAAAACTGTAATTAAAAATAGGAAAATTTGCGCTGGGTACTATATACCCGTGGTTCGACGGTTAAGATACCGAGATCGTAGTGATTAAGGAAGTATTCATTCAGGAGCCGATAGTAACAGGCTGGGGAATCATTCTGTGGCACTTCGTCGTTCAAAATGGAATAAAAAGGGAATGTGAATATGTCGACACTGCGTACCTGTCATTGCGTGTCTTGGCTGTAAAGGCCTGGACAGGTTGAATGGAGTGGTTCTGAACATTCACTACGACAATAGCGACATATTAGCGAGAAGCTTGCGCCGTTTACTTTGCAGGAAAGGGGTTCTATATTGGGAAATAACTCATCACCCACAAGGCAGTGTAAACATTTTCGAACTCGGTCAGGGCTGGAAAGCGAGAATTGGGAAGCATCGACCCAGACACAACTTTTGTAAACATAGAGAATAGCGGGAGGAATCTAGTAGTTTATAGGGCGTTACAAGGAACCGACCATTTTTCCAGCATCTTTAGCGAGGAGTTTTATCTACGTGGATATACGAGTGACCAGACGAATAATATTTATAATCACCATCTCCTATAGGGCAGTGAATGTTTGATAACTATATCCCAAATGAAAGAGAAGTTTGAAGCGACGGGCACATGGTCCCTTTTGTGGAATACTGGGCATCAATTGGAAAGTAAATGTGAACATCGACAATGTTTTCAGGAAAATGGGAAAATAAAATTAAGAAAGAATCTATATATAAAATTATGTGACTTCTGTTAGTCTGTCCGCCCGCCCGGCTAAAATAGCCGTACATTGAACGATCAAAAGTAATTTTTTGGGAGAAGTGCAAACAGGTAAGTGGGTACAAAGTACAATTGGTTTTACTAGAGTGCATAGATTAGTACAATAAATTTTCATTAAATTTTAGAAAAATTTAAAAGTTTTATTATTTAACATACAAAATACCCCCACTATTAAAAAAAAATAACTTAATGATTAAAATAACAAATACTTATTTAATAAAAATGCAGTATTGTTTTCTGCATATCTTGTTTTTGTAGAGAATAATCCATTTTCCAGTCCGCTCTGTGTTTGCGAGAACTATAAACAAATCACAAGACCAAACGCTGCAAAAGTTGGAATTTGGCTCCAGAAAGAAATATTAAAGCATTGCCAGTTGTATGTTGCATGCTCAAGAGTAAGAAATCCTAAGAATTTATTCTTCACTGGTAAAAAGGAAAAAAAAAATCTTAAAAATATTATTAACCATGGACTCCATTAAAATTAGATTAAATTAAACAAAATTATGCAACCGCGAAGTAGGGTTTGTCAAAGTATTTTCCAAAAAATCATCTTGTTCAGTAGTAATTAGAAGGGCAGTAGATAGCGGTTGACATTGCATTTAAATTTTTGCAGATTAAAATTGGCTGGAAATCATGGAGCCGGAAGGGATTTCCACAAGCGAGAAGTGCGCGAAAAGCATTTGTTAGCTTGCTATTTACGGTTACATACAGCAAGCACAACTGTAAATTGATATGGTCTCGACACCAGTCTAGTACTGCGCTAAAATAAAAAATATGTCTAGGCACTATAGCGCAGAGCAATATTTCTTTAGTAAAAATTACAAAAATGTGGGACAAGGCCAAAAGGGAAGCGAGAAAGGATAGTCTTCTTCTGTTTTATCTTTAAACTTAGCTAACCAAAATCCCTAACCTAAACATACCGCAATATTCCTTACACGAAAACAACGTATTCTTACTTACCATTCTTACTATATCCACCATAATATCTCAGAATCCCCGTGAAGTCCTAACTAAACGCCATATGTATAATTCTTGTCAGTGTTGGTGGGGATAAAAGAACAATTTTAAAATTTAAATCTGTATGTATATATGTAATAGCGATGAGCTCATCCGAACAATTACCATGGTAGTATTTATAGAAAAGGTATTGAGAGGCAACCTTAAGCCGATAAGCAAGTGACTGAATCCGATCTTCCTGATCAGGACCAATAATATAGCTAATTCTTTGGATTTTATCAAGGAGATCAAGGTGAATATTCTGTGCGCGGATGAATAGAGGACTTATAGAAAAAACAACTTATTCTTACTTACCATTCGTACTATATCCACCATACTATCTCAGAATCCCCATGAAGTCCTAACTTATCGCCATGTGTACAATTCTTGTCATTGTTAGTGGGGATAAAAGAACAATTTAAAAATGTAAATCTGTGTGTATATATGTAATAGCGATGAGGTAGTATTTATAGAAAAGGTATTGAGAGGCAACCTTAAGGCCGTAGGCAAGTGACTGAATCCGATCCGCAAGATCGGAACCAATAATATAGCTGATTCTTTGGATTTTATCAAGGAGCTCAAGGTGAATATTCTGTGCGCGGAAGAATGGAGGACTTATAGATATGCAAGATAGATTCTGGAGAGAAAAATTGTCTCGACGACACAATGTATCAATTTTTTTATCAACTGACCTAGCAATGGATTCAATATAGTCTTTCCACATCACGTCGGCTGAGAACGTTAGCAACGAGTCACGTTCCTAGAGGATAGCATCAGTCATGCCGATTAAAGACAGAGGGGGTCTCTCAGATGATTAATGGAGATAATTTTAATTTGGGAGGCGTTAAAATTAACAATCCACCTTTTGCTCTATTTAGAGACAGATCTGAGGTCGCTTTGGACATCGGCTGCCATTTTGATCTTACTATCGAGGCAGGAGTAAATTATTGTGTCCTCATCACAGATACCATCTTAGTGCTAATGTCATATATATATTATTATGTTAAGTATGTAAAACCTGTAAGCATTCACATTGTATGTATGTATTTTTGTATGAACGAAAAAAAAAATCATTCAGTGCTTGCAATCTCCAATAAACAGAAAACGAAAAACATACCGTAAAAGCTCCCTCACTAACTTACTGTATAGAATAAAAAAAATAAAATAAAATAAAATAAATAAATAAAATAAAACGAATGAAAACATTTACCAAACCCACCATGTGAATCAATAGTTTCTTTTATCGTTTGAAACAGTAATGACTCGAGTATTTATATTAGGTTGGTGCAAAAATAATGACGTTAAAAAAATACGTCAAAAACCGTCATTATTTTTGCACCAACCTAATAACTTGCATATTAAATCTTAATTAAAAAAAAAAAAAAAAAGTTTTGGACCAGAATGCTAGGTATAATCCATATAAACACCGAACATTCTCATCGTTAATTATGAATTAATTGAACGGAACTACCCTGGGTCGGGTAGTTCAATAGAAACAGGGCAAAAATAAATGAGAACGGACTAAATCAGGACAATTATTCCGGTCAAATTCGCTACACAATCATTGTTAGAAAGGCTCTTGGGAAATATATGAATCTCTTTTCACCAGGGTTAAATAGCAGGGCTCACTGGGTCCTGTAGTCGTGATTAGCGACCAGTTTAGGAAAAGGAAAATTTCTTAAATCACAACCGGATGTTGCCCTTACGTAGCGCATACGATGCAACCAACGAAAGAATACTGACGGCGCTCGATGAAATAAAGAAAGAGAGAGAGTGAGAGAGAGAGTGAGAGAGTGAGAGAGAGAGAAACAGACAGACAGACAGACAGAGAAATAAGAGCATTACGGGATATCC
>OZ010585.1:51601090-51603590 GCA_963932145.1 Acanthosepion lycidas
ACTAAAAGACAAATTTTAATTATATAAAATAAAATTGAACAAGGTGTGGATGTAAATAAATAGTTCTGCAAGAGTTTAAAATAGAAAAAGCGGAACTCACAGACCCTCCAACAGACGTAAGGAACGTAAAAAAATTTCCTTCTGTCTGCACTGACTGGGCTGCTGACATTTAGTCTAGACAGCTTTAGAAACTCTAAGATGGTGTGTTGATCGAGCAATCTGTAAAACCGAAAACCACGTGTCTTCGTACTCAGAGGCACAAGCATGATTGTCCAGCAAATGTTATTTATATATATATGTATATATTTCACAATATTAAAATATTACTATTAGTAAATTTTTATTTCTATTTTTCTATTTGTTTATTGATATAATATAATATAATATAATATAATATATATATATATTCATATATACACAAATATATATATATATATATATATATATATATATATATTCTCTTTTTAAAAAATATTTGAGAAGCTCACAATACTTTTTTTCTCCTTATACTTTTCTTTTTTTTCTTGCTCCAAAAGAAAATGATAAATTTTTCCTTGATAAAGTTCATTAGAGGACGAAACGGATCAGTAAATAAAACGTTTTTTTTTTGCCATCATATATATATATTACGATCATGGCAACTGTCTGTGTGCGATTTTCATTGTTAATATAAAATGACCGCAATTTAACACTGACGTTAGTTTTGGCGCCGATTTCTGGTGTGTTCTAGATTGAAGCCTTACATCTTTCAGTTGCGAGTCAAACTTTGTTGAATGTTGACGATTTGTCCAAAAATGAATGCCTTAAAGATGGTGGGTGAAAAATTAGACGTTTGCCATATTATGATCTATGGATTTCGGAAAAGATTAAGTGTTGGATCTGGGACAAAAAAACCCCCCAAAACCCCAAAAAACACTCAATAAGGTTTATTTAGGTCGTGCTCCAGCTCTTTCGATGGTCAAATGTGGTTTGGCAGAGTTCGTCAGGGTGATTTTAACTTGAACAAGAACGCCCCCGGCGACCGTACGATGTCGATGACGACTCTCTGCTTGCCATTGTAGAGAATAAACTGAGGATTTCGACGGAACGTTTTTGAAAATCGATAACTCACTGCCTTTTGCCAGATGAAAAGACTTGGGTTCGTTTTTCAAACTCGACTCCTGGGGGCCACATTCTCTGAAGAAGTAGAACAGGTTAGATCATAATTCTGTGACGATTTCTGTGCTTTTATCCTCCCGAATAGAAGCTGTTCTTCTACAGAATTGTCACAGACGATCAAAAAATCATCACTTATGACAACGTCTGACGCAAACGAAGCGGGAAACAAGCTTGTTGCTGTGCCTAGCCCGTGGCTAAAGCGGGTTTGAACCAATGAAGGTATTGTTGTCCGTTTGATGGATTGCAGAGGAAATAATTCTTTTTTACCTTCTTTCAGCCGGCGAAACAATAACTGCAAAGCCGTACTGCGACCAACTCATCAATCGCAATGCGGCTATTCAAGGAAAATGGCAAATTTTGTCAAATCGAAAAGGTTTTATCTTCCACTACGGCAACGCAAGATAGCATGTTGCAAAACAAACCTTGCTGAAACATAAAATGTTAAAATGGGAGACACTCCGGCACATAGAATATTTTGCTGACTTGGATCCTTCGAATTTTCATTTGTTTCATTCGCTACAAAACAATTTAAATCACAAAACACTTGACTCTGAACAGTCAATCGAAAACCACATCACAAGCTTTTTCATACAAAAACACACGAACTTAGTACGAAAATGCCATCAGCATGCCTGGAGAACGATGGGGACAGTTGTTAAAAAAATGCAGAATATGGACTTGACTAATAAATGTTTTTTGTTAATCTGTAAATTTTTATTTTTAAATTTCGGCACGAACATTTGCAATGATTTAATATATATATGGTGCGATTGGTAAATTGTCGCCATTATACACTTTTAATTTCGCGCATGCGCGTTCTTAGTTTTTGATTTTGTCGGGTGCACAATATAGCATAGTCATTTGGTCAGCATATGTCGCAAAAAGAGTACCATAATGCAGTTCACTCCACAAGAAATTTAGAAACATTATGCTGTACTGCTTGGCATTCGCACCGGAAATTTCAATACGAATATTTCACAGTGTTTAGGTGTAAATAAAAGGATAGTTCAGAGGATTCGGAAAAAGTTGGATGATATAACAAGTCAACCGCATGATGTTTAGAGTGATCACTACTGGTGGCGACATTTTGCCTCCAGTCATCTTCCCAGAGGGCCTCAGACTCAATACGGAGGCCTACATCAAGTGTCTTGAGGAGGTAGTGATACCCGGGGACAAAAGGTTGGCTGTTGGAAGATCGTATGTCAGGACTCTGCACCATGCCAGGAGAACCCAGTCATGGCTGTCAGACAATTTCTGTGACCATAACACCCCATACGTCTGGCCACCTAACTCCCCAGACTGCAACCCCTTTGATTATTATGTGTTGGGCGCATTTGAAAGA
>OZ010585.1:51608590-51616090 GCA_963932145.1 Acanthosepion lycidas
GGTTTCACCTAAACGGATCGTCAGGGAAAGTTTGGCCTACCTAGGTGTATCTAGGTCTGCTCTACGGTTGTATTGAGCTCTTTTGTTAGTTAGTTGTTTACTCGTATCGGGGTTTTTTCTTTGGGCTTCAGACCTACATCTGTGCGATTTTTTTCGGCAGAAGTTCATGTTTGTAGGTCTTTCTTTTTTTAAAACCTTTTTTTCCCTCGAGATTGATTTGATTATTGGCAAATCAAAAATTCGAGGGTTTTTCGAAACGAGTCTAGTTATCTATCTATCTATCTATCTATCTATATATATATATATATATATATATATATATATATATATATATATATATAGAGAGAGAGAGAGAGAGAGAGAGAGAGAGAGAGACCTTTGTTTTAGAGTAGCTTGACCTTTCACTTTTTAAAAATATTAAAAAGAATAATGTACCGAAAGTTGTGTATAGACCTATTAAGTACGGATACAAAAAAATGAAATCTCACACTTCAACAATTTTTTGAGCATTTGGCATCAAAGATCGGAGACAAAAAATGCACTGAAAATTCCTCGATTTTGCAAGATTTGGCCTAAGTATTGATGAGAAAACCAAACAATTTCAGTATTTAAAATGTAATTTTATTTCATCAATAATGAAGCAAAACTGGCTCCAAGATTGGAAGATACATCAACCCTGATCAACGCAATAGCATACCGTATAATTTTGATAATTCTATAAGGCCCTTTGGGATGCTTTTTCTTGCCATTTTTATTAAAATAACTGAAAAAGAAAATATATGTATTATCAGAAATTACACAAATAAATATTTTTCAAAATAAATTTGAAAATAAAGTTCGAAATACTTTATTAAATTAAAAGTAATGTTTAATTACATAAAAGTAGAATTAGTTCCGTGATTAGCTCGTAAACAGGCTTTTTAATAAGACACACTAACTTTAAAAATATAAACAAATTACAATAATTATAAAAGTTGTGTTTTTTAAATAGTTAAGTATATTTTGATGAAAAATACAATAGATATTTGTGCGAGTTAAAAGCGTAAAAAGTAAACAAAAATAAAACGAACTTACAAGAGGAGGTAAAAAGCGGTAAAAACCGAAGAAATATCCAGTAAATTAGTGTGTTTTCTTTATTTTATTTTTGGTAACTTCATTTAATTTATTAAGAGAATAGATACTAAACTTAAAAATTTCCATTATTAAGCGTATTTTCGTATTTTCTTTTCGTTATGGCTCGCGTTTAATTTAACCTACACACGTTTTCGCTGACACCGATATAATGCTAAAAATAGCAATTTATTTTGTATTTAAGTTTCATTCCTCAAATAAATAAGTTTCGTGGTAATTTATGACGTTATTTTGCAACTTTCTTCGAGTTATATTTTTCACTGTTCCAAAATCGATATATATATATATATATATATATATATATATATATATATATATATATATATATATATATATACATATATATATACATATATATATATATATATACATATATATACATATATATATATATATATATGTATATATATATATGTATATATATATGTATATATATGTATATATATATATACATATATATATATACATATACATATATATACATATATATATACATATATATATATATATATATATATTAATAATATTTCATTAAGGAAATTTTTTTCTGAATATTTTAGTGTTACATTCCTTGTTGGCTGTGGGGCTATGTAATTTAAAAATTGTGTATTTGGGCAGCAATCATTCTTTTATACAAGTTTCATTAAAAATGACCGACAAGGCACTGCAGTTAAAAAAACAAATTCCTGAATGGTAGTGTTACTTTCGTTGTTGGTTTGTTTTTAATGAAACGTGTATAAAAGAGAGATTGCTGCTCAAATACACAATTATTGAATTACATAACCCGGCAATTAACAATGATATTAACACTGCAACATTCAGGAAAAAAAAACTTAACCACAGTACCTCGTCAATCGTTATTAATAAAACTTGTAGAAAAGAAGGATTACAACCCAAATACACACACCACCCTAGCAGTTACCATGGAAATTTTGATTTCAATAATGAATATGCTATTAAAACACGTAAATTTCAGAAATAAGTTATTTCCCCAAAAATTTCGCTTGAAGATCGAACAGAGCTTACTTTAATTCAATTTAATTCAAATAATTATACTGAGGTTTTCGGCTCTTGTTTTGAAACATGAGAACTCTTATGTAGCGTGTTGGAATCATATTTTTAAATAAATAATTATATTTATGCTCTACTTTTGTATCAAGCACTATTTTTTAAGAATAATAACAAAAATACTAAAGAACTTTGGATTATTTACCTAGCCAGTTCTTTCCTATTTTCTATATATTTTCACACATATTTTCTATATATTTCCTCTTGGTAGCTGGGGAGATTACCGTTTGATTCGACTTGCTTTCCTGTTCGGATGTAGAAAGAAAGGCTTTATTTTGTCTATTTTAACCAAGCACGGACACTATTCTCAGATTATTTTTCTCCACAAGCAATATCAGCTCAGTTGCTTCTAACCGACCATCTCTGTGTCGAGGGACTCTTCTGTTGACATTATATAAATAGAATTTTATCTGAGCTTATTGATAATTGATAGAGCTCTATCGCTATTCGATGGTTAATTCAATATTACCGCCATTTTTGATATTACGTGTAAAGTAGTTTTACAAATGTAATCACATTGTTTACGTCCCTATATGTCAGGCGTAATAATTTAATATCGATCCTAACCAAATCGAAAACCTACAATAATAATAATAATAATAATAATAATAATAATAATAATAATAATAATAATAATCGAAGTATGAAAACCTGGAAGACAAAATAGAAAAAAAATGTGGAAATTGAAAACAATAATTCTCTCAGTCATAGAAAGTGCGCTAGGAATGATAAAAAAGGAATACAAGAACACATTGAAAGAATCCCTGGAAATTCCCGCTAAAGCGAAATATAAAACTTGTTTTGATAAGTAAAGCCCACACACTAAGAAGAACTTTGTTCATGTAACGCTAGTGTTGTTATGGGAGTTAGAAAAATAAATCATGAAATGTAGGTATAGCGACAAAAAATACCTGCCTCTGATCTTCCCGCATACTTGTTACATCGTGTGATCATAGCAAAAATCGAAATATACTACTACTACTACTACTACTACTACTACTACTAATAATAATAATAATAATAATTGAAAACTTATAAACTTTTAATATCATTTTTTGAGCGAATACGGCAAATAAAAAATATGTAGACATTTGATTCTAAAAAGTTGGATAAGATTTTTTTTTTCATCATCTTTGATGACAGCCCAAAACTCAGGTGTAAAAAGAGAAAAATGAAACTCCTATTTTCAGCAGTGAACATTCAGGAATTGCTAGTAATTTTCAGCAGTAAAGGTTAAATAGTAATTTAAGAAAGGGCTTCACTTTCACATATAGTAAACACAGTACATTTCCAGTTACTTTATGCAAAAAAAAAAAAAAAAAAAAATAACATTTTATCTGTCATTAAATATGCCGTTTTTTTTTTCTCACTTGATTTTGTAACTTTTAAAACCCGTCATTTCAAAGACGTTTAATTAGTGTCCCTGGGTTGCTAATTTCGCTCTTAAGCTAATGAGAGAGTTAATGAATGAGAACACAGTTATCTTGGGTTCGAACCGGGTGGACATAACTTGAACGAGATTTCAGCACCTTCTCGTTTAAGAGAAAAGTGAGTTGAGGTTACTGTCCTTAAATTTTCCCCCCATCTTAAATGCATCAAACTTTACAAGATTTAAAATGAAATAATCAGAAACATTTGAAATGGCAATCGCATCATTATCCAGATTCTAAATTTAGATGGGAAAAAAATTAAGACTTTTGAAGACGAGGAGGAAATGTTGTTAAGTGAATGGAGGCAAAAATAAAAAAATAAAAAAAAAAATAAAAATAACAATCTCAGTTCAGGGATTTGGAGGGATGAGAATTTATTTCAATCAAAATTTTGTGAGAAAATATAAAAATTGGAAAGTTGATTTATAATTTTGGTTAAAATTAAATTGTAGTGCAATCCATGAGAGTAAAAAAAAAAAAAAAAATACAAAAATAAATTATAGATAAATAAACTTTTAAAATAATGTAAAAATTTAAATAAATTAATTAATTAAAATGAAAAGAAAAAAATGAGAAACAAAAGGAATGGTAATAACGTTTCACTATTAGGAAGAGAAGAAGAGAGTAAAGAAATAAATAAGAAAGAAAGAGTTAGAGAGAAAGAGAGAAGGAAATAAAAGAAAGAAAGAGAAAGAGAGAAGGAAAAGGGGAAAGAAAGAACGAAAAAAGAAAGAACGAAAGAAAGAAAGAAAAAAGAAAGAAAATTTTACACGAAAGAAAAAAGCGGCATCATGAAAAGAGATTAAAAGTGGTTAACTATAGACGAAAAAGAAAGAAATAACAAACAAAAGAATGAATGAAAGAAAGAAAGAAAGAAAGAAAGAACGAAAGAGAGAAAGGAAGAATGAAAGAAATTTATAAAGAAAAAGAATACAAAATTATCCGAAAAAGAGAATTATAAAAATGATTAAATGTAGTCAACTATAAAAAGAAAGAAAACTAACGAAAGAAAGAAAGAAAATATGAAAGAAAGGATGAAAGAAAGAAAGACAAATTTATACACGAAAGAAAAATGAGACTTATAAAAGAGATTAAAAGGCGTTAACAATAGATAGAGATGGAAAAATGAAGAACAAATTAAAGAAAGCGGAAAAGAAAGAATGAGAGAAAGAAAGAAATCTATACACGAAAGATAAAAGAAGATTATAAAAAATGAAACTTTTAACTTTGAAGTTAACTATAGATAAAAAAGGAAAACTAATGGACACAAGAAAGACTGAAAGAAAGAAAGAATGAATGAAATAAATAAAGAATAAAACATTATACACGAAAGAAAAAAGCGTATTATAAAAAGAGACAAAAAGAAGTTATTAGGTTGGTGCAAAAATAATGACGTAATAATGTCGTTTTTTGACGTTAAAAAATACGTCAAAAAACGACATTGTTACGTCATTATTTTTGCACCACCCTAATAAATGGATTAAAAGGATTTAAATAAATGAAAAAAGAAATTAAGAAAGAAGTAGATAAGGAAAAAGAAAGGGTAAATTGTGCGAGAAACAAATTTGGATGATGTAAAGGAGATTAAAAGAATTTAATTATGAAAATAGAAATGAAGAATGAAAGAAAAAAGAGAAAGGTTTAAGTGTATAAAAAAGAAAAAAAATGAAAATTATGAAAAGAAGAATAAAAAAAATATTTATAAAGAAAAAAAACGACAAAAAAAGAAATACGGTAAAAAAAAGTTAAAACACACATACGTACGTACATACATAGAAAAGAAACCAGAAAGGTATATATATAAAGAACAATTGAAGTAAAGTATGAATCTGCCGGGGGGGAAAAAAAACAAAAAAAAAAACGATGAAAAATATTTAAAAATACATTAAATAATTAAAAAAAAAAACTAAAGCAGTGATAAAAAAAAATAGAAAAGAAAAAAGAAAGAAAAAAAAGATAAAGGAAATATACAAGAAAATCTAAAGAAATAAATTTAAAAAAGTAAAAAAAAAAAAGAAAGAAAGGAAAAGGAAAGACGAAAGAAATATAAAATGAAAGAACGAAGAGAAAGAATGATAAAGAAAAAGTTTAAATAAAATAAGAAAGGAACAAAAAAGAGAAAAGAAGAGAGAAAAAAATATGCGATTTCGAAGAGAAATCTAGCGAGCTTCAGAAATGCAAGCCAAGACGACTTTAGAATGATGTTAAGTAGTTTTAATTTTCCTGTTCTTAGAGTTTGGGAGTAATTAAAACTTTCGATAAAGATACAATAACTTCCATCTCAAAATTTATTCTTATAATTATTATTATTACTATTATTATTATTATTGCATAAGTAATTAAGGCAACTGACTATTTGGGACATTCTCTCATCGTCACGTAAAGAAATAGTTGGTTAGTCTATTATTTTTTTCAGACTAAAAAAAATTCTTTGTTCTTATTACTGTCCAGAGCAGTGTAGTCAATACGTCATAAGAACTAAGTGTGATACATTTGACGGAAATCTACCGGTTTAAGTCATGATTTTAAGAAGTACGCGTTATTTGCGCATGATCAGAAGAACTATATTAAAACAAGGTACTCTATTACTAACACATACGCACACATACACACAAGCGTTTTGAGTCGTTATCATGCAGCAGGGTCCAGAAAGCCATTCCAAGAAAATCATGACTGCTCACTCGTTGCATCATACGGCAGGTCTAAGGGAAACTTTTAAAATGACATTTGGTACGCTAAACTGGAAGACCGTGATTAATGAAGAGAGACACCGCGTTGCCGAATACTGAGTCGTGCTAAGTCTTTCTGCCGATGAGAAGCTATTATTATCTACGTTATTTACAGCCGGACTAATGTCCTCATCTTTGTTGATACTATTGCAACGTTTCGGGTATTGTATAACGCAACTGGCCCAGCTCGATCCTGGGTCCTTCCGATTCTGGTCAGTACTGATGGTTACCTGCTTGCCGCTTCGTTGCATCATCTGCTTCTGCCCCACGTTGTGTTCCTTGATCACAGAGCAATGAAGATTGAATTTCGTCCGTACTCGAGCGCTGGGTCGAACGACTGCAAAAGCGTGCTACAAAAGGAAAAAGAACGTTTCCTCTGGCAAAAGTAAAAATGACAACAAAATAAGGAAGAATGTCGCCGGGTTAATTTTCAGTTGGTTTATATAGTTCTTGATACAACAAAATTAAGCCTTCCCGTTAAAATCTCTATCGTAATACTTTGCCATTTTCTTCTAGACTTTAGAGCGGCTTCAAAACAAAAAAGCAATGTTAGGAATTCTCTCGGCAGCAGGTCATACGGCTTCTGGCTTCACCTGGCTTCTGGTTTGGGGGTCGCCTATGTACCCATTTATATGAATTTCGCCAGACTTCTACTGTATCTCAAGATTCATTATCTTTCCAATTTTGGAGAAACGATACTGACCTTCAAACAAAGACGCCCTCGGTCGGTCTCTTATAATACGATCACGAAACGGAACGCTGATCTTAAAAAAAAAAATCAGTTATTCTGTTTTGATTAGTCTTATGTCTATCGTCTTTTCATGTTGACTTGAATATCGTCTAATTTTAATTATGTTTTTATAACTATGTCTTGAAGAAGGTCTACTAGACCGAAACGTCTGACGTCGACATTGAAACAACATTAAAACAGCATACTTGCATATTCGGATCTTTGTTTTTCCATATTTTTCTTCATACTGTCGGATCTATATCCACATATTTGCTTACAATATATATATATATATATATATATATATATATATATATATATATATATATATATATATATATGGTGCATTCCCCCGTCGTTTTCGACGTATGAGGGTCAAGCAACTCAGTACCTAGGCACCAACATCCTAGAC
>OZ010585.1:51621090-51691090 GCA_963932145.1 Acanthosepion lycidas
ATGTGATATCTACCGATTTTCGTACTAAAGAAATTTACCTATAGTGATATACTAAGCGTTGCTTAGATGTGGCACAACGCCAGAAAGTGTGGAGCACCCATTGAGGAACGAACTCACCACCCAGTCGTAACTGATCTAGCGAGACAAGCTTGCTAATCATTGCACCTCATCGAAGTGCCCTAAAATGATTTACTAAGCGTAACTTAGATGTGGCACAAGGCCGAAAGTGATGAGTACCCAATGAGGATCAATCTCACTACTAAATTGTAATTGATCTAGAGAAAATTGTAATTGATCTTGCTAATCATTACACCACATCTAAATCTCCTAAAATGATTTACTAAGCGTAGCTTAGATTTGGCACAAGGACACTATTGAGCACCTATTGAATATGGAACTCACTATTCAATTGTAAGTTATCTGGGAAGACAAGATAACACCACGTCGGAAAAATTCTTACAATCTAAAAATATTTCCGGAATTTAAATAACCTGCCATGGGTTGATAAATCGTAAAAAAGAAAGAATGGAATCAAATTAAATACTATACCACATTTCGGTTTTGTAAGCGTAGATTATGTGTGGCACAGGACCGAAAGTGTGCATCCCCCAGTGAGTATAGGACTATTTTCAGTTATAAATGATCCAGCGAGAGAAGCTTGCTTATCATTACAACACGTCGAAGTGCCCTAATATTTTTTTTCTAACTGATTTTCTAACCGTAGCTTAGGTGTGGCTCAAGGTCAAACGTGTTGAACACCCAGTGAAGATCGAACTTGTTACTCAGTCGTAATTGATCTAGCGAACTCTTACAATCTAAAAAAAATATTTTCTGACTTTAAATAACCTGACAAGAGACAACAAATTGCAAAAAAATTAATGAATCAAATCAAATTAAATAATACACCACGTCGAAGCGTGACAAGCTTGTTAACCATTACAAGCCGGAAAGAATTCTTACAATCTAAAAATATGTTCTGACTTTAAATAACCTGACAAGGGTCGACAAACCGTAAAAAATGAATGAATCAAATCAAATTAAATAATACACCACGTCGAAGCGTGACAAGCTTGTTAACCATTACAAGTCGGAAAGAATTCTTACAATCTAAAAATATGTTCTGACTTTAATTAACCTGACAAGGGTCGACAAACCGTAAAAAATGAATGTATCAAATCAAATTAAACAATACACCACGTCGAAAAGAGACAAGCTTGTTAACCATTACACCACGTCGAAGTGTCCAAAGTTACCTATAACCTAGAATGCGAGATTATTTTTTATTCAGTTTTCAAACGATTAATAACTTGCGTTGTGAGGTAATGGATATCGGCTCAGAATAAGAAATCGGAGAGTTCGAATTCCAGTTGGGTTCGTTATATTCACTTAGGCCCATATACCCTCGAGAAAGGTTGAAATCTATCTCTTCTCTTTCTGCCTATGGGTTGAATAGCAGGGAAGACTAGGTTCTATAGCCTTGGTTGGCAACCAGTCTACAGCCGAAAGGAACAGCAACCTACTGAGGGAAAATCTTCCGCCTAGTCAGTCATGAATCGAAAGTGACAAGGTCACGTATTGTATGCTACTTTACTGGGCGACGGAATTAACTGGTGAATTTCAGTAGAGATCAAATGTTACCAACGTCTGTCAGTGGATAAAAGCGTTGGTTGAAGTAATCAAAAAGTGACTTAACCTAAAGAGTTGTGAGTTCAATACCTAACCACAGCAGACGTAAAAAAAAACAAAAAAAAATAAACAATAAAAGGTACATGGAGAGTTGAGTTTCTAAAGGCTCTCAACCGAAACTGAGATATCCAGAAAATGAATGGCACGTGGAACGAACAATCTACCCCGTTGATTGAATAAAGGACTCGGTTCGAAATTCTAGCGTATATCACCTGAAGAAGGCCGGGGTCTTCAACTGCCGAAACGTCGTGTGTATGACAATAAAGATGAGGACATTTGTTAATTTAAATAGTGTAAATAAATGCTAACCAAGTTTTCACAATGTCATACTACAGCATTTCAATATTACGCCATCTTTTTTTTTTTTTTTTTTTTTAATTTTCCTAGGCTTTAATTCCACGATATAAAAATTCTCCGGTCATTAGGGACAGGTTTTCCCAGCAGAATGAATTGCTGAACAGACTCTTCGTGAATCGATTAGACAAAAAAAAAAAAAAAAAACCTGTTTAAGGTCACAGGGGATAACGAGGGAAATTTGTCCGCATGTAAATAATCAAAATACTGATAATTCTTTATCGTCTAATCCAATAGTTCTCATCCATTTTTTTTTTTTTCACCAATGGACCATTTTTACTCTTAATTTTTTTTTTTTTGTGAACCCCCATAAACATTCTTTAAAAAAAAATATATATTTTTCTACTAAAAGATGAATTTAGGAATTGTATTATAGAAATAGTAAATGTATATGCTCTATTTTGAATTAAAACAAATTTAATGAAAATAAACTTATATTTAAATTTCTATGGAACATTTATATACACTAATAAAATAACTCATAATATAAATTGTTTTAAAATGTGTGAGTAATTAATGAATTTATAAAAGTGGGGATTTATTCAATGTGATCCCTGTGGTTGATGCTGCTCTGTGAGTTTTTTTTTTATTTATATTCGGCTCCATCGAATATCCACGATATTTGAAAATCGACCCTTTTCCTCATGTTGAATCTATTAGGTTGGTGCAAAAATAATGTCGTTTTCTCACATAGTAACATATGTGAGAAAACGACATTATTTTTGCACCAACCTAATATTAATATATTAATTCATTTATATTAATATTTTATTTTATTAATATTTAAAATAATATTATTGATCATTATTAATATATTAAATTAATGTATATAATAAATTATAATCGTTATATTATTTTCCTTTATATACATAATCCTTCCTTTATATACATATATATATACGTGTGTGTATGTGTGTGTGTGCGTGTATGTGTGTGTATCTGTGTGTATCTGTGTGTGTGTGTGTGTGACCTTTCCTTTCTATATATCCTTCTCAGTTTTTATTCAACTTTTACAATCAAAACATCCGGTATAGTAAAAGGGACCCTTGATCTAGTTTTACAGTTTTTCTATTTTTAATATTTTAATATCTCTTATATTACTGTAGAAATTCCAATTCTCAGTTATAACTGGAACCGTTCCGAAGTTAAATTTCTCTATGGATCACTAAAATATTACCGTGAACCCCCAATATGCTATTTTTGTGTGGACCCCCCAATCATGTTACATGAACCACCATGGTCCACATGAACCACGTTTGAGAACCACTGGTCTAAATAGTTTGGTTGATTAGCAGCATATCAATCCTATGGGTTATTTAATACCGAAATCCAAATCCTTTGTGCGCAATTTTATAACAAGGATTTTAGTGAAACCACTAATCAACCCATAGCTGGCGGGTGGGGGAAGGAGTGGTGGATTGTTGTCTTTCCCAGGGGTTATTCGCGCGTAAGTGAATATATCTTGAAACTCGACTCTCCGATTAACAATTCCGAACTGTTATCAATCACATCACATCCAAGCTTACAGTACCCGGTATCCCCAAGCGGTCACCCATCTGACCAGGACCGAAGTTGCTTAACACCAGTGATCGTACGGGAACCGGTGTTTTAACGTGATCTGGCCGTAAGCCATATGCTGTCATATAGCATATATAAATTAATTATAGATGCAATTTCCAACCCTTCAAATTCACAATTCTGAGCGGGGAAGTAACTGTTTTCCGAAAGCCCCTAATAATGTATTATATTAAAATTTTTGACATCAGTTCTTTCTAGAATTAAATCTGTTAATTTTTTTTTATCCTTTTCTATAATCGTATGGGAACCTGTATTTCAACGTGATGTGGCCGCTTGAACTAAATAGTGTCACAGTGAAAATTAATTTTGATGGTTAAATAAAATTCACAAAAACACAAAAATAATTACATTAATATTTACATTATTTACATTGTTCGGGCTGTTTTCCTCATCCGAAAATGGATATTTGAGTTCAAGGGAGATAACCGAGACATCAGGAAGAGGCATGGCACGTGGAACTAGAGCAATCTACCCCGGTGGACGAAATAAACGGTTCAGTTCGATATTCCAATCAACTGAACAACGGCCGAAACTTCGTGAGCATGTCAATAAAGATGGAGACAACAGACCGAACAATGCAAAAATAATGTCGTTTTCTCACATATTTCTATGTGAGAAAACGACATTATTTTTTCATCAACCTAATAATAAAACTTTATTGTACTAAGCTACGCATAAATAATAAAACCAATTGTACTTTTTAACTCCTTATGTGTTTGCACTTCCCCTCAAAGGGTGGGAAGAACAGACAGATGGACTAAAGGAAGTTTATCTTCATACCCAGGACACGTGTGTGTGTGTGTGTGTGTGTGTGTGTGTGTGTGTGTGTGTGTGTGTGTGCGTGTGTGTATGTGTGTGTGCGTGTGTGTGTGTGTTTGTGTGTGTGTGTGTGTGTGTGTGTGTGTGTAAATTTCTTCACCAATAATAGTTGAACAAACGTAGAAGAGAGACAATTATCTCGATCTATTTTTTACCAGCGTCCACTAATTATATTCAAAATCGGATCATGTTAACTCTGACGAATCTCTTACAACCATTTTTTTTTTGTTACAAACCATTCGTCATATATGGAAATTGATAATTATTATAAGTTTTGGTTTTGTACTTTATAGAATAGCGTGAAATACAGATACAAAAAAAAAAAAGAAGTCACACACACACATGTGCTGGATTCGATTTCAGCATTATTTGATGTAATCATTTTATTAACGGATTCTTTTCATTGCTGGGAGATTTCTTAATTTAATTACGTAAGATTGGACGAACCATCAAACATTGATTGTAGTTTCTTGTTTATTTAGTTATGCTTATTTGGTTTTATTAATTTTGTTTAATGACATAGCAGCACCTCTATGAGTTTTTTCTTGGTTTTGCTCCCTAGCTTCCCGTTGCATATTCTATTAGGTTGGTGCAAAAATAATGACGTTTTTCGACGTATTTTTTAACGTCAAAACACGACATTATTTTTGCACCAACCTAAATATAAATATTTTCAAGGTAATAAGCTTTCCTCTTTATTACATCGTCTTCACGAATTGAAATTCTATACTAGGTTGGCAGTTAGGTCTCTTAGTTTCCATATTGAAATTGCTAGTAGTAACCACAAGTAATACGCTAATAGTATCTTTTATAGTATAGCAGTTATCGATTGTGTAACAATCTTTCGGCTTGCTGCTTTCCTGTCAACTACGAGCTTCAAAATTTTAAATGCAATGTCATCTTCTGTCTTCTTGAATTGCTTTCATTGTTTTTATTGTCTTCTCTGTTATTTCACCCTCAGTGTACATCATGTTTCGACGTGGCTTTCATTGTTTTATTTGGAGGTGAAATGATTTAAAAAGAGAAAAAAAAATAGGTCAGATAAGTAAATACCTTCAAGCGGATGGTGGTTGTTTCTCGAAAGAGGCGTAAAAAACAGAACTAGGAACTGTAATAATTTTTGAACAGTGAGAAAAAGGTGATCCTATGGACGACGACATCGAAGATAAAAATATCTACTATTAAATGAAACTGTCATAACGTCTGTCTTTGACAAGAACAGAGAAATATATGATAAATATCTATCTATCTTTATTATTTATTTTAGCATATTAAAACAAAAACATGTTAAAAATCTCCACACAATTCTGATCGTGTTCCAACGCATGGAAATGCGTTTCCTCAGGCAATTGTAAATTAATGGCAAGTGAACGATTAATTTTAACAGTATATATATATATATATATATATATATATATATATATATATATATATATATATGACACTATTTAGGCCGCTAGAAGGAAAGAAGAAAAAAAAAGGCGAGAATTAAAATTAGGTGACACTAAGCAATGTTATTCTTTTTTAACAAAGAAAAATGCTAAAGGCTTTATTCTCATTAGCGAGGAAGGTAAGGTCGCGGATGTGTCGGATTTGATTTGATTCATGACGGCGCACCGAATGGTGAAAATTCCAGGTCGTTCACGTGACCTACAGGGCAGAATTCTAAATAGATAAAAATTAACTGGGTCGCAGAAAAATGTCCGATTGGAACAACCGCAGAATTACAAAAACAAAAGATTGAGCCATTGGCTATCTACGAATATCTTTGAAAAAGGCATCTGTTTTGTGCCAGGAGCTGGCTAGGATAAGAAAATTATTTTATCAGGAATAATTAACGCCAGAATGCGATCTCATCAGATGATCACCCACTGGTGAAAAGTCTCGATTGATAAAGTCCAGGTGATTCAGTTAAGATAAGAATCTAAGGTTTGTTGTAGAGCAGAAGAAAGGGAAGAAAGGAAAAAGAAAAAAAAGGAAGATAATTTTTTTTTTCTTTGAGCAAGATTTTTTAAACCGAGGCTAGTCTCGCCACACCCACGCCGCTGAGCGCCCATTGGCTGGATGGCGGCATGAGCGTTAGGCGGAGGTAATCATGTGAAGAAGGAGGGGAGGCCTGTTGCGCCCCCCTGAAGGGATAGGTGTGAGATGCCACTGTGAGAAAGAGGGGAAACCCGTTGACACCCTCTGAGGGTATGGTGAGATACCAATATGAGAACAGAAGAAGATGGGAAGACGAAAGACTTCCAATAATGGAAAATAATAAATTTTCCCGACCGAAAACAAAGAAGTGGATTGTGGATTTAGAATTATCAAGGAACCTCAAACCCCGACAAGCCCACTCCGGTTTTGGTCGGCGTCCATATAAGCAGAGTCGCAGCGAGTGAAAAGCAGTTAAGTACCAGTTCGAGTTCCAGTTAATTTCGCAGTGAAGTTCGCAGCTGAGTTGAACTGAGTTGGGCCCGCCTCGCAAAAAGCTGACTGAAAGATTCCAGGCATCACGACCTCCACTTCTAGCCAAGAACAATTTATTTTTGAAGAACGACTTAGACTCACACCACCAAAACAAGTTTTACGAATATCGCCTGAAGATACACCAAGAACCAGTTTCTTGAAGAACAAATAACTTAAGATGTTAAGACTCGCCTAACAAACACAAAGTGTCACGAATCCATATAGAGGGTTGGGAAGAAGACGCAGTCCTGTATTCAGCGACCAGATATAAAATATTGTTATCCTTTTTTAACACATCTGAACTTTTCGAGTTATTATTTTCTTTTCTTTTACATATACTTGTGCGGTGTTGCCCTTGATCGAACTCGGCTTGCATTACGGCCCGGCGACTGATTTGATTGATCAAATCACAATGTGGGTTGGTTAGACTGGAAATCAAAACAGTTACTTCGGTAACCAGACATTGGAGGCGAGCTGGGAACGACAAGGCTGATAGCGAATCTAACCAGATTCCCATCCGAATCACCAAAAGGTTAAAACGTCACTTTTGATGCCGCGACCAATACCAAGCCTGTTGGTCGTCACAGGACAGGATAGCACGACGGACGCAGACAGGCAGACGTCACATTTGGCGCAGCGACACCGGGGGACGTCACATATATATATATATATATATATATATATATATATATATATATATATATATATATAAATATATATATATATATATATATATATATATATATATATATATATATATATATACTGTTAAAATTAATATGGATACATATATATATTATATATCGAATTAAGTAATTCGATATATAACGAAATATCAAATTAAGTAATTCGATATATATAATATATATATATATATATATATATATATATATATATATATATATATATATATATAAAAAGTTTGCAAATGGTTTGTCGTTTAGCTGATTGATGTTGCCTTCAGCATCACTTCAGCGTTTCTCCGTTCACTTATCAAGGATTATCAACTTTCTTTCAAACATGCTTGAAAGAAGTGATGCTAAGTATAAAGCCTTCAAGAAAGATATTTCTCATATATATATATATATATATATATATATATATATATATATATATATATAGATAAATAGATAGATAGATAGAGAGAGAGAAAGAGTATGCGAGGGGTAAATTGTCGCCATTCTGTATTTTTAATTTCGCACATGCGCTTTGTTTGTTTTTGATTTTGTCGACTGCATATTATAGTAAGGTCAGTTGGATACCGTCTGTGAGGAAAAGATCACCATGACGCAATTCACTGCGCCGAAAATTTGGAAATGACATGCTGTATTGCTTGGCATTCGCTCCGGAAGTTCTAATACGAACATTTCCGAGTGTTTGGGTGTCAATCTGTGGACAGCGCAGAGGATTCGGAAAAAGTTGGACGAGTCTAACGGTTATGACGATGTTGTTTGGAGTGATCACTAGTGATGGCGACGTTATGCCTACATTCATCTTTATACAGGGCCTCAGACTCAACTTAGAGTCTCACATCAAGTGCCCCGAAGAGGTAGTGCTGCCCTGGGTCAAGATACTGGCTGCTGGAAGACCCTATGTCTGACAACAGGACACTGCATCATAGCACACAAATAACAGAATAACCGAGTCATGGCTGTCAGACAATGTCTGCGAACACACCACGTAACTTCCCTTGATTATTATGTGTGGGGCGCAGTTAAGCGAGAGATCTCCAAATTTTCCTTTTTGTGTAATTTTGGTAAATATATCTATGAAAATGAGATGTCAGTATTATTTTCATTTTTGCGTAATTTAGACGACAATTTATCCATCGCTCTCTCTGTCACTATATATATATATATATATATATATATATATATATATATATATAGAGAGAGAGAGAGAGAGGGGAGTGAGTGAGAGAGAGAGAGAGCATATATATAATAAATAACAACTTCAAAGAGACTGTTTGACCAACACAAGGACTAATCAAAATTCATGCAAAAAAAATAAATAAAATAAAAAAATAAAAAACACAAATGAAAACTACATACAAAAGTTCATTTTCTCCATCAAGACATCTATTTCTGTAGTTCACTGCTACCAGCAAGCAGATTTTTCTCCTGATGATGGCCATGTTGGCTGAAACTAGTCGAGGAATCTAAATGAAATAATAATAAAAAAGAAAGAATATTAATATAGACAAGGTCGAATTTACTGCTTATAAACTTCAATCTTCTATGAATCTCGTACATTCATAACTGCTCATTGGTGTATCGAATGTAAATAAATAACCGTGCCTAACCGAACGATCCTTGGTGGCCGATCGGTTAGGCACGTCAGCGTAAATGACGGTTCCGTATAGGATGCAGGTTCGAATCCTGTCCAAGGACGAATATTTTCTATGAAAATTTCTCGGACAATCAGGCCGGTAAATGTTATTTAATACTGTTTATTATAAACAGAGCATTTAATTAAATACTTGTATCTATAAAAAGAACGTTAAACATAAAAAATGTTTTTAATAAATAAATTGTCGGACTCTGTCCATTTCGTAATATATATATATATATATATATATATATATATATATATATATATATATATATATATATATATATATATATATATATATATATATATATATATATATATATATATATATATATATATATATATATATAATCGCATGGATACACACGTTTAGGATAGTGCTCTCCGGTTTGAATTAAGAGTTTGCTTCTGCTAGACTGGTTGCCATCCAAGGCTATAGAACTCTTTCTGTCCTGCTGGCGTGAGAAGAGATGGATTCAAACCCTTCCCAAGCGAATGTAATGAAGAACAACACTCCCGATTGACCGATTCCTCAACCCGAGCCACTAACCATTACTCCACCGTGCCTACATACTTACGCATAAGCATAGAGACATTCATACATATATGTGTACGTGTGTAAAAAATTCAGATATAAATAAAACATATATGTAAAAAGACAATATAAATAAAGACAAACAGAAAATATACTTTGCCAACGCGTTTCGTCCTCTGATCAATGCAAAGATTTTTTTTTGTTTTTTGCAACATGTATTCACAACCAGAGATACAAATATTGTACGGCTCTCGTAATTTTTGAATTAAAGAACACTCATAAATATTCTTCAGATTAATTGTGAAAGTCAAGGTAAACGATGGAGGACTCTAAGTGATGTAATTTAATTCGTAATAAGCGAAAATAAGTAAATGGTATTGTTGTTGTTGGATTCTATTTTTATTTGTTTATATTTATTTATTTACTTTTTTATTGTAATGTAATTATTTTTTTATTATTTATTTTAATATAATGAATTGTTTATGTATTTATTTATTTTAAAAATGCCTAAAACTTTGACACACACACACACAAAGACACACACAAACTCATAGACTCACGTGTTTGTGTGCGTCTGTAAATTTTTCATTAGCGTATCTTCTTTTTCATACAGACGAGGTAGAAGCCATTGGTACTGACATTATATGGTGATTACATTTCTATATAATATTATTTCATATTTATTTCTACTTCTATCAATATAGTAATGTCGACAAATATGTGTATATATTTTATATAGTAGCTTCCTTAAAAAATACAGACATGCGCACACGCACACAAATGTGTCTGCGCATGTGCATACATATCAATTTAAATTTCATAGTTTCTCTTCAAATGGACAAACTCTCGCAGCGTTCTTAACTTGATTTCCCCAAAGACATGAATAAAACATAGCGTATATCTTTGTTAGTTGTACGATTTTCTTTTATTTCTTACAATACACAATACGTTTTCCTAGCATTTTATCCGGAGAAATTACTAAACGTATTCTCGACAATTTTCCTCTTCATTACGTTTATATTAATATTGTTATTTTCATCAGCTTCTTCCATTTTCTTTATTTTCGTCACTTTCATTTTTTCATTTAATCATTTTCTCCATTTTGTCTATTTTCTTCAATTTCTTTCTAATGCTTTCTTTTCTTCGCTTTATTTCGTTATCTTTGTTTTAATCATGCATTTTCTTTCAATATATCAACTTTTATATTTTTCAATCTTTTCAGAACTTTCTTTCATTTTCTTTCTTTTCATTACTTTCTTTTCATTGTTTTTTTTATTATTTTCATTACCTTTGCATCATTTTCTTTTCATTGTTCTTCATCACATTTTCATCACCTTTTTCTGTCTTTTCTTACCTTCTTTTTTAGCAATTTATTTTTTCTTTTTTCCATTACCTTTTTTCTTTTGTTTATTTCCATTTCTTTTTCTTTCTTTTCATAACCTTCTTCCTTTTTGTTTATTTCCATCTCTTTATTTTTCTTTCTTTTCATTTACTTTTTTATTTATTTCGATTTCTTTCCTTTCTTTCTTTTTATCATCTTTTTTTCCTTTTTGTTTATTTCAATCTCTTTCTTTTTCTTTCTTTTCAACACGTTCTTCCTTTTTGTTTAATTACCACATTATTTTCTTTTCCTTCTGTCCATGACTTTCTTTTCGTCAATTTCTTACTGTGTGTTATTGTCTTTCATTCTTTTACTTCGTCAATTAGTTTTTATTTACTTTCTTTTCTCTGTTATTCTTAAAATAATTATTATAGCTGTTTAATAGATTTACCTAAGTTTGCTACAAGACTATAATTGTAAAGCGACCAAGACAAACTGATAAACCGGTTGGGTAACCACAATATAATGGCATGAGTTTCATTCTCACTCTCTCACAGTCTCGCTTGCTCTTTTCTTTTGAATTCCTCTTTGTATTTCGTTTTAGCCCTTTTCCTTTTATCTCACTCTCTCTCTTTATCTGCCACTCAATTTTTTTCTCGTCATATTATAATAGTAATTATTGTCCTTAAATGATTTGTTCTTTTGCTCAAAATCGTTTTTTCTGCCGCGCCTGATTGTCATTCAATTGACAAAATGAAACAATTTTCGGAAAAATCTTCTCAGCCTGAAAAAATCCAATTTCCAGACTGATTCGATTTTTGTCAGATCTTAGCTTTTTTGAAAGACGTCCATTGTTAGACGGCTTCAAAATGTTCGCTTATTCGGAAGATTTTATTCACAAGGTTTTTTAAAAAAAAAAAAAAAACGAACGGCAATTTGTGTATTCAATAAAAATAACAAACTCTTATTTATATTTTGCATTAATATAGTTTTTTTAGTCATTTTTCTTATCACTGATGCACTCATACAACTATTTAGTACACACAAACACACACACATATATATGCGCAAAATTCATACGTATAAAAAGTATTTATTCGCACAGAAAAGTTATCGTTGAGAAAAAATAAACTTATTCTAAAATGTTCGAATATATCTTGACGTTAAAGAAAGGAAAATTATCGAGGACGCTAAGTCATTTAAAACGGTTTACATATTGTTAAACGAAAGGGAATTAATCTTGAACTAATGAATTAATTACTTAAACCAAAGTGAACTAATATTAATTGGGTATTTGGACAGCAATCCATCTTTTATAAAAGATTCATAAAAAACGACAGATCAGATACTGCGGTTTTTACTTCTTGAGCTAGAACATTCAAAGAAGGTTCTATTTATATTTAAATTTGAACTAATGAGTGTGCTTTGAAGGCAAATAGAAAATAGCTGGTAATGTGCCTGATGCTAAATTCGAGCGAGTTGGCCTGGATAGAAAGAACTGTAGATATTTGTGCCAGTGTTGTATCAGAAATTTTGAAATCAGTCGTATTGGACGATAAAGAGACAAAACAAAAACAAAACAACGGCGAAAAACGCCAGCAAATATTCCTGTTGCTATGCCTCTAGATTTTCGCTGTTGCACAATATGTGGATTGTATGCAGGTCACTAGAAGTGACTGAAGTGTCACATACGACACAAACATGAAAAAAAATGCATAAGTTTGTCGGATTCTTATACGTCGAAATACACGGGAGGGTACATCAAATCTATCTATCTATCTATCTATCTATCTATCTATCTATCTATCTATCTCTCCCACTCTCTCCCACTCTCTCTGACTCTCTCTCTTTGTCACACACACACTCTCTCTCTCTCTCTCTCTCTCTCTATATATATATATATATATATATATATATATATATATATTCAAATAATAAGAAAGAACGGTCAGATTTATAATCCAAAGTACTTTAGCATTTATTTTTATTTAAAAAAAACTGTGCTCAATACAAAGTAGAGCCTAATATTATAATTATTTTTTGAAAAAAATATGTCTCCATCGCGACACAGAAATTACTAACATCACCAAACTGCTGCATTCTCCATTTGTAATGCTTTTCCAGACTTTTAACGCCGCCTCTTTCAATTCATTCTTGTTTCACATTGAAGGGGGTCTTCCTTCAATCGCCTCTTCAGAAGATGAAATCTAAGCAATGTTGGGTTATGGTCGGGTGACTCATTTGGGCAGCCTAAGATCGAACTGGGTAAAATCAGTAAAATGGATATATGGGTCCCACGTAAACGGACCGACTTTCACCATCGACCGCGTATGGACGCTTGTGCGACACTACCGTCCAAGAAGCGCCAGTTTGATTGGGTGAACAAAATGGTTGCTGCAGATGGAAAATGGCGCTTGAAAGTTCATACTTGAAAGTTATATGCACAAGAATGTGAATAGACAAATGTGAAACAGCCAAACCACAAGCAAAGCCCGACAATCAAACGAAGCTCCTGGTTTGTGTTTTCTGTGTTGCGCAAATGCTGGAACGTAACAAGTCCGTCCACGCTCGACTGTACTGTCAACAACTGTCACCAGTGGCTGTCGTAATTGACCCCAAACTTCCAGAATTGACTGATATCATATTTCTTCCAGATAACGCCCGGCCACACGTTCCAGTGTTCACCCGTGAAAAATTTCTGGAGCTGGATTGGAAAGTTCTCCCTCACCGACTGTACTAACCTGAAATGTTGCGAACAGACTGACATATATTCTGAGTACTACAGAACTTCTTCACTGGCAATACGCTTGCAACTGATGATAAGCTGAAAACTGCAGTCGGTGACTTCTTCGATAACAGACCGACTGAATTTTACAATATGGGTATCCATGACCTACCCTGTCTGATGATTGATATATACCTCTTAATATATTGTATCGTTGTATATCGCTGTGCAGGTACTTTATTTCCAACTCAATAATACGCATTTGTTTCCTAAGAATACTTTGAAAAATATTTTCAAAAAAGGATAAAAGGCAATAACTGTCGGATTCTATTTTGTGCCCATTTGGTCTCTAAATGCCCCCACAATATATTTGGTCTGTCTGTGCACACTGTCGAGAGGACTATAGACAGAAGAAGGCGGGCGACGGGGAAGTCAAAAAAGATTTGGATTGTAAATTCATTAATGTCTCCATGACCAAAACTAAAAAAAAACATCCATACATGAGATAGCCAGTGTAATAACTGTAGAGCCAAGATCGCCCAATCGTCCATTCATGATAGACTTAACATTAGATCATTCACCGGAAATCAAGCGCACTTCCTCGTGATATTAGCAAAATAATAGAGGATATTAAAAGGTGCAAGAAGATACTCAGGCAAAATAAAGAATATGTGTCCACAGTTAGAATATACCCTGACAAGGAAATCTTTAGTGAATACAGTTTCCAACAGACGAAAGAACTTATACCGGACGTCACGGAGTAAAATTCGAATAAAAATTGTTATCAAAATGTCCGAGAATACAAGTCTATAATCGAATTGTGTTCTCGGTAATTCTAATAAGAAAAAAAAAAGAAGATTTTCTCATTCTTCTAGATGTTTAGAGAAAGGGTGTTTCCCTGTTTAATGTTTTTTTTTAATTATTTCTACAATAAAAGGCCCAAGAGTAACTCAACATAAAGGTTATAGAATTGTGTTCTCGTGATTTTTGATACGATAAAAAAAAGATTTTTCTCATTCTTCTACATGACTGGAGAAATAGTAGTTTGCTTATTTATTTATTTTGCTAATTTTATAATAGAAGGCCCATGAACCACTCAAGGTAGACGGTTACGAATGGTAAGTTCCGTAGTACAAATGAGAGGAGTGTCATATGACAAGATTGTCGTAACGTACGTATGTTAAAAAAAACAAAAACAAAAAACAAAAGAACCTGATAAATAAAAAATATATATTTATGTTTGATATTTAATAATAATTTTTAAATAATTTAAGTAAAACGATTGCATTTATTTGTTTTGAAAGAAGTATAGTCTATTAGTAATTAGAATGAAAAATAAGACAACCCTTTGTCAAAATGAATGAATTTCCCCGTATTCTTAAAAACTAATTTTAGGAATGTATGTGCTTATAAAATTCAGTAAATTTTAAAATAAGTTATTCCAAAATTCGCTTTAAAATGAAACAGGACTTGAGACTTTAATTTAATTCTATAATTTGAAGTTTTTAGTTTCTGTTATTAAAACATGGTAATTCCTGTGTAGGGATAGAACCATATTTTTAAATTAGTAAATTTATAATATTTATGCTATGTAGATTTGCATTGGGCACTGTTTTGTAAAAATAAAAATAATTAATAAGGACACTGGATTATATATCTTACTGTTCTTTCTCTTTATTATAATATATATATATATATATATATGTTTATATATGTGTGTGTGTGTTATTTGTGTGGGTGTGTGTTTTGTATGCGTGTGTGTATTTAGGCTAGATTAAATTAAATTAAACATTCCCTATCATCTCGTCCGTGCGCATGTGTCATCGCACCAACATTAAAAATTTAATTCGATGTAATTTTAAAGGACGAAACGCGTCATATGAATACATTTGTAATTTGTCATAAATTTTACCTATATATATATATATATATATATATATGTATATATATATATATATATATATATATATATATATATATATATATATATATATTATGAAATGGACAAAGTCCGACGATTATTTTAAGACATTTTTATCTTTATACATTCTTTTTGTAGATACAAATATTTAAGTAAATGCTCTGTTTATAATAAACAGTATTAAACAACATTTACCGTCCTGAATGTCCGAGAAATTTTCACAGAAAATTTTCGTCCTCCGAAATCAGACCATTTACTGTGGCTAGTTTGTTTTTCAACGTTTGACGTCTGTAGTAGTGAATGAACTGAGAAATGTTCCATATTTAACAATAATTAACAATATATTTTTGATTAATTATCTGCTGACCTAATACAATATATATATATATATATATATATATATATATATATATATATATATATATATATATATATATATATAACGTCACACATTATGAAATGGACAAAGTTCGACAATTATTAAAATACATTTTTATGTTTAACATTCTTTTTGTAATAAACAGTATTAAATAACATTTACCGGCCTGAATAGAAAATATTCGGTTGAAGTTTATAAGCAGTAAATTCGACCTTACCAACCGTACGATCCTTTGTGGCCGAGCGGTAAGGCACGTCAGGCTATATGATGGTTGCGTATAGGATACAAATTCGAATCCTGTCGAAGGACGAATATTTTTTATGAAAATTTCTCGGACATTCAGGCCGGAAAAATGTTATTTAATACTGTTTATTATAAATAGAACATTCACTTAAATACTTGTATCTATAAAAAGAATATTAAACGTAAAAATGTCTTTTAATAATAGTCGGACTTTGTTCATTTCATGTGTGTCATCATTTGTTCACATTTGATATGCCATGAGCAGTTATGAATGTACATGAGAGATTCATGGAAGATTGAAGTTTATAAGCAGTATATTCGACTTTGCCAACTGAACAATCTTTTGTGGCCGAGCGGTAAGGCACGTCAGGCTATATGACGGTTTCGAAGGACGAATATTTTCTATGAAAATTTCTCGGACATTCAGGCCGGTAAATGTTATTTAATACTGTTTATTATAAACAGAGCATTTACTTAAATACTTTTATCTATAAAAAAGAATGTTAAACATAAAATTGTCTTTATATATATATATATATTTATATATATATATATATATATATATATATATATATATATATAATACCCCTTTAATGTTCTTACCGTCACGCTTTATTTTCTCCGTTCTAGTTTCTTCCCTTGTTGATCTCCTTGTTTTTCGACGCGATAGTGTCCAGTGTAGAAACCCAATAGCAACAATAAGCAGACAATAAAACCCAGACAAACAATACAAAAATCAAAATCAAACATGTACTCTATATGAGTTTTATTAACGGAAAGACATCCAACACGGCTATTCTCTTTTCCTATCGTCTCCATTTTTCAAATTATTATTTTCTTTTTTTTTTTTTTTGACTTTAGCATTGTTGTTGGAGAACGATTAGATATTTTTGTTTTGGGCTTAGGCAAGTGCTTTTTATGACAGATATCTTGTTACCAATTGGCGTCTACTCTCGCTTGTGTCAGTCTTCGTTTTGTATTGAAGATCTATGTGGACATCTGGGACAGTGTAATTATGGCCACTTTTCATTATAAGTGAGTGTCAACAGACAGAGATGTACGCGATGCAATATATAGTTATTGCAGGTGAAGTGGGCATATAGGTGAACAAATATATAGAGAGAAACGGAAAGAGAGAAAGCAACATAAAAGATGATTGCAGGGGTGAGTATTAACTGTGAGAGAGAAGCAAGGTGTAAAACTGGAGAGAGAATAGAATAGAATCAAATCATATATATATATATATATAGATATATATATATATATATATAATGAGAGAGAGAAAGAGAGAGAGAGAGAGAGATGGAGAAAGGGAGAGCGCGCAAATGGGAGAGGAATGCACAGGTGAATATGAACACTAAGATTCAAAAGATCTGAGGGAGAGAATGAGAAAAGAAGCAAATTAAATACTGATGAATAAGCAGAGAGTGAAAGACGGAGAGACAGAAGGAGATAACACAGAATATGATATGAGTTCATAAGTGGATATGAACAGAGAGGAACAAAGAGTTGAGGAGAGACGAGGAAGTAAATTGGATAGATAGATAGATAGATAGATAGATAGATAGATAGATAGATAGATAGTGAACAGGTTTTGATAGATAGATAGATAGAACCGCGAAGAGAGAAAGCAAAGAGATGAGTGCAAAGGGGAATAATAACTGAGAGAGAAACAACGAGTGAAAGTGGAGAGAGTATAGAATAGTATCAAATTATATATATATATATATATATATATATATATATATATATATATATATATATATATAGAGAGAGAATGAGAGAGAGAGAGAGAGAGGGTGAGAGAGAGGCCGAAAGAAAGAGAGCGCAAATGGGAGAGGAATGCATAGGTGAATATGAACAGTAAGAACGAAAGACCTGGGGGAGAGAAAGAGAAAGAGAAAGAGAAAGGAAGCAAATTAAATACTGATAGATAAGCAGAGAGCGAAAGAAAGAGACAAAGACAGAGACAGAGAGAGAGATGAAGGCGATAAAACAAAATGAGATATGAATGCATAAGTGGATATGAACAGAGAGAAACAAAGAGTTGAGGAGAGAAGAGGAAGAAAATTAGATAGATAGATAGATTAGGAAAAAGAGAAAGGAAATGAATTGAGTGCATTGATGGATTTAAAAAAGAATGAACAGAGGAGAGATGGTAAGAGAAAGCAAATTAGATAGATAGATAGATAGATAGATAGATAGATAGACTGAGAGAGAAATTATATTAAGAGAGTTGTAAAGATAATTGCATAGCAAAACGAGAAAGCAAGAATTACACCGAAATAGAGAAGGAGATACAGTTGGGGACAAAACGATTTGCTTCTCCCACCCTGAAAACTGATTTCTTTTAAAAACATCTCCCATGTTTTTTTTTTTGTTTTTTTTTTGTTTTTTTACAAAACAAGGAATTTTAAACATGGAATTTCTAATCATTCCCATTTTCTTTAAAAAGTGCAAATATCTTGCACTCAATGACAGAATGATTTCAAATGAACCAAAATCTACCATGGTCAGTATTTTTCACCACCCCCATCTATCTATCTATCTATCTATCTATCTAATTTTCTCCCTTTTACTGGGCTATCGTAAAAACTAAAAAATGAATACACTTACCGAGTTTTAGGCTTTGGATGATTTCATTTAGTTGCGTATCAATCTCGATGGGTTTAAATAACCCATCGACATTGATACGCTTCTAAATCTATGCCTAAATCTAAATATTTTGACCAATTTTATGGCTTCAACTATAGATAATTATAGTGTTGCTAATGTTACTATAAATATGTACTATTTACATTGTAGGATTGTTGCTCTCATCTTTATTGTTATATTCACGACGTTTCGGTTGCCGCACGCCCCAGAATTCTTAAGGTGATTAGATCGGTGAGTGTTTACAAAACAGCAAAGAGGAAAACTCTATCAATCGGTCACAACAGGAAGAGAGATCATCATATCAAGTTAGAGTTAAATTGATCAATTACAAAACAAACAAACACACACATACAAAAAAACCCAACTCAATCAATAAGACGTTTGGTACGTGTAAAAGGAGTTTCAAATATGAAAGTCCAAAGTGCAATGGAAAATGATTTGGAAATAAAATCGTACTTGAAACGTGTGAGACATCGTGTTACTCCAGAACAGAAAGCTAGAAATTTAGAGGTGGCGAAGATCATCTTGGATAAGTTTGAAAATGATCCTGAAATACATATATATAGTTGAACTTAAAAGACAGCCTTGAAAAAAATTATCAACAAACTCTTTGAAAATGACTAAAGTGAGCAAAAGCGCTTGGGACAAGAAAAATTAAGAACAATTTTCACAACTCTTTTAACTCCCGCCCTCCAAACGGAAAACATAAGATATACCAGGGGAAAATTTTCCAAATCGTGTTACATCATAATTTATCCACTCCACAAAATGTTTAATATCTAAAAAAAAAAAAAAAAAAAAAGAAAAAAGAAAACACTAAACTGAGTTTTTTTCCAGGCTTTCAGATAAGACGTTTGGCCGTCTTGACACTATCTGTCGTAAGAATCAATAAAAAAACAAAAAAAACATTGAGTTATTCAGTCAAAAACAGAGTTGGTTAAAATTGTTTTGTGTCAGACCCACTGTCTTCCAAACTTAGCGTGAGGAAAAAGATAATAATAATAATAATAATAATAATAATAATAATAATAATAATAATATATTTGAACTTTATTTCAATCCTTCATGAGCTTCCGATCCTTAGCTATGATTAATTAATGATGAACATGTCATTTTCGTTTATGATCGATTTCATCATGATTCTTCTGTTAAGCTTGGAGTGTAATTATACATTCTCCTTGCTCAAAGTAGAGTCCAATAGTGTCATAAAAACCTCGGAAAATTCCAGTAATATATTCTTAATCATTTCTAAGTAACAACAGTTCAAATCTTATTCTAACAATTGGGGAATTTTGCTGTTACACGATTTGGACAATTTTGTTTTTACACCCGGTATATGAATAAATTTTATTTAAAAAAAAAATTCTTTGGGGAAAAACATGTTGCATCCTTTAAAATGTGGATCGGCTAAACTAAATCCCTGCGCGTCAAATGTAAAAATAATAACGTTCACCGTTTCTTCTTGAAACTGAACGTGGGAGAATTTCATAATATTAACTCTTTCGAGTGAAGGATTTATTGGAAGTCAGTTACGATAGAAAATGTTTGCCACACACAACAAGTTTTTAGAAAACAGCTCGATTGCAATTATTATTTTTTCCAACTCCTGATTACTGTCCAAAAGCATAAAATCTATTACTTGTGAATGCCGTGTGCCTTCAGAACGCAGGTGATCACGGCTCTCCCTCGTGTCCTTCTCGGGAAAGACAATGCAGCTGATTGACTTCTCCCCGGTTTTGAATTGTCTTTCTCTTAGACTGGCTATCAACCAAGGCTAGACAGGCCACCAGTCTACCTTGATAGTTAATCTAGCTCTGGGGGTTTGCGACGCGAGAAGAAATTGATCCATGTAGCTTTTTAGTAAGAAGTGAATGCAAAAGTTACAGGTCGGAGTTTGAACCCGGTACGTCGGTTCCGCTTTCGGGACCTGATCGCAGTTACGTTGTCCGCACGCCCGTTACGTTCTTTATAATGTGGACTGGCGAAGCTGAAGCTCTGAGCGCCATGTGTAAAAAAAGACAAAAAAAAATGGTTCACCGTTTCCCATTGAAAACTCTTGAAATTAAAATGTGGGAAAATATCATAAGATTTACTGTCTTCCTAGTAAAGGATTTATTGAAAGTCAGTTACGACAGAAAATGTTTGCCACACAACAAGTTTTTAGAAAACAGCTGAATATGTTTAATGTTTGAAGATAAGAGGTCTGCTTAGACCTTCCCTTTGTGCGTAAATCTTAAACTAGCGAAATTGCTTTGTGTGCCAGCTTTCCAAGGATTTGCTTTCCGATTTTGTCATAAAACACGACTTTTTTTTTTTTTATTTAAGTATATACATGGTAGATAAATATCTAAATAAATAAAGAAGAAGAAAACGATTGGTAAATAAAGCAATAAAGCTTTGGTACGTATATTCGAAATATTTTATCTGAAACAGTTTCATTATAATTATTTTATTACATATTATTGCCGACTTTACACCAAAGCTTTGGTTGATGAACTTTTCATTATTACTATAATTTTATTACTATTTCTAAACATATTGTTATTTTTTATACCCACACTCTGAATTGATAGACATTTCATTGCTATCAGTATGACTAATTCTACAATTTATTATTCTAGATTTTATCGAGATTGATACACACTACATAATGATGTAGACCACCAACAGTTTAACATAAAATATCAACTAATCCATATATAAGTATATACGTAGATATATCCATATGTATATGGTAGATAAATATCGAAATATAGAAAGAAGAAAACGATTAGTAAATAATGCATAAAGCTTTCATACGTATATCTGGAATAATTTATCTGAAGCAGTTTCATTAGAATTAGTTTATTACGGGATTTAGCAATATTTCCGTTTTTATTTGGTCAACATTACTATTATATTTTACTATTTTATACTAACATTATTGGATATTTTTTTTACTTAGAATTTGATATGATACACTCTACATTATTATTATTATTATTATTATTATTATTATTATTATTATTATTTGTGAGTTTTCTGTTTCCTGCTTTGTATCCTGTAGACCCGCATCCAAACTATAGTCCTTAGGCCCTATAGGAGAATTGTCATTTAATTGATAGCACTTTTCTTAGTATATGGGATGTTCTTTATAGGGCGATCCTCTGGGCAAATTTTATGTTGATGTTACCTGGGAAACTTTTAGTAAAATTGTTCATTCCTTTTCTCACGAGGCCCAGAGCTTCGATTACTTATGCTACAGTCTCAGTCTTCATTCCGCATATCCTTTTAATCAGTGCCTCCTTATTGATATGGCAGTCCCTGCCATATCAATAAAGAGGCACTTTTTGTCTTTTCCGTCTCTAATCACGAAGTCTGAGAGATTAACCTTGATTGTTCTGTCTGCTTGTATTGTAAGTTCCTTAAAGTTTTTTTACAGTTCCTATCACCGAAGCCGGGTCTGGATGATGTTCATACCAATTTCTTGCAGTTTCCTTTCCGTAGAAGTTTTAGATTCTACAGTGTAGATATTATTATTATTATTATTATTATTATTATACACATTTTCTTTCTGGGACCCAACCAGAGACCAAAGGTTAGAAATGGTTTCGTGACATTTTCCACGGAACCTTTTTTTTTTTTGTAAAAAACAAAACAAAAAGCTGCCTTAAGATCACACACATTTTACATAGATAAAGCTCTTCTTAATGTGTGAGCTGTACTTGTGGGTATAATTCTTTGTATTTCTTTAAGGTATGGGCGACCAGGAATCCCTTCAGTGTGTCTATCGGAATCTTTTTCTAATCAATCCGTGAGCTCCAACTAAAACTGAAATTACTGATGTCCTCATACGCCAAATTTTTAGTTTTCCACTTCAAGATCCTTGTATTTTGATATTTTTTGAATATCTTCAAGTACACATCTCAATCTGGAGTGACTGACATATGCAATAAGAAAGCGTATTTTTCATTATTCCTGTGGTCTTTGGTCACAATGTCTAAGTGATGAGCTTTGATTGTTCTGTCTGTGAGACCCATAAAATTGTTGCGGCTCCTGTCTCTGTATCCGGGTCTGTGATATATATATATATATATATATATATATAAATATATATATATACTTATTTATCAGTTCCTACGATGCGTCGTAATGCGATTTTCCGTGTAAATCTGAAAGTAACCGCGATTTTCCGTGAATAAGCACTTACATCACTCAGCTATGATAATGAAAATTAAAAAAAAATCAGCGGCTTTGTTCTTAATAACCGTTATACATGATGTCACCGTAGACACTTTCAAACTTACAAATCTCTAACGAAAACTAGAATGTAGACAAAGGAATTAAGGTAAATATTGGTTTTGTTACCCGTGCGCTAATATCCCTTAAAATTTTTCCAAAATCGCCATAATTCCGTGCAAATGTACATGCTGAACTCGAATTAACAATAAAATTATGAAGAAACCTTACCGTTTTGGAGTTATCGACAAGAAAAAAATCGGACTTCTTGTTGGTCATTCGTTTCCCATTACTGCTATCATGAATCTCGATTCAATGCGGGGTACCTACGCCGGCGTAATAAGAAAATTTGGCCTATTTACTTCTTTTACAGACTTTACTTGCAGAAAATCACTACGCACGGGTAACAAAACCAATATTTACCGGGATTCTAGCTACCAAACCGAAATCACATTAGTTCGGGACATGAGAGGCGTTCGGAATTACTTGAGCAAAACAATAACACAATATGAATTTTATCCCCAATTCAGAGATCAATACTCAACCCTAATACACACACACACACACGCACATGTACGTACTTATATAAGAATCCCTCGACTTATGCACATTCGGTTAATGAGTTTTTGATTAGTGCGCTAAAATTTTGTATACCAAGATTCGATTAGCGAGGTAAAATATTTTTCACTTTGATCATAGTAATTGAAAATTGTTTTTTTTCTTCTAGCTACCGATTAATTAAAAATTTTCTAAAATTTAAAAATGGAAAACTATTTTGTATGTCAAGTATTACGTTATCTAAGCAGTGTTAGAAATTACGTCATATTAGTTAGTGTTAGAAATTACGTCATATTAGTTAGTGTTTAGTTATATTAGTGTTTAGTTATATTAGTGTTTATAATAAATGTTAGAAATTACGTTATATTGGTTGTCTAAGTTGTGTTAAAAAATAAACGGTTATAAATAAATAGATTTTAAATATAAGTCGATAATAACAATATATATATATATCTGTATATTTGTCTCTATTCGACTTTTTAGAAAAATATTTTGACTTTTATTAATATTTATTTTAAAGGTCGTAAAAGGAAATTTCTGATTTTTTTTTTTACAATAATGGAAGATTTATTTGGTTCAGAAATTTACATTCATAAAAAAATGTAAAAGCTGTATGCATTTAATATGGAAAGATTATAAATAAAATTTTCAGGTCGAAATACTAATGATTATGATGTATATGGGAAATTTTAAGCGGCAATTTCTCAGTCCCATCAATCATATGAAGAAGAGAAGAGTACCATTCAGCAAACCATTCTACATGAATTTTTAATAAAAAAATCATTTCCTTTATGTTATATTCGATTAATGCGTATCTTCTAATGTAGAGCCGAGCCTCTCGACTTGACGGTCGAACTCTCTGCCTCTGAGCAGAGAGGAACCCGGACGAGGCTCCACCGAAGGGCAAAGTCTCGTTCGGGGAGGTTGACCAACGCGACCCCGTTTATACGGGTTCTACGGGCATTTTTTGGCCGAGCCTACGGGCTCGGGAAACCCACGTTAAACTCGGTTTGTGCCACATGCAACCCTCGTGTGTGTGACAAGATACCGTATCTTCTAATGTAAACATTAACCGCATCAATCAAGTGACCCCTATATATATATATATATATATATATATTGAGTGGGGTATTCGACTGGATACGAAAATTGTACTTGTCATCCTTTTGTACGACTCAGACTCGTGGACTCCATACAGGTACCATATACGCCAGCTGGATGTTTTCCATAAAAGCTGTCTGCGTGCAATCTGTGGAGTTAAACTTCAAGATCGGACATCTAACGTAGGCCTGTTTAACAGGTATAATATTGGAGGAATCGAGACTTTTCTCATACAGTCTCAGTTATGTTGGACTGGTCATGTCTTGAGAATGTCTGATGACAGGATACCCAAGATCCTAACCTACAGCCAGTTAGATCAGGGCTACTGGAATGTAGGACGCCCATGGCTAAGATACAAAGACAAGCTGAAAAGCAACTTGTCAGCTGTCAATATACCACATAACACCCTTGAGCGCTTAGCCTTGGAGCGGGTAGAATGAAGATAGTGTTTTAGTGGATTCGCCAATTTTCAATCTGTTTGTGTGAATCATCTTCAAGAAGCGAGAGCAAGATCTAAAAGGTCAGCCAATCTAAAAGTGATTTCCTCTCACAATCCTCACTTTTGCTCCATATGTTGCTTCCTTCGTAAATTGCAAGCGCGTCTTAAGTACCATTTAAGATTATCGCAGAAAATTTAATAACTGAATCATTAAGCTGTCAGATCCTAATGCGTCGAAACCGACGGGAGAATCCATTATATATATATATATATATATATATTATATATATATATATATATCCCCACATAGTCGATATGCCAGGAAGGTGACTTCCTGATGTCATCGGTCTGGAGGGGGCGATCCCAGCATGCGACACGTTTAGAAAATGCCTGGAAACCATACCAAGGTTTGACCCAAGCCTTTTGAGTGAAATTGGGCAGACGTAACCCTTGCGGGCCGTCGATAACTGTTCTAGCACGAAATCACAACTCTTCGTGACCGAAGGTTTGAGTGTGCTGGTATTGTTCAGATTGTTGATCATTATAGATTACACAGTCTCTCCCAAAATCTGTAATTAAGATCTGCTCAGCATAGTTTCAGTATATAACACTTTTTGGCTCTGTGGATGTTGAACTAACACAAAAGTGCCTGAGCGATCGTCTGCAACAGGGATTGGCTAGCCACACTAATAAGGCGGGTATCTTCGAATACGAGTGGCTAGCTGTTATTATGTATGGTGCAGTGTCTGTTCGTGACCTGGGAAGACCACTTTTTAGACAAATTATATTTTCCTCAATAATTCTTTGATGACTTCTCTTAATTCATGCAAGCAATTTGTATTTGTAACTGTATCTGGTGCATGCGAGTTTACCGCTAAAATTATGTCCCTGTGAAGTGTCTTATTGAAATAGCGAGAGATCCACTTGACATTTCACAAACCTTACCACGTATATTGCGTTTAAAACGTTGCTTGATATTGTATTTTTCTCCGGTACTGTGACTTGCATACCAGCCCTAGATAAGCCTAGCCTATCACAGATATCACAATTAAATATTCCCTGAAAGGTCTCTTTTTCCTTTCACTACTTTTAATCTCTGAATTAGAAATTTGTCTTCTCCCAAAACCCGTTATACATATTGGCAATTATATTTCGCCAATAGCCTCTCTCGCTTGCAGACTGATTCCAGGTATTTAATTACATCTGCACTTTCATGAGAAAATCTTTTCAATATATATATATATATATATATATATATATATATATATATATATATATGCCTGTGTATATTGGAAGCAACACTTAGAGGCGACAGGCTCTTTCATGCTAAACGCAATCGTCAGGCCACGAGTGTTGCTTTTCTTGGCTATTTATACATACGGGTCAGTGGTGCATTGTGGGTATTCTATTTTGGAGGTTATTTTGCCGAAAGTCGTTTATTTATTTACTTGGGTTAGATTATTTTGCTTGCTTTTATTTATTTTTTATTTCTTATCTTATATATTTATTTATGTATTTTTATTTTAATCAATGTTTAATATAAAAATAAATAAATATATAATATAAGAAATAAATATAAAAAATAAAAATAAATAAAAACAAGCAAAATAATCTAACCCAATTGCGACTAGCTTGAAAGAGCCTGTCGATTCTAAGTGTTGATTTCACTTTTATATTTATACACGCTCTATCTCTGATATTGAGCACTTCATCCCATAAGTATAGCACACCTTAAGAATATATTTCTTCATATATATATATATATATATATATATATATATATATATATATATATATATATATATAAAAATTACTAGTTAGAATGCGTAATATGAAGTGTAATTTATAGCAATTTTAGTGATGCTGGGATTATTTGTCCGTACCAGTTACCTCAAAATTTAACATTTAACAAACTGTATTGGGTTTTATGGTAATTAATGATAATTAACAACTTTGGGGGAGAAGTTGATTTATGACATTTCTAAGGTTTTGAAAGGATCTTGGCCGAGAGTCTATCTCGGTTTGCATATTCCATTTTTCTACCCGATAACCATGAGGCTGAATTCAAACCTCCGTGTACTAGGTATGCGTGTGTGTTTGCGTGTGCATGTGTTTATATGTGTGTGTGTGCGCGCGCAAACGCACACACACACACACACATAGATAGAGAGAAAGAGAGAGACGGAGAGACCTAAGAACAGCAAGCAAGACAGAATAAATGTTTAAATCCATCAATAAATCCATAGCCACAGTATTTATTTTATACAACAAACATTTTTTCTTTCAACATAAGCTCCTTCATTGTCAATGCACTTAATCCGAAGAAAGAACGTTGTCCCGTGAAATTTTCTGATCAAAGCTCAATTAATGGTCACGTGTCAGGCTATTGGTTTACTGATGTATTTATATTTGAATATTCGTTATCTGGAATATATTTCAGTACTTGCCGGATTGTGTGGTTTCCAATTTCGTGGTTTCGTATTGTGTGATATGATTCGCTGACAACGCATGCGCCAAATGTTCTACCTGTGGAACGAGGGTGGATTTTTCTTTCAATTCACTTATTAGCATCACCGTCTAATATGACTAATTTCCGGTTTAATTATGCAATGCGACCTCAGTTCGCGCCACTTTAAGATAAACTATCTTCTAATGACTGAAGAGTTGATTCAGTCGTAAAACAAGATTTATGGTGACAGGCATATTGTTATTTATTCTTTTCTATATTTGTGATTGTCTTATTCTTTTTTTCTTTTTAAATTAGATTCTCGTGCTTTTCTCGTTTGCTTTTCTCTTTTGTTCTTTTCTGTTTTTGTTTTCGTCTGTTGTCATTGCGTTCTGTCTTTATGCTTTGCTTATACTGATTTTATTGTTTTTATCTTTGGTTATTATGTCTTTTTTTTTCCTTCAGAATGTTTTATTTTATAATTTAATCTATTTTATTATCTATTTTCCAATTTCTTTCTGCGATTTCTTGCTTTCTTTCTTTCTTCATAACTTAATTTCCATCTTATCTGACTTACTTTTTTTCTTTCTTCATGACAACCTTTCCTTATTTTTCTTTTATCTTTCTTTCTTTCTTTTATCTTTCTTTCTTTCTTTCTTTCATCATGACTTCATTTCCTTCTTTTCAGAATTTCTTTTGTCTTCTTTTTTCATAACATCATTTTTATACGTTTCTTTCTTTCTTTATAATTTTCCTTCTTTTCTGGCTTCCTTTCATTATTTTCTTCATGACATTATTTTCTTATTTTCTTCATTTTTTTTTCTGTTTTTGGTCCGTCTTTATTTCTCTTTATTTTATCTTCATTTTCTGTCTTATATATTTTTTATTACTTTTCGTTTTTTTCCGACTCTATTTGTTTTTCATTTTTTTTTTTTCCTTTTTATTTGTTTTAACCAATTTTTCTATTTTCAGTTTTAATTATATTGTTCAATTTGTGTATTTTGTCAACGATCTCCTTTCTGTCTCTCTTCATCCTTTTATGGAGACTTTTCTTTTGTCATTCATTGATTTCTTTAGCTTCAGTTTTCTTCTGATTTGCTTTCTACCTTTTCTTGCCTTTTGTTTCCCTCCCTTTGATTCTTTCATGATTTCTTCCTCTCTGTATAACAACCATGTTTTTGTTTTTGTTTTTTGTTTGTTTGTTCGTTTCTTACTTTCTTTCTATCTTCATAATTTAATTTCATTCTTTTCTGACTTTTTTCTTTTTCTTTCTTCCTAACATTCTTTTCTCATATTTCTTTCTTTCTTTCTTTGTAACTTCATATCCTTCTTTTCTGGCTTTCTTTCCTTTTTCTATCTTCATGTCATCCGTTTCCTATTCTTTCTTTCTTTCTTTCTTCTCTGAATTTTTTCTTCTTTCTTCGTTACATCCTTTTCTTATTTCCCTTTCTTTCTTTCTTTCTTTCTTTCTTCTCTGAATTTTTTTCTTCTTTCTTCGTTACATCCTTTTCTTATTTCCCTTTCTTTCTTTCTTTCTTTCTTTCTTTCTTCGCAACTTCATTTCCTTCTTTTCTGGCTTGTTTTCCTTTTTCTGTCTTCATGATATCCATTTCTTATTCTTTCTTTCTTTCTTTCTTTCTTCTCTGAATATGTTTTTTCTTCTTTCTTCATAACATCTTTTGCTTATTTCCCTTTTTCCTTTTTTTTTCTTTCTTCGTTACTTCATTTCCTTCTTTTCTGACTTTCTTTCTTTTTTCTTTCATGATATCCTTTTCTTTCTTTCTTTCTTCATAACTTCATTTCCTTCTTCTCTGACTTCCTTTTTTCTTCTTTCTTCATATCCTTTTCTTATTTTTTTCTTTTTTCCTGTTTTTCTTACTTTCTTTCTTCATAACTTCATTTCATTCTTTTCTAGATTTCATTCATTTTCTTTCTTCATAACATCTTTTTCTTACTTTTTTTCTTTCTTCATAACTTCCGTTTCTTCATTTCTTTTTCTTTCATAACTTCCTTTCTTTTTTACTTTCTTTCTTTGATTTAAAAATAATATTTTAACTCAATCTCTATAAATATTTAAAATAAAAGCATTAATAATTTATCAAAATGAAATCAAATGTAAAAAAAAAACTATAACATTAAAAATAAATGAACAAACATGGAAATTAATAATTAAAAATTCAACAACAATAACAACATCTACTCACTTTCGTTCATTAGACAATGAATTACTCCACTTAGCGCCCTCCATAGTTTGCCTTTCCCTGCACTGTGGTCTTTAAGATTATTTCTGACGGGTTAGGAATTTGTATGAAAGAGCATTTGATCCCGTGTACTTAATTAAGTGGTTAGTGCGTGAATATAAATGTAATAACACACCCAGAAACATACACCACAGATACATTCACGCTGTGGCTATTAAGTAACGAGCCTAGACTTATGTTTGTCAATTCACATTAAGGATGCACAAAACAAGTTTTAGATATTGATCAATTTATCCATCTTCTGGCGTCTACAGTTTACTGATAAGCGTTGCTTGAAATAGATATATTTTCCGGCGTGTTACCACCCAACGTGGGTAGCGCAGTGGGCGACCACCAGTTCTTACTGATAGAATCGGATAGAATTGTCTGTAGTAATAGACGAACAACATTGACTTAAACCAGATTCATATTCCATGCAGATAGTGTCGGTTCAGTTTTTTAGCTTCATTGGGATACAAAAGGAGAAAACCCATGAGTGTTTACCTCTTAAGACGGTAACAATAGAAGCAGCACAGCCATAGACTTGTGACAGGATCAAATTGACCTCTGTTAGATCGGCAACATGTGTCGAGGTCCGATTCTATTTTTCCAATGCTGATGGTGAGGTTCAGGTGTTGCGCAATGACCGTCAGCACATGGACTTCAATTGAGAACCAGGCACCGTCTAGGCTGATGCTAGTTGCATCAAGATGGCAGAGATTAGATGCGCTTGTTAGCCTGAACACATCATTGATCAGAGACCGCTACGTTGTACAGCTTCGTGAGCAAAATATTCATTCATTTTTGCTACAAGCTCAGACCTTCACAGCCAAGACCCGCATTGCTGCACCCACAGAGTCGAATCGTTTTCTTCGTATTTAATTTACAAGAAGGAAGTTTCATTCACACAGCTTTTAACACAAGACCTTCTCCTTTGTGAAACAGACTCCTGCATGGATACTCTCTCGAATACTACAAGTTTAGGACAGTCATGGTCAAACGGCAGCCGGTTTGGTTCTTCTGAATGGCGCGTTGAATTTCGTAAGCAAAATAATGTTTTGTTTTTATTATTTTATTTTGTTTCGTTGTCCATTATCATACATGTAAATGTAAATGGCACAGCCACTTGTATCCAAGAATGCTAGTCTAATAGGGCGGCCAGCTAATCCCCATTGCAGACATCTGCGCAAGCACATTTGTGTTTGTTCAACACCTGTGATTTATACTCCAACTATGCTGAGCGGACCTTAGTTACAGTTTCAGGGAGAGAGCGCTTGAGCTAGCGTGATTAATATTCTGAACAAAGTCAGCACGATCAACCCCTCGGTTACGATGACTTGTGACTTCGTGCTAACACAGCCATCGACGGCTACCAAGGGTTGCGTATACCCAGTTTCACAAGGTTTGGGTCAGGTCATTGTATGGTTTTCGGGAACTTTCCGGAGGTGTCGTAGGCGGCGATCACTTCTTCCTCTCAGCCACTTTCCAAAGGTGTCGCACGCTGGGATCGCCTCCTCCAGACCTTCCTAGCAATGATTCTGAGATTCGAACCCGGTTCTCATGATTAGAAAGCGAACTTTCTCTCATATATAACCACATGCATAAACAATGACTAAGCATAATGTTTCTTGAATTTTGTAAACTTTCGGGGAAACTAACGTTGACAGCATTTTAAACAATTGGCGATTTTCACTAAGGATGTGAAAACATCTTTTGTTTTTGAATCAGGAAACGTTCATAAGCATTTTTTTCTCTAAAGGAGAAATATTTTCATTTTCAAATAAATAATTAGAAATCAACCTCACGTAGTGACATGTAATTTCATCAAACTGTCTTCTGTGATGATGATATACCAAGACTTATATTTTTAATTATAAAAATAATATTTTCTAAAAATTAAAGTTTTCCTACCATTTCTAAGGTATATGCTTACGCCTATGGTTTTCTGTAGTGAAAATAGCTGAGGACTTTAAGTCCAAGTTGAACAATATGTGTTTGAAGTGCATTTTGGAGACTTCCGGTGAATGGCGTGGGGGCCTTCACGTTCCGAGCCGAAAAAAGTATTAATGAAACAAATATGGAACTATGAACAGCCATCAAAACGACATAGCATAGAACTCCTCTGAATCGAGAAAAAACTCGTCACATCGAGTTAATGTATTTCAAGAGGCTAGACGAGATTAACACGATATTAAGAAGCTTTATCACGGCATTTCACAATTTAGTTTATATATATATATATATATATATATATATATATATATATATATATATATATGTAAGTATATATATATATATATATAAGTGAACGGCGAAGTCAACAGTCAGAAGTGTCAGGTTGTTTCATGCTAGGCGCAATCGTGAAAACATATGTTGGATTAAAAAAAAATAAAAAAAAACATTAATTCTTTAGAAATATTCGGGGGTAAGTTTAAAATTTTACATATATATATATATATATATATATATATATATGAGTGTATCAAAAATATGTTTACAAATTTTGTGGGCGGGTTCCTAACATCCTAAAAAAATTATAAAAATATGTTCTGAAGTTTTTTAGTTATTAAATTTGAAGAAAGTTTACGGTTGATGTTGCTTTTTTGCCATGTAGACTAGTTTACATTTGTCATCCGTGTACATTTGTGGTTAGTCTCTCGACATTTTGTAGAAGTATTTAAAAGGGTCCGCCCGTCAATTAACAGGCCTATTGGACATATATATATATATATATATATATATATATTAATAAAAAGAAAGAACAGTATGATATATAATCCGGTGTTCTTATAGATATTTTTATTTTTACAAAATAGTGCTCAATTTAAATTTACAGAGCATTAGTATTATAAATTAATAGGCTTAAAATATGGTTTTTCGCTACACAGTTCTAACCATGGTTGGAACTGTGTAGCGAAAAACCATATTTTAAGTCTATTAATTTATAATATATATATATATATATTTTTTTTTTTTTTTTTTTCGTTGTTTTGGTGTAAGGGACCCTAACTGATTTTACATAAGAATTTTTGGATTGTATCTTAGATTGTACATTTAACAGCGTCAACCGCAAACTTTAAACGTAAGGACCTCAAAAACAAGGATTTTCGGACATCTTATATGGACTTTTGTTCTTGTTTTGGCGTGAGGAACGCACCCCCAATATTTATAGGAACTTTTGTGTGAGGTAACCGCCACCAAATTTTGTAAAATTATTTTGGATGCACCATCTATGTTTCATCATTTAGTGCTTAATCGGATTAAAGTAACGAAAGAGCACATGTGCAGAGAGATATATACATAAGTAGATCGTTAAATATATATATATATATATATATATATATATATATATATATATATATATATATATAGCAACACATAGAAATATCGTGCTATTGAGTGGGGAAATAGGGAGAAAGGTTCGAATAATAAATTGTGGAAATTAATACAAAAAAAGACTTTGGTAAAAATAAAAGCTTAATAGAGGAAAGGAATGTCAATTGTTTTTCTAATCGGAAGAAATACCTCTCGGCATTCCACATTTAAAATGCTGCAAACATAAGATGTTGGCGAAATGCCCAAAAACAAAGGAAATGGCTGATTAATCAGAATAAAGGCAACAACAATATATCTAAATCCTCAACGAAATGTAGACTGTATTTACTATCTATCTATCTATCTCTTTCTCCATATATATATATATATATGTGTGTGTGTGTGTGTGTGTGAAAATATATAGAAAATAGAAAAGAACTGGTTAGGTAAATAATCCAAAGTTCTTTAGTATTTTAGTTATTATTTTTTAAAAATAGTGCTCGATACAAAAGTAGAGCATAAATATAATTATTTATTTAAAAATATGATTCCAACACGCTACATAAGATTTCTCATGTTTCAAAACAAGTACCGAAAACTTCAATATAATTATTTGAATTAAATTGATATATATATATATATATATATATATATATATATATGTTAGGTCAGCAGATAATTATTCAAACATATATTGTTAATTATTGTTAAATATGGAACATTTCTCAGTTCATTCACTACTACACACGTCAAACGTTGAAAAACAAACTAGCTGCAGGTGTACAAGAATGACAAATGTAACCTAGTCTACACGGCAAAACAGCACCATCTACCGTAAAATTTTTCAAACTTAATAATTTTTGATACTCGCTGTATATATATATATATATATATATATATATATATATATATATATATATATATATATGAAGTAAAATATACGGAAAAAACAAACAAATTATGCTATTTTAATGTTAATATAATGTCAACGTCGGACGTTTCGGTCTAATTAACCATCTTCAGGACATATTCATAAAATATAATTATAACATTATCAATTCAACATGACAAAGACGATGGACATAAGAAACAAGACCTATCCAAACAGATAACTGAAAGTTTTATATAATCAGCGTTCCGTTTAAACATGGTCACGTTGTCGTCACGTAGGCTACGCTGTGAAAACGTATTCCTAAAATTTGAGTATTTTGAATGAAAAATGAAAAATGAAAAGAATTCATTTTTCATTAAATATACTCAAATTTTAGGAATATGTTTTCACAGCGATGGTCCGACGTTGACATTATATTAACATTAAAACAGCATAATTGCATATAAGGATTTTTTTTTGTTTTTTTCCGTATATTTTTCTTCATACTGTCGGATCTATATCCATATATTTGCTTACATATATATATATATATACATGGAAAAAGAACTTGGTCCATAGAAACACATACAAACACATATATGCACACACACACACACATATATATATATATATATATATATATATATATATATATATTCTAGATCTGAAACAAAAATTTGCTTATTTAACAAATAAATAATATGCGTGTTTATGAACTGGCATCAAATATGGATTAGAATTCGACAAAATGATAGGAACAAATCGGAAACGTTTACAAATTTAGCACGTTTCGCTTTTATTTACGCTTCATCAGGAAGGAAATATGCAAGAGAAAGTTCTGGTATTTTCTACTATTGTGTTTTCCAATGGTTAAGTAGACGTCGGGTGTATTTGTCTTGCCTCGCAGCGTTCGGGTGTATATTTCTTGCGTGTTTCTGTACTTAAAAGAATCATAAATCAGATTACCCACACACACAGCCGGTGTCACCTAAATTCTTTGATTCCCACACAAACAGACGCTGCCAGACAAAGATAAAATACGGACTAGACGCGCGCAGACACAAGCACAGAGTCTCACATTTTGAAACAATTATCGCATAGATTAACTTGTTTGTCTCGATTAAGAATATGTCGGGATTTCTGCATATATATATATATATGTATATATATATATATATATATATATATATATATATATATATTAGGATATTTCACCGAAAACATTTCAAAATCCCTACAGAATTGCAGTCATGTTTCGATGCCTATCAATGCATCACAACAGGCGATTGTCAATTACTCTTTTGAATTAAATGTTAAGAACCTTGTAATTGTACTCTATTCGTTCTCATCTATCTATATATATATATACATACACACATGTATATGTATGTCAAAGTATTGTTATAGATAGGCTTTATATATATATATCAAAGTATTGTTGAAGATATGATTTGTATTATATATATATATATATATATGTGTGTGTCAAAGTTTTGTTATATATATGAATTTTTACTGTATTTGTATATATATATATATATATATATATATTATTTCTTTGTTGCCTAAGAAAATTTTCGTTTCAGAACGAGATGCATGTACCTTTATACACATCCCCTCCTCACAAAACCGTATATATATATATATATATATATATATATATATATATATATATATATATATATGTATGTATGTATATGTGTGTGTGTGTGTGTGTGTGTGTGTGTGTTAAGAACTGTTCGAATTATAATCCATTTTCTATATTTGTTTTTGTTCTGTGTCAATGTTCATTGTCTTTCGTGCTTTTTGTCTCATTATCTTCGTCTTTTCGCTCGTTTTGCTTGCAGCGAACAAATTCAGATTTGGCACTGAACCAAGGAATCGGCTCTTTTCCGACACACACACGAAAAAAAGAAACATTTCTTCACTGTTTAACTCTAATTGCCTTCCCTTTAACCTGCTGTTCACGGAAAACAATTTCCACCTTGAATTACATACATTAAATCATACTGCCGTTTACACTGTTTTTTGTTGTTGTTTTTTTTTTTTTTTTTTTTGTTTTAATTTACTTCAATTCTCGCTTTAACATTTGTGAGTGCACATAACACACATCGGAGATTGATTTAAATTTCATATACTGGAAGCGTTGTCTTACAAGATAGCATCAAATTTACCAGTCGAATCTGGTTATATATAATGTATTTTCTGTGTATATATGCATATTTGTATTTCATCATTTACTGTCAAAAATTTCTTGTCATATACACCGAAAATATGAATAATACATGCATATATATATATATATATATATATATATATATATATATATATGTGTGTGTGTGTGTATGTATGTATGTAAGAAGCTTCAAAGCTGTAACAAATGAGTATACATGATCAAAAAGTACACGAAATGTGATAAAAAAAAAATAAAAAAAAATTTATCACTAGAATCCTTATCTTATTATTAAGACGAAGACGGAAGGAATTCTTTGTAGAAAAATTATTTTTTAATATTTTTTATAATCTTTAGAATTTTGGTTAAAACCTTGGTTTTATGACGTCAGCACCTAAACATAAATTGCTACTGGAAATTGGAGTGACTTTTTGCGATGAATGATATATACAGTGTAACCCGGATATAAGAGAATCCCGGATATAAGAGAGATTTTCTCTGGTCCCAAATTACAGCCATACTTATCTAAACAAAATGGACCAAACCCGGATTTAAGAGAAACCCGGATATAAGAGACTTCTTCTCCGGTCCCGACAACTCTCTTATATCCAGGTTACATTTCTTGCAAAACCCAGATAATTGTGGGATTGTAATGAAAATTTCAGACGTTATGTCAAATGAATTAAATTATTATTTTTTTTACATATCTTTTGCTTCTCATTTATTTAATTTATAAAAATTCAAGAAATTCCTAATGTTTATATTAGTTATAAAGACAAGTTCTCGGATAATTTCAATCATATTTTCGGTCAAGCAGGACGCCAAGTTACAGAATATCTGCTGTCAATCGCAAAATAAAAATTCAATAAATTTAATTATTAAATTGGAAAATCTTTTAATTGCTTTTATGAATAAAATATATTAAGTACACTACTGAGTTAAGAAAAAAAAGACCTTTTCGATGAATAATGAAATTTTACAAGATTTTTTACATTCTTTTAAAAAATTAGAATGATTTATAAGCTTTAATATTTTTTTAAATATTTATTCATTTATAGTGGTCACTAATTCTTTGTATAATGTATACAACACAAATACACGTTCTTCTGCACTTGTATTGGTCTTTCTGAGATAATTCGCTGCATAAATATCGCATTCCTTGTTCCAGTGTCTTTAACGAAGCTGCACTGTTCTTGTCCTATCTACGGTCTGAATGTGCTGCGCGCTCCCTTCATCAAAATTCGAATGATAATTATGTTATATGGTTCATTAGGCTGATTGTCCAATGAAGTTCTCATTCGTTTTCACCTGTCTTCTTATGTATTCCAGTATATCACCACTGTTTTCGACATTATTTATTATGACTGTACTCTTGTTTAGGCCAAAATCATTTAAGGCTGACAGCATCTCAATTACAATTCCTTCTGGCCCTGCCGCTTTGTTTGTATTCAATTTATTCAGTGCATATTCTATTCAGATTTTAATATTCCCGTTCCATCAATATTTCTTCGACTTACGGATTGATATCTTTCTTCGTGGAAGAGATTCCTGATATATTTATTCCATCTTTGAAGTATTATTTCTTATCTAATATCAGCGTTCCGTTCTTAGATTTTGTGCATCCTCTTGATCCTCTTGGTCTTTTGTCCTGTTCTTTTTCTTATACATATTTGCTTTATCTCCGATACTAATTCTTTCTATTTCTACGCATATTTCATTGAGCTATTCCTCTTTAGCTCGCCTGCACTTCTTCTTAATTTCATTGTGTAGCGTCCTATATTCTGTTCCGTAACTTGGCATTGTGTTTGTCTCCTTTTCATCTTTGCAATGTCCTCAATTGCTGATGTAGCTAAAGCTTCTCTTAATGTGTCCCACTTTAAGTTTCCATCTTAATTTTATCCATCGTATCTGCTTTTCACACTGTTCATATATTTCGACTTCGTATTCGGGTCGCTTAAGACTTTGTCGTATTGCAATTTGGGTGCTGTCTTGGCTCTTCAATTTGCGTAGAGGTTGGTCGCTTCCGCAGTCGTCACTTCGGTGTTTTGCAGTGTAAAACCTCATTCGTGAATCTCTTATCGATAATCATATAAACGTTTTGTATTTTTGTATCTACTTCTGGGCTTTCCATGTTCATATCCATCAGTGATTCTATTAACAAACCATTTCACGGATTCCATTAACAAATTCTTTGGGAATGGAACAACTAGGCACAGCAGCAAGTTTTTGTTACGGCGCCTACAAGAGGAAGGTACAGACCAAAGCTTTCTAAGCTGTGCATGTGGGTGAAGAATTAGTGGGAAAAATACAAGTGATATATTGATTAAGTCATTTAAGAAACACAATGGATATGGCGGTAGTGTCGAAGGACGAAGTGACGAAAGACAAATGAACAAAATGTCGAATGAACAATGAGCCGAACGGAAAGAGAGTCAAATTGACTAAATGACGACAGTACACAATATCGAGAAGACAAAGTTTCAAAAGGGCAAAATAACGATAGTGAACACACACACGGCCCAAAAATCACATACACATTTAGTACAAAAACCAAATGCATACTAATTACAAAGAAGACGAATCTTCTCTAAGGCATATTATAAAGAAATATACTACTCCAATTGATCCGAATAAAAAAAATCAGACTAATTATCTATTATAAAAAATTTAAGACAGCTAACCTTAGGAAAGTAAGGACGAATATATCGCCGTGATTTTAAAAACTCGGTTCAAATAATTAATTAAGCTATTCTAAACATTTAATTGTTTAGCTTTGCTGTCATTTAATAAATGATGAATAAGTGATTAAGCTTGCATAAACATCGGTTAGGGGTTCGATTATTTTGGGAGCTGCGTTTATTACGCTCTATTTTTCTAACAAACTGAATTGAGTGTCTTCTCATATATATATATATATATATATATATATATATATATATATATAGTTGTATATTTAGACAACAATCCTTCCTTTATGCATGTTTCATTAAAAACGACAGACAAGGTACTACGATTAAGCTTTTTATTTAATTTTTCTTGTGTTCGAACAAGAGCTTTCTTTTCTGGACAAAGGGTGCGTAAGAACTGTCCAAATGTTTTATATTTCCGAGCGGTTTCGGCTATACCTTTAGCCATTATCAAGGATGATTCGATTTTTCAGCTTAATTGACTGTGTGCGTTCTGTGTATGTCTTAGTGTGTGGTAGGGATGTTTTTAATTTCCGAATACGGTTAGCTCATTGTGGCTTTGTTCGTAGTTAATATTGTTAAGAGTTGTTTTTTTATTATTATTGAAGCTTCCATTACTTTTAATCTTTTTTATAGGTGGATGCAGTTAATATATTTGTGTTTTCTACTAGTATGTTTCTAATGGAGTCTGGTAAATTTGTGTGCGTGTTTAAATGTGTTCTAATGGAGTTGTGATCAGATATGTGTAACGTAAGGCGACTGGATAAGCATGTAGTTGTGTAACCGATGTAATTATTTGAGTCCGGTTTGATCAGGAACACAGTTCCTTAAGGGGCATTTGAACTCATAGATAACGTTCATTCTTTGTAATTTTGACTTAACTGAGGTGTTGTTATTTTGAGGATAAGGTTAGCTGTCTTAAATTTTTTATAATAGATAATTAGTCTGATTTTTTTTATTCGGATCAATTGGAGTAGTATATTTCTTTATAATATGCCTTAGAGAAGATTCGTCTTCTTTGAAATTAATCTGCATTTGGTTTTTGTACTAAATGTGCATGTGATTTTTGGCCGTGTGTTCACTATCGTTATTACTTGCTTTGGGAAGAAATAGTCTAATTTGGTGGTCTATAAGGTGGTTAGGGAAGCCGTTGTTGATTAGTGTTTGTTTAACATTATTAAGTTCTTTGAGGAAGAGTAGTAGAGAGGATGAATTCTGGTGTGCTCTATTTAGAAAGTTTTTATTACTGCTATTTTGTACCTAAGTGGACATTCGCTTTTGAAGTTAAGGTGGCACGAGTTATATATATATATATATATATATTAAATCAGTTAATTTATATTAATACTCTGTAAATTTACATTGATTTTATTTTGTAAAAATAAAAATATCAGTACGAACACCGGATTATATATCTTACTGTTCTTCCTTTCTTTATATATATATATATATATATATATATATATATATATATATATATATATATATATATATATGAAAAATAATTTTACTTACTGTAAGTAATTCTAATACATTTACTTCTATTAAAAAGAATTATAGTCTATTAAAACTAACAATGAAAATATTTTAAAGTTGTAATTAAAATTGTAGTTAAATAAAATTAATTCTAACCTAAACTTCTTTTAAATTGTAATGAAATAAAACGTTCTCTATCCTAAAGACCTCCCTCTTAGTACTACATGCACTTAAAAGAATCCAATAAAACACCTACAGTAAAATGAAATTAATATGAAATGCTAGAAAGTGTAAGCTTTTGAATGACCCATGTCATACTAGGTTTATATAATAGATAAAAGTTTACTAAATCAGTGAAATTTAATAGCTATTTTTGCCGTCATTGTCATAAATTTTACTTAAATAGTATTTAAATATATATATATATATATATATATATATATATATATATATATATATATATATATATATAAATGTAACCTAATAATATACATACTTATACTTGATGTGAAAATAATTCTACATACTGTAAGGGATTCTAATACATTTAATTGTTCTTTAAAGAAATATAGTAGATTAAAAATTAAATGTGAAAATATTTCAAATCGTAGTTAAATAAAACGTATTCTAACCTAAACACCCACCCCAAAATCTTTAAATATACAAATAGAAAAAAATTCCATAAGGATTTTTGCTGTTAACAATAAAATTTAAAAAAATCCAGACGTCATGCATTTAACGGATGTTAGATTTAATTGAAAAATACATCCCTACCCCTACCAAAATGTAACTAATAACTAATACATCAAAATACAGACATAATGAACACGCAGACACCCCTTGTCTGGTGGAAGTGGATTTATTTGTAACCTTGGAAACGTGAATTATGATTTTAGCTGTGTCTTTAAAACCCAGTAATTTTAAAAGTTACCCTAAAATTAACTTGAGGATGAAATGGAACTAATGTCTTTAGTTTAATTACAAAATTAAATTCGGAGCTTTTAGCTTCCATTTTTGAAACATGGTTAGAACTGTGTTGCGAAAAAAAATTAATTAATTTATAATATATATATATATATATATATATATATATATATATTCATTAGGAACTATAAAGAGGTTCCTACCTCACAATTCGGTAAATTTAGTAAATAAACTTTTACCAAATCAACTTAGTAAATGCCTCTGATCATGGAATCACCGCTTAATTGCTGTTGATTCCATGTCTACCCTGATACGAGCTGGTAATTTCTGTTCTGGTCCCAGCTATCTATTCAGATATTTGTTTTGTCGTTGACTAAGAAAGTATAATATATTATGGTAAAAATACCAGCGATATATTTATTATTATTAATGTATGTATGTATGTATGTATGTATGTATGTATGTATGTATGAAGGCATGTGGTCGAGTGGTTAGAAAGCTCGCATTCTGACGATGGTCGATATCGGACTGGTCGGGAGTCGATCCCTGCGTGCAGCAACATTGCAAAGTGCCTGAAAACAATACCACGGATTGACCCAAACCTTGTGGGGGCCGTAGATAGCAGTGCTAGCACGAAGTCGTGGCCGAGTTAAACTTGTTCATCACGCTAGGTAACACGTTCTCTCCCAGAAACTGTAACTAAGTTCTGCTCAGCATAGTTGCAGTATACACCACAGTTGGGTGGACGTTGAATAAACATAAATTTGCCTGAGAAAGCGTCTGCAATGGGGAATGGCTAGCCTTCCTAGTAGACAGGTGTCCTCGAATACGATTGGCCAGCTATACTATGTATGTGTAAGTTTTCTTAAAAACAAACTCCAAGTGTATCCTCGAAGATTATTGGTCAGTTATACTATCTGTTTAATTTGTTATTGCATCTTTCCAATATTCGAATAAGCTGTTGCACACTCGAGTCCGAATGTTGGTTAAACTGTCCAAAGTTCATTTTCTTTACTGTTTTTTTTAAACACCGGTTCCCGTATGATCACCGAATTAAGCAACGTCTATCTTGGTCACTACTTAGATGGGCGACCTCTTGGCGAATACCAGGTGCTATAAGATTGGATGTGCAGGTGGTGTAATGGATAATGTCTCGGAATTGTTAATCGGAGAGCCGAGTTCCAATTAACGTTTGATTGGTTATATTCACTGGCGTGCAAAAACCTTTTGGAAAGTTATGTATCCCCATCTTTTTCTCCCAACTAACTGTTAATTAGTAACATATGTATCACTAAACCATTATTATTTCTCAAACAAAAAAAAGAAGAAAAATTCTTACAATCTAAAAATATTTTCTGGCATTAAATAACCTGATTGATAAGTCGTAGGAACCGAATCAATCAATTATGTTTCTGCCTGACTACTTTCAGCCATCTCAGTAATAAACAAGAAATAAATGTTGTCAGTATCGTCGGTAAGTGTATTTTTGATCGGAATATGTAACAAGTTATTGGAGAAATGGAAAAATTGAATAAAAATTAAACATGTCCCATTTCGTTTGAATTTAAGAAAATTCTATTCATGGCTACGAATTTTCATTTCTTGTTCTCTACTTAAATTTGAATTATTCATCGAGTTCATTTTTTATGCCAAAAACGATTATTTTGAAGTGATTTTTTTTATACAACTTTTTTTCTTCTCGTTTTGCTTTATTATGCTTACATTTTTGGGAACAGGTTGTGTTCGCTTTTCCTTTCTTGAATATTAATATATTGTATATTTTTTTCATATATAAAATATTAGGTTGGTGCAAAAATAATGTCGTTTTCTCACATATGTTACATTTATATATGATTTCTGAATTAATTCATTGATATATATATATATATATATATATATATAGCCATGTTATATATCATTTTGAAGCGCGTTTTTCGCTCTATCGAATCGTGTTATTCGTTACCGTTCTCAATCTCTTCATTCATTTTTTTTTGCAGGCTTTTCGACAGCATGGACAAAATTCAAATCCGCACGATTTTCTTTTTTCCAATTCAAACTAGGCCGAAAAGCTGCCGAGACATCTCGTGATATCAATGATGCGTTTGGCCCAGGAACCACTAACGAACGTGTGGCACAACGGTAGTTCAAGAAATTTCGCAATGGTGACGAGAGCCTCAAAGATGAAAACGGTCGTGGCCGGTTGATAACGAACATTTGAAAGCCTTAATTGAAGCCGATCCTCGCAAAACCACACGAGAAGTTGCTGTTGAACTCGAGGTCGACCACTCAACAGTCGTTCGCCATTTAAAGCAAATAGGGAAGTCAAAATTTGGATAAATGGGTGAACAATAATAAAAAAAAAAATCGTCAAAAAACGACATTATTTTTGCACCAACCTAATATTATAATATATATTAATGTTAGTAATTTTTACTTTGTAAAACTTCCTTGAGGTTTTGAAAACAATTCTTGTCTTTAAAAATCTAATAAATCTTATTTACACTATATTTAACCAATATTGTCCTCATCTTTGTTGTTGTTATCACAACGTTTCGGCCGCTGTGCCATCCGGCCTTCCTCAGGTGAATACTGATCTGAGTAATCTACAGGGAATTCTGAATTGAATCCTTTTTTAATCTATGGGGGTAGACTGCTACCGTTCCACTAGACATATCTATGGATAGTTCATCTTATTATCATTTATAGTACAGGTAGGTTATTGCTCGCTAGGTTCCACTACTAATAATTACATAAATTAATAAAGACACAAAAACGCAAGGAGTTACTGACAATGAAGAAATTTCAGAGAACATTACTGAATAGAAAGGACAATAAAAAGAAGAGGATTTAAGGAAACAGAAGATAACGACTGACGTTACATTTACAGTTTTGACGATTGAAATTGTCATGAACGTGAAAATTTCCTTTAAATAATGTTGTGTATTTTTTCTATTTATGTGTTAATAATAATAATAATGTTAGTAAGAGAAATGAAAGAATTGCATCAAAAGTTTAAAAAAAGCAAGAAAAGCAGAAGATCAAAGTAATATGGAACTGGATGAAAATAATGATAATAATGATGAATAACAGTATTCTCCCCTTACCGATTATACGACAAGGCATTAACTGTACATTCTTCGATAAAATAATAATAATAATAATTAATAAATGTCACATGTTCTCTCATAACCAGTTATACGTTATTCTTTTCAAATAATAATAATAACAATAAATATCATTGTTCTCTCATTACCCTATCAAAAATTCAATATAAAATTATTAGTAGTATTATAATTAATAATAATAATAATAATAACAATAATAATAAATATCAGTGTTTTTTCAATACCACCTATAAATAATTCAATATAATAATAATAACAGTAAATATCATTGTTCTCTCACTACCCCTATAAAAATCAATATAATAATAATAATAATAATAATAGTAAATATCAGTGTTCTCTCATTACCACTTATAAGAAAATTAATAATAATAATAATAATAATAAAAGAACAATCAATGCTAATCGCCCTGACATCGTTATTAGAGACCGGACCCCCCCCAAAAAAAAAACAAAACAAAACAAAAACAAACAAATTACCTCCTTATTGATATGCCAGTCGCAACAGGCTGCAATGAAGCTTTGAAGATCTACAAAAATCTATCAAAATACAAGGACCTTGAAAATGAAATCTCAAAAATGTGGCACATGAGAACATCAACAATTCCTGTTGTAGTTGGAGCCCTCGGATCTGATGGAAACTCAATCAAGGGATTCCTTGACTTAAAGAAACAAAAAAAAAGTTTTCTCACGAGTAGAGCTAACACATTATGAAGGGCTTTATCTATGTAAAATATGCGGATGTGTATTTTTTTTGTTTTTGTTTTGTTTTTAAATTGCTCAATGGAAAATCTCATGATGCCATTTCTGGAATGAGTAAACACTAGAAATCAAAGGAAATAAAATAATAATAAGGCCTAATTATTATAGCTTAGGACGAAAGCCTCGCAACCAGATCCTATCACTGTCACATAATCAAGGATTGAACTAACCCGAAATGCAGGATCTGCGGTAAATATGATGAAACTGTCGACCATATTATCTCAGGATATCCGGAACTGCTAAAAAAATTAAATATATCAACAATATAACTAGGTAGCAACATATGTGCACTGGAAAATATGCAAGAAGCACAAAATCGAAATCACTGAGAGATGGTATGAGCACCAACCAGACACAATTACTCAAAATAACGATGTAACTATCCTCTGGGACATGCCAATTGAAACTGACAGGGGAATAAAAACCAAAATACCTGATATTATCATAAAAGACAAGGAATGCAGGAAGTGTATGGTTATTGACGTAGTATTGGCATCTGAGAGAAACACGTCCATGAAAATTATCGAGAAATTGTCCAAATACAAGGACTTGGAGTTGAGATTAACAGGATGTGGGGAATGAAGACTGAGAGTGTACCAATAGTAATCGGAGTACTGGGCCTCGTAAGAAAAGGAATGGACAATTTTACTAATAGTGTCCCAAGTAACATCAATATACAATTTGCCCAGAAGATCACCCGGCTAGGAACATCCCATATACTCAGAAGAGTGCTATCAATTAAATGGCAATTCTTCTATAAGGCCTAAGGACCATATTTTGGACCCGGCTTATTAGGATACAAAGCAAAAAAAGAATAAGAAGAATAAGAATAATAAGAAGAATAAGAATAAGAAGAATAAGAATAAGAAGAATAAGAATAAGAAGAATAAGAAGAATAAGAAGAATAAGAAGAATAAGAAGAATAAGAAGAATAAGAAGAATAAGAAGAATAAGAAGAATAAGAAGAATAAGAATAATAAGAAGAATAAGAATAATAAGAAGAATAAGAATAATAAGAATAATAAGAAGAATAAGAAGAATAAGAATAATAAGAATAATAAGAATAATAAGAATAATAAGAATAATAAGAAGAATAAGAATAATAAGAAGAATAAGAATAATAAGAAGAATAAGAATAATAAGAATAATAAGAAGAATAAGAATAATAAGAAGAATAAGAATAAGAAGAATAAGAATAAGAAGAATAAGAAGAATAAGAATAAGAAGAATAAGAATAAGAAGAATAAGAATAAGAAGAATAAGAAAAAAAAAGGCAACGTTCAGAGTAACGGGTGAGGTTGTAATGACAAAAGTACGCAGGTGTAGGCTTTAAGAAAGCTTTATTCAACAGAGAATGCAAGGTTCGCGTATAGTGTCCTTTTACAGTCCCAGCAAACAGAAATACTTCTCTCAAAGAAGAGAGTAACGAAACAATGGGAGACCTCTCTTGATTATTCAAAACAATAGTCATGGATTGCTAATGACAATATTTACCAACTACTGCCTTATATCTTTAGAAATTCAGCATAGACTTTTTTCTTACCTAATAAAATCGAAATAAATTTAAAAGCGTCTTCTGGATTTGAATTTGGCTCTACAGAATATAGAGCGGGAAACATAATATAATAATAATAATAATAATAATAATTCAAATCTATTACGCCTAAGAAATACACACAAATTAAACTTAAAAGTCTAGCAACTATGGGTCAAAAATCTTGAATTTTTCCTTATCTAACCTATGCACGCCTTATAAATGTAACAAGATGCGATATTTTGTTTGTTTTTTTTAGAGTTATTTACTCATTTTTAATGTAATTTGTAAAATGTAATTTTTCAAATGTAAGATACTCAGGATATTGACTGAAATCTAAAAAAAAAAAAAAAAAACACACACATTTTAAAGCGGATCTGTTTATAATTTGATAAGATCAATATATTACTTTCATAGTAAAGTTGGTACGCGATATGGTTGCTTAAACGTGGTACATAACCGAATATATTGGAGAATCCAATGAAGTACGAATTGACTACACAGTCGTAATTGTTCCAGGGAGACAAGCTTGCTAACCATTACACTACACCGATGTACCCAGTCGACACGTGATATATATGCGTGTGTATGTATGCATATGTACATGTATGCGTCATTGTATCTGTTTGCATTTGCGGGAGTGATTTTTTTTTGTGTGCTTTGCGTGCATACGTCTGTATCCGTATTTTCGTGTGTGTATTTGCGTGTGCTTTTGTATTTATTATATATATATGTGTGTGAGTGAGTGTCTTTATGTATATTTGTGTGTGCTTGTGCCTGTTTTTGAGCATTTGCGCATGTCTGCATACGTTTGTGTGAGTATATATGCACGCTCAAGTGTGTCATTACCGTCTATATTGTCATTTATCTGTCTGTCTATCTGTCCCTGATTTAATCATTTGCAATTATTTTACTGAATTGATTACATTACGGCCTCCTCAAAGATTAAGAAGAAACTCGAGGCAACGGAGCTATGGTTCTACAGAAGGATGCTAAGGATGCCATGGACCGAACATGTGAGCAACGATGAGGTTTTAGAGAGGATACAACTAAGGAGGAAACTTATACTTAACATCAGAAAGAGGCAGCTGAAATTTCGGAGACACGTAATGAGAAAGGAGGGCTTGGAGAATTTGGTACTCACATGGCGGATAAAGGGAAAGCAATGCGTGACTTACCTTGCACGTGGATGACAGAACAGGGTTTGAGAGCAGTAAAAAAAGGACAAAACATATTGAGAACTACAAGGAATAGAAAACAGTGGAGAGCCATGATCGCCTACGTCCTGAATGGACATGGCATATAAAAAAAGAAGATATCTACATTACTTTTGATAGTTTCATATTTTGGCACATGGGTTAATTTGTCGTATCGCAATTTTGAAAGAAGTCAATGGCTGTTTGTTTGTTGTGTCGACTGTGTATTGAGGCTGGGATCGGCCTAGAACCAGCTGTTTTGTTTATTGTAAGAAATCATGACTTTTTTACTTGCCGTTTTGCGCTGGTGTGGTTTTCTTTTTAGTAATAAAAAAAATCTTCATTTCTAAGTGATGTAAATTTCGCGTGTATTGCAGAGAGAGAGAGAGAGAGAGAGAGAGAGAGAAACGGATACTGAAACGTGTTTTGATATTTGAAAAAAAAAATAAAAATAAAAAAAAACAGAATTCAATTCTCTTAAAATCCTAAAGAAATATTATTTTCATATTTTCAAGCGCTAGATGTTTTTTCAACAATAGAATTGAAAGCGCACACAAAAACCTTTTTGTCGACCCGTGATATACAAGTGAGGGGATTCAACAACAAAAAAAAAAAAAAATTAAAATAAAGAATACAGATGGAAAAGTGGAGGGGGGTGTGAAATGAGAAAAATGCTGGGCTCAAAATAAACATCCTCGTTGTTGTTGTTGTTGTTGTTTTTGTTGTTATGCTGAAAAAAAATTAAAAAATCCCATTCAAAGATAATTTGAAAAATATTTATCCGATTCAAAAACTGTTTTCCAAGATTCAAATATTTCGTTCCATGTCAATAAAATAATAATTTATACAAAGCGAAGAAGAATAAAAAGAAACAAAAAAGTAATATATCTCGTGAAAGACACTGCTTGAAGAAGAAGAAGAAGGAAGAAAAGAAGGAAAAGAAGAATAATATAAATTTATCGAAGAAGATAAAGAAAAGATAATGAGGAGAAAAGAAGAGAAGGGTAATTCTTTTAGAAGAAAAGGGAAAAGAAAAAGTAGAATAGTATAATATATAGAAAATAAAGAAGAATTAAATGAAAATAAGGAGAAAAAAAAGGAGTGAAAAGGAAAAGTTGTATTTGAACAAGTAGAAGACGAAGAAAAATAAGAATAGAAGAAGTCATAGAATAATAATAATAGTAATAATAATAATAGGAAGAAGAAGAAAAAAGATGAGTAATAATAGAATTTAGGGAATGATAATAGTAATAATAGTTGAATATATAGGATAAGTGGTAGTAGAATAAGAAAAAGAAATATTATAAAGGGACAGAAAGTAGTGAAAATAGAAGGAAAAGTTATATTAAAAGAAGAAGAACAAGAAGAAAGAGAGAAAGAAGAGTAGAAATAAAGAAGAGAATAATTTGTGAAGTTGCGGGAAGAGATTGGGAGATTTAAAAATTATCAAAGGATGGAACTATCCAAGCAACAAATGTACTGGGGAAGAAGGAAGATATGGACGATGAAATTAAATGCAATAATTTAGCTTCGTAAAATAATTAAAAAAAAAAAAAAAACGATTTGAGAATATTAGAAAGAACGTGATGAGTATAAAAAGGTAGAAGGGATAGATGAATTGAAGAGGGGGATAGAGAGAGAGAGAGAAGGAGGAAATGAAATAATAAAGGGAATAAGAAAAACAAAAAAGAGGAAGGGAAAAAGCGAAAAGTTATAAAAAAAGAAAAAAAAGGAAAAAGAAAAGAAAGACTCAAAGCAGAACGGAACTTTTGAAATAGAAAATTAATTAAAAAGAAAAAGAGAGAATTTCGAAAGAAAATAAATTTCAAAATGAAAAAAACTATTCAAAGAAGAATTAACAGGAATTGAAATAAATTTTCGGAAAGAAGACAACAAAAAACTGAAAAGAAAGCAGCGAACAAGGAAGTCGGAGGAAAAAAAAAATTAGAAGTTGAAATCGAACATAGAAAGAAACATATTGAAAAGTTAAAGAGGAAAATGGCGTAGGAAAAAGAAATACAGAAAAAAAAAATGACGTAAGAATGACAGGATATTAGCCGGAAAAAGGAGAAGAAATAGAAAATAAAATCACCTAGAATTATATCAAGGAAATGTAGCAATAAATAGAAAAAGGACACTAAAGACCTGGATGACGAAATTAATGAAACATAAAAAGACAATAAAATTTCATAACGATATTTTCTACTTGAAAAACTTTACGTGTGGATATCGTACCGCATGAGATTTGAAAAATGTCACCCACTGCTGAGCGTATGAAAATATTTTGGCGTAGAAAAAAATGGCACCATAGACGAAACTGTAATATGTGGCGTCTTATAAAAGACGTGAAGATATCCCGTGGATATTATGCAAATTTCCCACTACATAAAAACACTTTCCATTCGCTTCCTAGTGTGAATTTATTTGTATGGAAAAAAAATAACTCATTTTTCTTCTAAAAGAAACCGAGACATCTTGGAACGGGTATTCGTCGGGAAGAAAAATGCGGCCTGTGAATATCAGAATAAAAAAGACATTTTGGTCTCTCAAGAGAAGTAGAGAGAGTGAGAGAGTGAGAAAGAGAGAGAGAAAGAGAGAGAGAAAGAGAGAGAGAGAGAAAAGTAGTGTTTAAGGGTGAGTATTTGTGAGGAAGTTGAGAAAGCGGGAGATTACAAGAGAATTACATTTCTTTTGAGAGGGAAGAATGAGTAGTGAGAAATTAACAAGAATATGAAGAGAAAAGAGAAAAAAATCTTTGAATAAACAGCGCTTGTGGGAAGATGACAAAAGCGTTTACAAGAAAGCAACAGGTCTTTGGAGAGATTAGAATGGAAATAGAATACAAAAGAGAAAAAAAAATTCTGAAGAAAAAAAAAATTGGAAAGAAAATGTAAGAATTCGAGAAAAGGAGAATTTACAAGTAAGTGAAAAAAAACATTTTGAATGAAAGTAAAAGACAAGAATATAGGAAAACTTTAAGGACAAATGAGAAACATTTAAATCCTGTGTGTCGTGAAAAGATGAGAAAAGCGTTTACAAGATGACAGGGTTTTTTTTTTAAAGAGATGGATGGAAATAGGAGGAGGGAAGAGAAAAGTAAGAGGATAAACTTTGAAAAGAGAATACATTTAAAAGAAGAAAACGGGAATTTACGACAGAGGCTTTGGGAAATGAAAATAGAAACACAGGGCAGTACAAAGATCTTGAAATTGAGATTCAGACGATGGGGGTCATGGCAGCCACGACTATACCAGTAAAATTAGGAGAATTCGGTCTGATAAACAAAGAAATTAACCAATTCTTAGACAAAATGCGATGTGAACTTTATCTAAAGGAACTTCAAAAAGTCGTAGTCGCAAGGAACGGTCCACATTTTGTAAAGAACATTGCCAATTTAAAACTTGTAAAGTACTTTGAGTACCTGTTTATATTTCTGAGATAAGATATTATGTACACCATTTACATTATTCGGACTATTGTCCTCATCTTTGTCGCCATATTTATTACAACGTTTCGGCCGTTGTACGCTCCGGCCTTCTTCAGGTGGTTGGAATGTCGAACTGAACCCTTTATTTCGCTCACTGGGGTAGACTGTTCTAGTTCCACGTGCCATGTCTAATGGATGTCAGTTATCAGTTATTGCCTGTTAACTTCCCTCTCCAGGTTCTCCATTGCCTTAACCGCGTATTGAACTCACACGCTTTGGGTCATTTCACTGGATCTAACTAACGCCTTTATCCACAGTGCCATGTTTTTTCGATGTTTTTTTTTTTTCCTCATCTAATCATAGACTTAGCGTGAAAGTTCAGAATTAGGATTTATATCTGAATACCTGAGAATATTTTGTTATTTTTTGTCTCGGTTTAATATCTCTAGAGGAGGATTGGCTCGATAGCGTCTCGATTAAGGGAGTGAAACGGAGTGGCTCTTGTAGCGTGTCTCACTGGCGATGGTTCGAGGTAATGCTTTCTCCATCATTGCGGCTGGCAGAGGACAGCAAAAAAAAAAGTGTTTATAGTTTCTGGAATTGTCATCAATGGTCAACTGAACTTGCTTTGTTTCAATAAATATTGCATAGATATCTGAAGTGATTGATCACTACAGCTTTGATTAGATAGGGCCTTCTTTATTTTCATTGTTCTTTGGTATTACTTCTTGCCTGTTTTCTCTTTAGTAAAACCTTTGGTTGGGAGGTTTTAAAAATAAAGTCAATATATATCTAATCCTGAAAGTTCAAGCAACTCATATCTCTTGCCCTGGTTTACAACATTGAAAAACTCATTTCCGTACAATCACTGAAGTTAAGCAACGTCAAGCTTGATCGATACCTAAAGGAGTGACCGCTTGAGATTACTAGATACTGTAACCTTAGCTGTTCGTGTGGTGTATTTGATAATGGATCGGAATTTTTAATAAGAGACACGAGTTCCAATTCCCGTTCTGTTAGGTTTATTTGTTAAATCATATTCAAATTCCATTGGGAAAAATAGGAATCCAACCCATCTCCCCCAGCTATGAGTTAATTAGTAAGAATTGTATCACTAAATCATTAATATCTTTCCTTTTAAAAAAAACTTGCTTTAAATAATCTGCTGTTGATAAGAAGTAGAAAACGAATCAATCAATGATTTTGTCCGACTCCAGAGTTTTGTCTAAAAGAGATCATCATAGTAGGATGGTTTGATAAGTAAGTTCTATCATCAAAAGAATAAATTTCAGAAATTTATTCATCAATAGAATTATTTTAAAATTTGACATCATCGCGAAAATAACATATTTGTTTTTAGTTTTTTTGTAGAGGAAAAATACAGTCAGTAATTAAATTTAGTTTTCCAAAAGCATCTGCTTTGAACTCCATGAAAAGATTCATTAAACTCTGGGTACGAATTTAAATAACATAGATTAACTATTTTATTATTAACCCACATACACATATCTATCTATCTATCTATCTATCTATCTATCTATCTATCTATCTATGTGTATATATATATATATATATATATATATATATATATATATATATATAGAGAGAGAGAGAGAGAGAGAGAGAGAGAGCATTTGCCCATAAGCAAGGCGGGAATGCCACTATCACGCAAGGGGTTACAGAGATTGAAAGTAAGCGAAAAGAGGGGTGTTTCAAGAAAGGATAAAGAGAAGGACGGGGATGAAGATCAAGGCTTCAGACGATGTCGATTGATATTACATTTAAATTTTTGAAGATTATAGTTATCAAGTAAGAAAGTAAGAAGAAGGGAGTTCCACTGTTGGGAAGTACGAGAGAAGAAGCTCTTGGAGTCGAAGAGGTGATTATATTTAAGTCTTTCGACACTAAAAGGGTGGGACCGAGATGCCAACCAAGTAGCGCGCTTCATTTCATGCAGTTGGAGCACCAGTGAAAATGGCAGTTGCCATGAAAATATTTGTATTAGGTTGGTGCAAAAATAATGACGTAATAATGTCGTTTTTTGACGTTAAAGAAAACGTTAAAAACGACATTATTACGTCATTATTTTTGCACCAACCTAATAGAAAAGACTGAGGGAAGCCACATGCGTCTGTAAGAAATTGGCTGGAGTCGAGATGCCAAGTCAGGATCTATCACATTGCATATTAGTTTTTGGATTTTGTCGAGAACCTCGAGATGAACAGCGGGGGCATCAGACAATATATGACAGTATTCAATGCAAGAGCGAATGGTAGATTTGTAGATTCGAAGGATGGAATCAAACGAGAAAAACCTTCTGGCGTGATACAGCGAGCCAACATTTCTTGCGGTAGATCTAGCTATTGACTCAAAGTAGTTGTTTCACCTAAGGGCAGTGTAAAACGTAATTCAAAGAAGGCGCAGTGGAACGCTCTCGTGAAGTTGAGCATCAGTCATGCTGATAGGAGACAGAGAATTTTCTCTACGGTGGGTAAACAAGAGCAGTTTCGTTTTGGAGGTATTAAAATTTACAAGCCATTTCCTGCTCCAGTCAACCACAGATTGGAGATTCTTTTTCGAGACGAACGGCTAGGTTAACTTTGTCAGTAATGCCGGATTTACTATTGAGACAGGAGTAAATAGTAGTGTCGTCTGCGTAGAACACTACTTGAGAACTGATGACATCAAGAACATCTTTGATTAAGATCAGAAACAGTGTAGGACGCAGGATAGGGCCTTGGGGAACACCAGCTTTCGTATGAAAGGAACTGGAGGAGAACCCGTTTAGGACGACCTTCATTTCATGGTTTGACAGAAATGATTGGATTAAATAAAATAATCTTCCTCTGATGTTGTATCCTTGAAGCTTACATAGAAGTCCGGCCTACTAAACCCTATCAAACGCCTTGGAGATATATAGAGTCACAGCTCTAACTTCGAATTTATTATCAAGAGCTTGGTGCCCAAATTCAGTTATGGCTGTAAACACATCAGTGGTAAATCGAATAAAATGACATTTTAATGACATTTTTATTAAAAAGAGGGATTGCTGCCGAAATACACTATATATATATATATATATATATATATTTATATATATATATATATACATATATATACATATATAATCCGGTGTTCTGATATTGTTTATTTTCATTTTTACAAAACAGTGCTCAATGTAAATTTACACAGCATAAATATTATAAATTAACTGGTTTAAAATATGTTTTTATCGCTACACAGTAATAACCATGTTTCAAAAATGGAAGCGAAAAACTTCAAATTTAATTTTGTAATTAAATTATAGAACTAATGCTTTTAATTTAATTACAAAATTAAATTAATTTATATATATATATATATATATATATATATATATATATATATGGACATTGAAGTCAACACCTAGAGGCGACCGTCTCTTTCATACTAAACCCAGTCGCCAGGGCAGATATTTATTGCACAAATGTATAATTACAAAAACAAAATGGTGAGTAGGGAAGGATAGTTCTCACTTGTCTTATGGATAACTTAGCTAGCGTAATCACTGATCCAGACATTCGTATACTGCTCCTTTCACCAAAACATATCTACACAACGCTGCTTCACATATACACCATAATGCCGCATTTGCTCTAAGAATCCTCACCTAATCCCATATGTACAATCTATGTGGAGGGCTGGGTTGATAAAATCCCCAATGTTTATGATGAAACAATATTTACACAACTAAACAAAACAGTGTTATTAAGTGTGTCATGGGTTCTTACCTATAACTACAGAATGAACTCTTCATAACACTATGTATACTACGCCTCTCAAGAGATAGGGTCGAATCGAGTCGAGCCGATAGTAGTTCACTCCAAACCAGACTGACAGTCATACTAACACCTTCCACATCTTGTATTATTATTTCGTGTAATATACCTTCGTTATTTCTACTCTTGTGTTCGTGTTGTTCTTCCATGGTGAAACCCCCACAGTCTAATCGTGACAAATGACAGTTAACTGGACGAAAACTGAACTGTGGGTTTATTAAAATTAGTCACCCTCGAAACGAAAGACATCCCACATTCACTAGAGTATTGCAATCCCTGTCACCTAAATGGGCAGGGGAAGAGGAAGTGGAATAAACCGAAAATAAAAGGCGGGGGAATAAAGGGGCCGATGACAATCCATACCCTAGCTAAGTTAAATTCAGAGAATTAAACCAAAAGAAAACGACCTACGTGTTAGAATTTTTGGGTAGTTTTTTGTACTAGTGAGACTGCCAAAATGAGCTGACTCATTTTATTTCACCAAAAGAAGGGTTAACCAATCAGAAAGCTCAAAATATTCAATCCAACGTGTATAAAGGCAGCCATTTTGTTTTTTCTCCCAAAGTATCTTCACTGCCAACCTGATATCGGAGACTTAAAGAATTAACAGCCGCTACTTTCTCCGAATGTTCACTGCCAACCTCTGATATTGAAGACATTACGGACGTCACTGGATTCCATATTAAGAGACTACGGCAAACATGGTCAACACTTCGCTAGTCTATCACTGAACTGGTATGAGAAGCGTTTAATCAAGCACCCAATATCCGCAATCCTAGGTGCCACTCGAAATTATGCCATCTATATCGAACCAAATGCGAAATATTCACGCATCTGTCACTGAATTTTGCTGAAAAGAGTTGCCTCCTTCCGCTCTGATTTTGACTTTAAGTTTGTATTTAAAGAACACAGTCAGTTGAGAAGAGGAAAACCTCCCATCTCTATAAAGCTGCTCCTAATGCGTCGCACATATCAGGACTCTCGTAATGACAAGCAAGCACAAAAACATATAGTGTCCATTCTTCTTCAGATGCGGCACAACATTGCTGCAAACGAAACTGGCCCCGAGGACAAAAACTTTCCGCCCAGGATGCGGACCATGTAGCCTTCAATCAGTTCTCACAACAGCCATACGACGCTACAGTGGAAGATGTGCCTAAGACCCACTGCAGCGTACACATTTTAGCGTAATTGCCAGCCTCACCTGCCGAAGATTTTTATATATCTTCCGTAATATCAAAACAGGTTAGTCTTGCCTCGTCGTCATTGAGAAAACATTAATAAGCAGTATAGAAATCATAGTAAGATAATCGTCAAACCAAGTTCATCCCTTAGATTATCTCGAGCGGCCTCTCGCACTAACACACGATATAATGACTTAGGAGACAATAGCCGGTGCCGGAGAGGGCTTCCTTAATTCGTGTAAAGCCCTTCAGAGCAAGTCGGCACTCGCGATAGAAGGAGTACTCAGCACTAGGATAACGTCGGACTTCCTCCTCACCATGATTCACACTTTTCAAAGACGGAAATGCTTTCTTAACATCTTTCCAGACCGTTACTCTCATCTTGCATACACATTCGATCCAGAAACTTGAGTCGTAGCGTCTGTTGACGAATTTCAATGCTAGGCTTTCATAGATCGCCCCCAGTCGGGTGGAAGCAACAGACCTCGTGACCCGCAAGAGGCGAAACAAGACTCAAACTAATTCGACTATTTTGGTACACGGGAGCGGAAGTACCAAGAACCGGTAATGAAGTATTGGGTAGATGTGCGAGGAACAAACTTCCGCCCTCCCATTTAAGGAAGTTCCTCCGGGACCATGGATTAACTATAGCTTCGGCATTTTTCAAGGACTTCCAACCACTTCTTTATCAAATGGAGGTCGGAGCCAAATCAGACGTCAAGTATCTTGAGAGGCCCATCTTTCCAAGTGAAGGGCCCTGGAAGAGGTGCTCTCTTGCACCCAACCGTAAACCCACTGACTTGTTGCGGTTTACTTGGCTCCTGTTACAATCCTATTCCTGCTGACTTTCTTCCCATAGTCTTAGCCTTTCTTTTTCCGAACGCGACCACGTCTATCCCATAGGCGAAATAACTGTATGCGGTGGTCTCACCGGGGGAGGGTAATTCTATGTAAGACCGGATACGCCTTTAACGACCAAAGGAATAGCTTCAACGCAAGAATGTACACCATCGGTGAAAGCGGGCAACTCTGACGAATTGATTCGGACAACATAAAAAGTTTCGACCTTAATCCACTTACTTCTACCACTGCACCGGGGCAGTGATATAAGAGACGGATCCAGGATCGAAATTACAGACCGAAGCCGGCCAACTCGTGTACAGCCCCGAGAAATCTATGCATCACCCTAGCAAATGCCTTGGAGTGATCTAAATTTATCAGCGCGGTTTCAATATCGACTTGCTCTACAATCAATCGTACCATATGAATGTTGTTCTGAATAGTCCTACCCTTCACAGCACGTCTGCTCGGGGCCAATCAAATTAGACAGACCAGCTTGCAAACGGTTGGCTAAGACCTTGGCCCAAATCTTTAAGGAGCGGAAATTATTAATCTATGTTTATTCTTGCGAAAAACTTGATCACAACAAGCGCTCGGAAATATTCCCGTTCTTCATACGCTGCTTAAAAAAAAGTTTCAACAAAGGAACAAACACTTGCGACTGCCTCAAATACACCTTATAGGGGAGACATCGATCATCAAAGCCTTGTCTCTCCCAACAAGCTTCAATGCATCCCAGATTTCTGCCTCTGGTATTAGACCCTCTGGCTTTAGTCGCTTCGAGCAAAGTCAGCTAAATAGGTGTTGAGCTGAGCCGGACTCAGACCGTGCTCCCTGGTAAAAATGATCTCGAAAATGAGATCGGAAAGCCTCACATATGCTATCATTTGTAGTCACGGTGTGACGCCCATCCGGCAATGTGTCGCTAGCGATATATCGGTCTGCGATACTCTGAACTGCGCATTGTGTTTTTTACTCGACTCTTTATATATACAAGTCAGTGATATTTTGTGGGCAGTCTATTGTATTGCATTGTGGTTAGTATATTGTATTATTCTGACGGTTAATTTTTCTGTCGGTAACAGTTGTGTCTTTAGGGGCTATGCTGATGTGTGAAAGGGTCTTTCAGATGATTAATAGAGAGAAGACAATAAACTGTAAGCTATATGTCAGATCCCCTGCCAGTTTGGACCTTATCGAAATGATCATATTTATTATTGAGACGGGAGTAAATGGTGGTGTCGTCAGCATAGATAGCAAATTGCCAATTGATGTGTTCATGTTTTTGTCAGTAATGTTCTGCTTCAAATTAATCACTCCTCATTCTATGCAGACAATTTGATCGGCTCTTTTGAATTTAAGATTAAAATATAATTAAATAACAAAACTCGAAAGAAAAGTCATTATTCAATTAACATTAAATTGTAATTGTTTTGTTTTTTTCTTATTTATAGATGGTTGTTTTTGTTCTATAAATATTACTTCGTGAATCACAATTCTGTTTTTAGTTTGATTTTGTTAGTATTATGATCCTTATGCTGCTATGTGTTACTTGATGGCACACTGGTCAGGCAGGTGGCAGGTATGTCTCTGAGAAATTGTGGTATATCCTATGTAAGATGTTTTGTGTTTTTTTTTTTTTTTTTTTTTTTTACTTACAGAGAAACATTCTCCGAGTGAGCAAGTAAACTCGTACATAAAATTGGTCTTGTATAAGGGGGTTGGAATGTTGGGATATATTATTTTTAATAACCAGGTCACTATTTGTTTGTTTTACTTGGACACACCACAACTCCACTTTCACGGAGACTCACCTGCCACCTATCGGATCAGAGTGCCACCGGTCAAAACATTAATAAGCAGAATAGAAATCCTAGTGACATAATTGCATGCAAAATCTCACTGCTCTAGCATCACACCTACATACCCAACCTATGAACTTGTCAGCTCACCTTCGTATTCGAAGAAAATGAACAGTACGCAACAGAGGACAAACGCAGAAAATAAAAGCAAGAAAAAAAAGGGGAAAAAAATTGAAATGTTATTTCTGTAAAAATATAAAAGAAAAAGAAAAAATATCAGGGATGAAGATTGAATGGAATGGATCTTTGGCAAAAAAAGGGAAAATTAAGAATTCTTTTGTATAATTGGAAAGCACTGAAGATTCGTTTTATACTATTTCCCGTTTTTATGGCGGTGTACTTTCCAAGACTTCCACTGAGGCTCCCTCAATCTTATAAGATGTCATGGATATATATATATATATATATATATATATATATATATATATATATATATATGAATATATATATATAAATATATCTATATGTGTGTGTGTCTGCCTGTCTGTCTGTCTGTGTCTATGTGTGGGTGGGGGTGTTCAATTTTATAGACAGTTTTAACAGTTTTTCTCATATGATTACAATTATTTTTTTCCTTTAGAAACTCTTGTTAATGATGACACTAACGCCTGTCTATTTTTTCTGTATATCTTATTCGAGTTACAACTTATTTATACATTTTACATATATATATATATATATATATATATATATATATATATGTATGTATGTATGTATGTATGTATGTGTGTGTGTGTCTGTTCCAATTATTATTTTTCATATTACTCACTGAAAGGATCTTCAGGAAGGAAAACGTATTGCTTTTTCTTTTCTTTTTTTTTAAATTAAACAGGTAAGAAGAGGAAAGAAATTGGTCAAAAGTGAATGATGAACCTCGGGGATAGGAAATATGTTAGCTTTATGGCTAGAAAATTGTGAAGTGGCGACAGAAACCAAAATGGGAAAGGAAAGGATAGGAAAATGACTGAAATTGGTTGAAAGATTTTGAGTGAAAGGTGGAAGAAGAGACTGGCATTAAAATGTCAGGACGATGGGAAAGTCAATATATATATATATATATATATATATATATATATATAGAGAGAGAGAGAGAGAGAGAGAGAGATAGATAGATAGATAGATAGATAGATAGATAGATAGATGGGAACATACCAGGATAGATAGATAGATAGATAGATAGAAATGGATAGTTTAAGATAGGCAGCCAGTGAGGCAGCTAGATATGAACAGAAACACTTATAAGTGCTGCATCTTAGGAACTTAAATCCATACTACGGCCTGATCCAAACCTTGTGAGCAAAATTACGTAGACGTCGATGATTTTGCTAGCACGAAGTCACAAGTCATCGTGACCGAGGTTTTGAGCGTTCTGGCTTTGTTTAAAGTGCAGAACGTGATATATGCGTCATCTTCTAGAATTTGTAATGTTCGCCCAGCACAGTTGCATTTTAAATCACAGGTGGACTGTAAATTTTGAACAAACACTACGACAATGATTGGCTTGCAGATATGTGTGATCTGGAAATTGTATGGCCGTTTTAGCAGACGTGTGTACTTTGGAAAACAGAGAAGCAGGTTATCATAGATAGACAGACAAATAGTCAGACGGAGAGATAGGTGAAAAAAAAGAAAACGAAATTTGATGCAAATGCGACATTGCAAACATTAAATCGAAAAATTTTAAAACTAAACTGTCTAATCAAAGTTTTTAGAAGAAAAATTGCTGTTTACTAAAGATCTTCCTATGATGAATATCGAATCGAAATATATCACAAATCCATCGATATAGAAATATTAAAAATAAAAAAAACGTAACAGACAAATGCAGACAAGTCAAGAAAAAGAAAGACTCTGTGAAATTGGAGACTTATTAAAGAAAATGGAAGAGCGAAGACGCTACAGTGTAAATTGATATGAAATGATTTAGGAAAATCGACTCGCAGAAAGAAAGCAAGATTAAAGAATATTACAAAAGGAATTATAATGATGAATTTTTGAAAGGAAAAAAAAATAGTTGAAAATAAGAGTTGTATCAGGTTTTGAAGTAGCAGGAAAAATGGTGAACAAAAATAAAGATCATGTGACAGGAAGTGGCAAATGTCTGCGCAAAGTGGGTGGGGTTCGATGGAAGATAAAAAGGAAATGAATATAGATATAATGAGATTTTTTTAAAATTCTGTCTTTCCCACTTATATTTATATATGTGTGTGTGTATGTATTTTTTGACGTGCTGAATAATCATTGGTCGACGTTGAAGTGGTTTTGGAAAACATCTTAGGTGTGAAGGTCACTTCGCAGCAATCTTTTGATTATGAGTTAAAAAAAATGTCTTTTCACACCTCATTGTGCTTAAGGCCTCATCAAATAACGCTATCGTCGCAGTCGTCGTTTGTGTTAATGGCGGTTGTGGGGAAAGAAAACAGTTGAAAACGAGTGAACTGCTTTGTCCTTATTTGAATTGCGATGTGAATGTCGTTCATATACGGTGTTTGTCTGCTCTTTCGTGAACTGATTCTTCCCTTACGTGGCATCTCTTCAAATTTAAAATTGTATATACTTTTTTTTTTTTAAATCGAATATACTTTCCTAAATCTAAGCAAAGTATAAAGAACCATGAAGATTTCATCAGAAACAAAGAAAAAGTACACATCTGATAATACCGGTCCTCCGATATAGCAGAGAATGTTGGACAATCTCCTCACAGATGAACAAGAGTCAATAAGAATGTGATTGGAAAGATGAGTGTTGAGATTACCATGGACTGAACATGTGAGCAAAAAAAAAAAAAAAGTTTGAGAGAAAACAGAAAGAAAAAGGAAACTTATAATTAATATGAGAAAGAGAAAGTTGAAATTCCTAGGAAAAATAATGAAGGAAGAAGGCTTAGAAAATATAACACTCACCGGAAATAATGAAAGGAAGAAGGCAAGAGGGAAACAACGCATAAATTACCTAACAAGCTTGTGCAATTGGTTGGCGGAACAATGTCTAGGAGACATAGCCAAAGGAGAAAATTTACTAACCGCTACAAATGACAGAAAATTATGCTGAGTCACGATCGCCCACGTCCTAAACGGATATGGGACATAGAAGAAGAAGAAGAAGAAGAAGAAGAAGAAGAAGAAGAAGAAGAAGAAGAAAGAGGAGGATGAGGTGGAGAAGGAGGAGAAGTTTTACCTTTCAAAGCAGACGATTTTCTTCGCCATGTTGGTTAATAGAGATGACCCAGATGACTTGCGGGTTTCTTTTTCACCTTAATTCTAACACTTGAGTGCGAAACAGGCCTACAGCATACACATCTCCTTCGTTTATATTTTGTGTCCCTTCAGGACATTGGCGATGAAGGATCTCCATGACATCCTATCCTCTGTAATCTTTGTCCTGGCCTAGATTTTACAGAAGATTGTTAACTAGGTTGATCAGTATTTCACTCCTCTTCACTTGCCTTGTGAGTGTTAAATTTACTAAGCTTTCTTTTCTTATTTTTCCTCTCAGTAATTTAGAATATATCTCTCCGATTATCGTATGCCCTTTAAGTTTCTATTTTCCTTAAGTTGTCCGCGTTGTGTACATTTTCTCTCCGAGGTATTCTCAGACCAAAATTCATAACCATAAAGCTGTATATATATATATATATATATATATATATATATATATATAATTATTTATTTAAAAATATGATTCCAACTCGCTACATAAGATGTCTCATGTTTCAAAACAAGAGCCGAAAACTTGTTTTCGGCTCTTGTTTTGAAACATGAGACATCTTATGTAGCGAGTTGGAATCATATTTTTAAATAAATAATTATATTTATGCTCTACTTTCGTATCGAGCACTATTTTTAAAAAATAATTACAAAAATACTAAGGAACTTTGGATTATTTACCAAACCAGTTTCTTTCCTATTTTCTACAATATTTTCACACACACACACACACACACACACACACACACACACATATATATATATATATATATATATATATATATATATATATATATTACAAAAAGTTAATCAAACCTTGAATCATTTAGCAATATTAATTTTGTAATATAAAATATATGCTGCCTATTTTAATATATATATATATATATATATATATATATATATATATATATATATATATATATAAGTTAAGTGCTCTTTTCCTTTTTGCTAATTAACTGTTCTTATTTCTTAATACTTTGCTTAATTTCTGGAAGGGATCTTTTGCTATTTCTATGCGTCTTGATATTCCTGTGTCACAGTATCCGACGTCTGTTACCGCATAACACAGTTAAATTCCTGTAGCTACTTGATTTTAAATTTCTCGGTACGTAGCTCAGGTTTTGGTTTGTTTACTTATAGAAGATAATCATTATTTTTATTATTATTATTATTATTAAAATGAATATTTAGTCCTTTCTTCTTGCGTTCTTTTACTACATTATTTAGATGTTCTTTAAGTTTTCTTTCCGCATCTATCAACGTGCTGTCATTCGCGCATTTTACGTTGTTAAGACGATGTCCGTTAATAATAATTTCTGATATGTCTTCTCGTTGTCTTCGGATCATCACGCTTTATTGGTTAAATAAATCCGACGAGATAAATCAAATACGGCTTACTAATTCTTTACAATAAATTTGCATGAAAAAAATTTGAGCCTCGCTTTAAAGTATTTTTAATTTTTAGATTATTTTCGCTTTGTCTGTCTTTTAAGTTTCATGCTAAAGACGTTCAGTGTACTTGGAATATCATTTTTCAATCATTTTTTTTTTTTAATTATTTCGATTTAAAAAAAGAAACTGGTGTTTGCTTTATATTCTTCGTTATTCATCTTTAATTTTCTCTCTTTTTCTCTTGTCATTTGTTTCGCCCTTCATTTTTTCCGTTGTCTTTTTTTTTCTTCTTAAATTTCTGTTACTTCTTAATATTTTTTTTTTCATTTGCATCGGCGTCACATTCGTTATCCCACTTCTATTTCTTTCTTATTCTTTTTAATTTACCAATCTTTTTCTTATTTCTATAGTCTTCTTTACGCTTTTAACTTCCTATTCCCTTCGTGTTTTTTTCTAATACTCTTTTTTTTATATTTTTATCGTTTTTTCTTTATTTGTTATTTTTCTTTCTTTCTTTTTTTATCTTTCTTTTCATTCTTTTTTTCTTTCTTTCCTTACTTTTCTTTCATTGTTTATTTGTTTGTTTTGCTTCTTTCTTTCTTTCTTTCTTTTTTCTTCACTAGTTTTTCATTGTCTGTTTATCTGTTTGTTTTACTTCCTTCTTTTCTTTCTTTCTTACTTTCTTTCTTTCTTTACTTTTCTTCCATTGTTTATCTGTTTGATTGTTTTGCTTCTTTCTTTCTTTCTTTCTTTCTTTCTTTCTTTATTTCTTTCTTCACTATTTTTTCATTGTCTGTTTATCTGTTTGTTTTACTTCCTTCATTCACTTCTTCCTTCTTTTCTTTCTTTCTTTCTTTCTTTCTTTCTTTCTTTCTTTCTTTCTTTACTTTTTCTTCCATTGTTTATCTGTTTGATTGTTTCGCTTCTTTCTTTCTTTCTTTCTTTCTTTCTTCACTATTTTTTCATTGTCTGTTTATCTGTTTGTTTTACTTACTTCATTCACTTCTTCCTTTTTTCTTTCTTTCTTTCTTTCTTTCTTTCTTTCTTTGCAATGCCGACTATGTTCTTGTCAAATAAATTTCACTCTTGATAGTTTCGAACGGGTTTTCATTCTCTCTCTAAAACCTAAATTTATTATTTTTTTAAAATCATTTCACCCCAAGCAAGGAGATAATGCCACTAAGACGCGAAGAAGAAGAAGAAGAAGAAGAAGAAGAAGAAGAAGAAGAAGAATCACCACCACCAATAACATCAGGTGAATAAAAAAATAATATGAAAATAATATAAAATGTTTTGCAAAACGCACAGTGAAGATCGAATAAAATGACATGAAAGAAACACTGTGACGATTTGTTTTTGTTCCGGCAAATAAAGTCAATTGGCGACACTTCACAAAAGAAATCTGTGTCCACCGACGTCCGTCCCACTTTCCATTTGTTCTCAACCGGCGACCGATTTACCTGTGTGACAAGTGATTGTCGCCGCAAATGTATTCCACCCTATGTATGACATTTCGATAAATCTTCACACATCCTTCGGTTTGCGCACTGAAGCAGTACGGTCATTTTCCCCATGATCTCATTTAAAAGATATACCCTGTCGTATAAACGAGGGTGCTGAAAAATTCTACCCAAGCCACTTCTAAATTTCTGATCAAATGACTTGAAATAGAGATTTTATTCTTTTCGGAAGGGTTTCTTGAGCAAGCCGAAAAATTTTCCAACGCTTAGTCGTAAGCGTGTGTCTCAGAGGTTAGACACTGGCAAATCAATAACTTTATAATTAGAAGCTAGATTTTGAAATTACATTTTCCCTTTATAATATTCGATCTATCATTTTTTCATTGATTCATTCATTTTCAACCAATCAATCAGTGGATTCATTGACTGATTTGATTCGTTTTCTTTGCAATTTATTTAAAGCCAGAATATATTTTGAGACGATAAGAAAGTTTTTTTAGATAATAATGATTTAATGATACAATTTGTACTAATTAGACCATAGCTAGGAGGAGAAGAATTGGATTGATAACGTTCCCAAGATTATTTGCGCGTCAGGGTCTAACTCTTTCGCCCCGGCCCCTCAACTACTGGCGTCTTACTCTCGGGGTTGAGGTGTCTACTCGGTTCTAACCAAACTTAAGGGAGTGGCCATAGGTCCCCTGAGCATCCGTAGATTATTCGAGCTGTCCACTGGTTTAATCCTGCTTCCTGCCCACGTTGGGAATTGTTTGATCCAGAAAGCAGAAGTGATGTCCGTGTCCATTCACGGTCGACTGAAGAAGTAGACACGGCTGGGGAGTCTGCGCTAAGAAATTTAGAATGCAGAAATAAAAAAAACTAAAAAAAAAACGAAGAAATTAATATCTACAGAAAGCCGGACAAATATCGATTCAATGGTTGAATTGGTAATGTCTTTTATATAGCAGAAAAGAATAGTAGAGGAGAGAAACGGGTTACAGAAAAGAAAAGTAAAAAAAAAACAAAAAAAAAACTCACACACTGGATTCTTGACACAGGGAGAGAGAGAGAGAGAGAGAGAGAGAGAGAGAGGGGGGGAGAGAGAGAGAGTATATGTGATTATCTTGTTAAATCGCCTCAGAACGATATATGACTCTTGCGATGGAGGGATAAAAAAAGTATGTGCGGTGCTTAAAGTTATAAGTTATAGCTCGCCCGGACCAATTCTCTCTTCTCTCTTCAAGAATTTTCTCCCGTCTGCCTTTTTCAGCATAACTACGCGTTCATATAGATAAACCCGGCTGATTATAACCGAACCTCGGCCCTATTACTTCGCACGCGATTATCACATGGTTCTGGCTGCTTCAACCAAAATCATGTGAATTCCAAAGTTCCTTCTAGCTTACTCAGCTCTATTTAAATTTTTAATCGATAAAAATTATTTCGACCATTTCCATTGTCTCCTGATGACCCAGATTCAATGGGTACAACTTCTGCCCTAGATCAGATTTCCCCCTCAGTAAATAAAATGCTCTGATTTAATTTCGCTGTTCAAATCTACTCCAATTTCAATGTGTGTGTGTGTGTGTGTGTGTTTCTCAGACACTCTTTTTGTCACAGGGGGGAATATAGCGAACAATAATGGGAATTAGAAATCGTCTCTCTTGATTAACAATTTTGTGCCATTATCCATCCATACATCCAAGATTAAAGGAACAGCATACCAGTATTCCCAAACGGTCTCTCTTCTAGTTACTGACGAGGTTCGACGTTGTTTAACTTCAGCGATCGTATGGTAATCGGTGTTTCAACGTTATGTGTAATTTTTTAGTATTTCCTCTTCGATCTTGGTGATTAATCGAGAAGCACTGAGATAAGTGCTTCGACAAGGAAGGAGATTATGTTCAAAACATTGCCATTAGTTGATATGAAATTATCCACGTGTGGTTCTCCCCCTTTCGCCTTATTCGTCTGACCTTATTCACCATCTGATATCTATCAATTCCTCTCAGTCAGTTATGTGTCATACGTCATACACGTTTAGGCGATCATGTATCTTTCGATGCATGACTGACGAAGCAGGTTTTTCCCGCAGTACGTTGCCTTTTCTTTCTGCGTAGACCAGTTGCCATCCAAGTCTATAGAACCAGGTCTGTTATACTATTTACCCATAGCTGGGGAGCGAAGCGGATTCATACCTTTCCCAAGGATATTAATGTAATGGATTCGAGTGGATTTCGAACTCGGCTCTCCGATTCCTCAATCCGAGCCGCTATCTATTACTCCTCTCAGTAATGCTATATCTGAAAGGCAGACACTTCTAAGATGATGGCGCTATGATTAATAAGATGCATAATTCCAGCCAGAAGGAATAATTTTCCATTATTATATCAGAAAATGGGGGATGCGTGTAACTCTGGGTGGTAGCTGTAATGAATTAATATGCAAGTTTGGTGGCACTCAATCATTTGGAAAGGGACAGGAAAAATCCTTAAACAACACGACCCTCTCTTCACGGGCATTAAATAGAAAGGATAAAAAATGTCACACGTTTTCAGCAACAGAACACGTTTTATTTTATTGTTTACTATTGGTATATTTTATTTCTAAAATTTTCAAAATCCTCACACAATCCTTCATATGACGATAAACTACATCGGCGTCCTAGGTAAGACGATAAAATACGTCCAGCAGCAAGGCCTCTGATCAGGAGGTTTGAGGGGCGTGGAACCACCTCTTAATTGCTGGTGATCACATGTTCACTCTGACCCGGGGTGGCAGAACCTGTTAGTGTCCCAGATATGGGCAAATAGTTAACCCCCACCTCCAAACATGGGGTCAAAAACTATGAAAGTGTAAAAATAGGTTTTAATAGCAGAAATACTTTGTAAAATTATTACCATCAATAAATATTTGAAGAAAAAGATTATTACAAGCAATACGTTTTTGGAAATGATATGTCCCAGAAATATATATGTTCGAAGTAGCAAGGTGGTTGTTGACTAATGTAACCGGGTAGGACAATCTAGCAGGTAACCGTAATGGACTGGTCCTCGTCGTAGGCAATAGGCGAAGACTATAGGCGTCGTCGATAGGTGTAGTCCATGTACCTTCACATCAGTCTGTATTTATGGCTGACACCAGCAAATCATATTACTGTGAAGGGGACCCCAGGTGTATGCATATTTATTACATCAGGAAAATAAAATATTACCAGCAATACGTGTTTGGAAAAAAAATAACCAGCAATAAAAGTCTTGTCGGCATTAAATAAACCATTGAGGTTGATAAGCCGTAAAACAAAGCAAACTAAACCAATAAAATCCTTACAGTATTTTGTCTTGTTGAAGATATCACTAACATTTTTCTCGAGATTTACTCAATCTACGTTTCTTTCAATTTCGTAAACCAATCGATGAAATTTGTAGAAGCGGTTTTTACGCATTCTTGTCAAACCAACTGTACTTTGTACCCCCTTACCTGTTTGCACCTCTCCCAAAATCAAAAAAAATAAAAATAAAAAATAAAAAAATAAAAATGGACTTCTTTTATTTTATTTTAATAAAAAGAATCGAAAATTATTTTTTGTAGATCGTTAATTTCTTACCGTTTTTTTTTCAAAATTTACGGCATCCGAAAAGATTAATTAATAGTTTTTTTTTCGAAGAATCATCGACCAGTTCACATGAAAAAAAATATGTGCAACACTTTAATATAATAATTCAATTAACAATTATCTTTGTTATTTTACTTTTACTAGAATATTTTTAGCAACACACTGACGCATGTTGAAATGATGGCTGTATTTATTATTGTTGAAAGTTATCGCTAATATTTGTCTTGAGATTTACAATCTCTTCGTTTCGTTCAATTTCGCAAATCAATCGATGAAATTTGAATAAAGCTGATTTGCTTGAGAAACTTTAGCATAACCCTACTTCGCGGTTCAATAATTTCTTTTATTTAATTTAATTTTAAAGGACTTCATTGTAAACAATATTATTTAAGAAAAAACATTTTTTCCATTTTCCTTTTTAACAGCATAGAATAAATTCTCAAGATTTCTTACTCTTGAGCATACAACATACAACTGGCCATATTTTGAAGCATTTGGCCATGTAATTTGTTTATAGCTTTCGTGAACGTAGGGCGAACTGGAAACTGGATTCTAGCATTTATAAAGAATTAAAGAAAAATATGGACAAAACCAATATTGCATTTTTCCTAAATAATTATTTGGTATTTTCATCATTAAGTTGTTTTTAAAATAGTGGAAATATTTTGTATGTCAAATAATATAACTTAATTTTTGCAAAATAATAATAATAATAATAATAATAATAATAATAATTTATTGTACACATCCTAGTAAAGCCAACTGTACTTTGTACCCCTTTACATGTTTGCACTTCTTTCTCAAATTTGGATTCGATCAGTCAATCTATGATTATTTTGTAGGGTGTGAAAGACGGACTAACGGAAGTCACTTAATTTTATATATAAATATGGCCTACGAATGCGTACACTACAGGTAAAAAATTGGATTTCACTCTGTATTCGTTTAAAAGACCTTAAAATGAGATATTTAAAAAAAAAAAATCTTTAAGGTCAAAGATACGATTTCTGTAACAACAGCATTTGCTTTTATTTTTCAGTTATTCTTCACGCTCCACTAACTACCAAAAAGTTCAAAATTGGATTCCTCTATCCACAATGGAATTTGCTAAATTACGAATATTTTG
>OZ010585.1:51698590-51708590 GCA_963932145.1 Acanthosepion lycidas
ATATATATATATATATATACGGTGTAAGCCGGATATAAGAGACCCGGATATAAGATAAACCCGGATATAAGATAGATTTTCTCTGGTCCCAAATTAGTGTTAATGTAAACAAAATAGACCAAGCCCGGATATAAGAGAAACCCGGATATAAGATAATTCTTCTCCGGTCCCGACAACTCTCTTATATCCGGGTTACAGTTTATATATATATATATATATATATATATATATATATACGGTGTCCCTTCAGGATGTAGGTGATCATGGCTCTCCACTTCGCCCTATTCTTTGTAGCTCTCAATATTTTTGTCCCTTTGCTACTTCTCCCAGGCCATGTTCTTGCTTAAGCCTGCTTGATATGTCATGGGTTGCTTTCCCTTGTCTCTCTTTCCTTCTATTCGACCTGTGAGTATCAGATTCGCCAAGCCCTCCTTTCTCATTACGTGTCCCGGGAACATCAGCCGCCTCTTCCTGATGTTAAGTATAAGCTTCCTCCTTGTTTGCATCTTCTCCATAACCTCATCGTTGCTTACACGCTCAGTGCATGTCATCCTTAGCATCCTTCTGTAGAACCATACCTCCGTTGCCTCGAGTCTCTTCTTCATTGTTGAGGAAATATTCCAACATTCGCAACCGTAAAGAGAGACAGATGTCACGTAGCATGTCAGTATTCTTTTCTTTGTTACCAAAGAAATCTTCCTGCCTCGTAATACTCTGCCTAGCCATCCTAATACGTCTACGGATCTAAGCGTCGCATTTGCCGTCTTCTGTCAGATCGCTTTCCCGATACTTAAATTTTCACACATGCTTGATTTTAGTGTCTCCGACCTTTAAATCGCATTTCGGGCTTATCCTTTTATCGATGACCGTGCATTTGGCTTTCTTCTAGTTTATGCTTAGTCCCTTCTTCTCGCTCTCTTTCGTTACATTCTGTATGAGGTTTTGTCATTTCTCTGACTGCTATCAGAACTGTGTCACCTGCGTGTCTTATATTGTTAAGATTGTGGCCGCCAATGAGGAACCCCGGTAAGACTTCCAATTCTCTCAAAAATGCCTCCTTGTATACAGTGACCTAAGAATAGATTTTATCCAGGAGAAATAAAGTACATCCAATTTCAAAATTTAATTACGTCATCCTAACTCCACATAAATAAACAGTATTTGGAACTAGTATTGAGTAGGTCTTCCATTTGCTAATTTCAGTGCTTTTATTCGATTTTTCATGGATTTGATGAAGTTATCAACAATCGTCTGATCCGTATTTTGCCACTCCTTTAGCAATGTTTCTGTAAGGGTTGCCACTGACGTGATTTTAGTTTCACGCTCTCGAAGTTTTCGATCAAGGTCTCCCCAAACGTGCTCTACTGGATTCATGTCAGGTTTTGGGCTACCCATGGTAGTGACTTGATTTCTTAAAATTCCTTCCAGGCATTTTCTACTTTACTCATATGACATGGCGCTCCATCTTCTTGAAAAAGGTAGACATTCTTATCAATCTGATTGATTTCAGATATTGGGAGTAGTCCTTTCTCTAAGATTTGACAGTATTTTGGACCAATCAACCGCCCGTCAACAAGAATCATCTCAGATTTCCCTCCATACCAGACAGCGCCCCACACCATTACTCAAATCCCTCCATGTTTCACGGTCGTCTGCAGACATTCAGTGTTCCAAGTCTTATTCTAATTTTTCCAAATATAAAACCTGTCTCGAATTCGAATATTGGGAGAATTTACTTTCATTTGACCAAATTACAGGCTGCCAAAATTCATAATATTTGCTCTCGAATTCTCTCGTCCAGTCCATACGCCTGTTCTTGTTAACCCCTGAAATCAAGGGCTTCTTTCTTGCAACTCTTATTTGATATTCTAGCCCTTTCAGAGTCTGTCTCACTGCATATGGTGACATTGCCATGCTGTTGGTGACAACATTGACGCTCTGGCGACGGTTTCCGATGACTTCCCTCTTCAGCGCCCTTTTCGTTCATTCAGACACAATGGTTGGTCTTTCTGAACGTTGTTCCACACGACAATGGCCTTCTTCATTAAATTTCTTTACAATATTATTAACCGTTCGATGATTAACCTGGAAAAACTTAGCAATTTCTCTATTTGACTTGCCACACTGATGCCATCCTATTATTTGCCCTCGTTGAAATTCATCAGTTTCCTTACTTCCGCGAAATTTCATTGCAAAATATGTTAGCTATCGTTGATAGATGAGAGTAGCTTGATACTAACACGGTATTGTCGGAAAAAAAAAGAAGAGACGTTATTACACAGGCCAGTATTGCAGTAATCAAGGGTTACTAAAAATTTATCATAGCCCACTGTAGTGAGATTTTTCGTTATTTGATGCCTGCCAGTTGTCATCATGTACTGCTTAAACATGGCTCGGGTCTTTTAATATTTTAAGCGCCTAACGTAGCCAAATATTTGTTTAGCAGTTCCATTCCTCAATACAATGACATAATGCTGCTGGAGCAATTAAATTATTGGTTGCGATTTAAATTACGCAAAAATGAAAATAACACTGACATCTCATTTTAACAGACATATTTACCAAAATTACACGAAAATATCTGGAAATACTAAATTCGATAAAATTGCCATTGGCTTCAAACACGGCCTCCTGACGACTTCAGAATCTTTTGCAAATCATCTTAACTTATTTAAGTTGGTGAATGCTGCCATAGTTTTTGCCTTCAGTTCATCTTTGGTGTTACAAGGACTTTTGTTGGTCTCACGCTTAACTGTTCCCCACTCATAATAATCAAGAGTGGATGAAGTCTGGAGTGTTAAGTGGCCAAGTGTAAGGGGTGATGTGGTCGCAGATACTGCCTGCAGGTTGAATAAGTTTGGTGAGTCTTGCCTTAAGCCCCTTTATATTTTAGTATATTTGCTGAATTCATTCTCTATGCGCATGTATGCACTTTGCTGCTAGTTTAAGTTCTTGATTATTTCGTTTATCGATTTCCGGCCGTCGCAGTCATTGGCAAGAACTAGGTGTTGTCAGTATGATATACAGAATTTTGTTGGCTGCATCCAGGAAATTTTTGCGACGATGGAATTTAGATTGAAATATACACATGTAGTGCAAGTAAAATCAAGTGTATAAATTTTTCACACGTTTGCACCTGAAGAAATAATAAAGAATTGCAAAATAAAAATAAATGTTCTCACAGCTACCAGCTCACACTTTACGAGAGGTTTTACTTATGCAAAATATGTGTGCTCTTTTATTTATATAATTTTTTTTTACAAAAATGGTCAGTGAAAATATCATGATGCCATTTCTAGTCTTGGGCTGGGAAGTTAATATACCAGACTCGGTTGGTCGATCTCTCGTTCGGAACCTCTGACCATTTCACCAAATGCACGCCCAGTGAAATATTCAAATTCAGCTTCGAAAAGACAGATTAAAATTATCTTTCTTGTATTCTAAAATGGGATGCAGAGAGAGAGAGAGAGAGAGAGGGGGTGGAGTGCGTGTGTGTTTCTGTGTTTGAGAGAGAAAGAGAGAGAGTGTGTGTGTAAGAGAGAGAATGTGTGTGAGAGATAGAGAGAGAAAAAGAAAAAGAGAGGGTGTGTTTTGTTTGGCATATCAACCTTTCTGGGTTATTTAATGCCGAACTTAAAATATTTTTAACGTAATTTTATGCCTTCAACTACAGATTGTGTAAATCGCTTTAAACTTTCAGTGTAAATGTATTTTTCATAGATAGATATACAGCGTGTCCATAAAGTCACTTTACAATTTAAAAAAAAAAACATTACAATAGCAAATGAACAGACAAATCTGCGGGAATTGTTATAAAATTAGAATTATTTTATAAAGTTCTTTTTTAACTAATTTAATACACCTCAAAATGGGCGCCATTAGTTGCATAAAACACATCAGGACGGTACTCGATTTCTTGCCATGTTTGCTTGTAGCACAGCCTCATCAATGTTGGGAATGGCATCAGAGATCTTTTGCTTTAGATCAGTGATCACCCGTATCTTTGTTCGATACACGATATTTTTAACATACTCTCACAGAAAGAAGTCCAGATGAGTGATATCTGCTGAACGAGGTGACCATTCATGGGCCATCCCTTGCAATCCACCGGTCGAGAAATGTTAGAGGTCATTTAACAACACCACTCTCATCAACAGGGTACCTGAAATACGCAAATGCAATGTGATTAAAAAAATTGATAAATACTGATTACATTGAACATTGAACAAATCTGATTATTGTGTCAATAGCTTCGTTCACCGCAGGGAAAGTCGGCTTCCTGTCCCGCGCCAGGAAATTTTTCTCGCCGGAGTCAATCCTTAAAATCTACAAATCAACCATCCGCCATTGTATTGCTGCCATATATGGTCTGGAGCCCCTTCTGTTTGTCTCAAGGTCCTTGATGAAATCCAAAGACGGATATGCAATGTAATTGGCCCTGATCTGTCATCTCGTCTGCAGCTGCTCTCTCACAGACGTGCCGTTGCCTCCCTGTCTTTTTTTTCAAATACTTTCACGGTAACTGCTCCGATGAGCTGCTTTCGCTGGTTCCTAGACGTCATGAATTTAAGCGTTCAACTAGACTGGCATCTCGCTCTCACCGTTTCATTGTTAAATGTAGCGGTCTCTTCTACTCCAATAGCTTCATGTCTCACACTTCTCGCCTGTGGAACTCGCTCCCCATTTCTTGTTTTCCTGATAGCTATAATCTCCAACTATTCAAATGTAATGTCAATCGCTGTCTCCAGATGCCCTGATCTATCCCATAACCTTCTCTTCATCCTTTCCTCTATCACTCATCTTTGCTTGCGCTCCAACTCTCTGTAACCCCTTGCGTGCTAGTGGCTTCCCTCCTTGCTTGGGGTAGAATGCTTAAAAAAAATCTCATCATTTTCCTTTTTAAATGTATTTTTTAAATTGTAAAGAGATTTTGTGAACATCTGGTGTTATTTTTAAATAGTTTCCTTCCATTTGTTTCCTCGTAATATTTATGTCTTATCGGGGCTACGTGATCACATTCAGTTAAAATGTGTTTCACCGTGAATACAGTTGGCATGTTTTGCATATTTGAGAGATGGGATAATGATGATGGCGGTTATATTAAGAAAAAGGCTAAAATACTGATGATTTCGTTGCTTGTAAAAAAAAATAAAAATATAGAGTCGTGGAATTTGAGAGAAGGGCTGGAAATTCAAAAAACAAATTAAAAAGGGTGAGAGATTCTGAAAAGAATTAAAAATAATATCTTTAGCCATATTCTCAATATGGCGGAGACGGGTGTAAAAATATGTCGAAAATCACAGATACTCCCATGGCTTCAGTTGTTGATCAAAAAATAAAGAAAAAAAAATTGCATTGAAATCTGAATTTTACCGAGTGAATTCTGACCCTAAAAGTTCACAGAGCAGCAAATTTTCTTTTTCTTTCTTTTATAAATCTGACAGTTGTAGAACAATAGGTAAACACGTGCAATGACATTAACAAAAGGGCTTAGTTTAAAAATATCGTACCTGGTACAATCTTAAGTATATAATCCTGACCCGTCGCCTTGACCACCCTTCTACCTTTGATGATTATGCCTACTCAACGTTGGTGTAATTTTACAACTTTCACTTCTTGTCTTTCAACTCTTTTAAAAGAGTCTTTTCTTTTACTTCTCGCTTATTTCTGTTCAGTTCAAAACTGTCAGGAAGAGGTCCTCGCTAAGACATGTTCCCATTGGCTTTTCACCAGGGATCTTTTCGAGAATTCACTGGGAGAGTTTCCATTATAAGTCAACAAGCGAGATAAACTAGAACAAACGTTAAAAATGCATTAACTTCCCGCTCACACCACACACACTCACACAGACATATGATTTACTAAGTGTCGTTCATATGCGGCACAAGGCTGCAAGTATGGAAGGGCTAGTGAGAATAGATTTCACTACTCAGCCGTAATTGATTTATCGAGACGAGCTTGCTAGCCATTACACCACGTCGAAAGAACACCCCATATATATATATATATATATATATATATATATATATATATATATATATATTACCTAGAAAATACTTAGAAGAAATCCAGATAAATATTTTCCGATCAATAAATGTATACCTGAATTCTACTTGACAAAATTAATACAGCTGAGGTCTACATAATCAAAAAAACAAAAAAACAAAAAAGAATACACGCATATATAAGAATAAATAGAAAAGGAAAAGTTACTTACCCGATAAATTATTGCATGGAAAAAAGTCTCTCAGAAGACGAAACGCATCGGTTAGATTTTCCTTTTGTTTGTAAATAAATTTTGTACATCGCTTCATTGGATGTATAAAATTTATTTACTAATGTTCCCGTCCATGAAACAATTGACATCATTATCCGTGATGTATACAATCACACTTCTCTCCAACCCATCAATATTAAACCAACTATTTAAAAAAAAATATTAGCATGTACTACTTAAGTAACTTTTCATGAGCCACTAAGTAATAAATTGTACGCAAATTGACGGTATCGCAATGGGATCTCCTTTAGGTTCCCTTTTTTCTAAATATTATAGTTAAAAATATTAATCAAATTACACAACTTATAAATAAATTTGAAAGTCACTTCGTCCCCAAATTTACATTAGAACTTAATATTAATAATAAAATTCCATTTCTTGATGTACTTATTGATTCCAGGACACATAAATTTACTACTTCTCTATACAGGAAACCTATTAGCATTAACTTGTATCTTAAGTATAATAGTGAATGCCCCAACGATATAAGTTAGCCGTTATAAAAAGAACTTAATCCAATGCACACAAATGATATTTTCTTCCAAAACCATATTCTATAAAGAATTACATAACATTAAACAAATACTTTTCAATAATGGATTTCCTAATTCTGTCATTGATTAACAAATTAAAATGTATCTTAATAAATTTAATAATACCTCTAAATAAATTGATAATATTAATAATAATAATGTACGTCAAAATAAACATAATACTATTAACTTATACTATTGTAACTAAATGCATAATAATAACAAATATGATGGAAAAACATTCAAAAACATAATAGGTAGAAATGTTAGACCCATTATTAAAAATAAACAAGTTAATCTCATCATATATTATAAAAAAAATTAAAGCAATTGACCTTATAGTCTCTAATACCCCTACAACAACAAAACTAAATCCTCTGCACCCCCCAACAAAAAAAACAAACAACAACAACAAAAAACAATGTACTGTATCAATTTACATGCCCGGTCAGAGATCGTATCTCTGATACTAATAATAAACCCACTACATATATTGGTTTTGCTACAACCATGCTCTCCTGCAGATTTAACACTCACCTTTATGATCTTAGTTTTACTAAACAATATTTCTTAGAAAAACAGCGTTGTACATAATATTAGACAGATATTAGTTGATAACACAATAATACTTACACATACACACAGTAAAAAGAACCTTCAGATATTGGAGGCTATCTGCATTAAAACAAAGCAACCCACACTTAACAAAATTACATTTCAAACTAGTCACAGCACATTACAATGCATTTAGACATATGGTTCTGTGGTTAATATTTCGGCCTCTCACATGTGTCGTCATAGAACTACATCATGAATTTACGATCTGCGTGTGCTATTCCGCGACCGTTATCGTCGCATAGTAATCTTCTATGTGAACGTAACAAAATATCATCTTCGATGATGGATATTTTTGTTTAAATGTTCGATTAATCACTCTGAAGATGGTTCATGTGATCCGAAAGCTTAGATCAAGGACCAACTTTATAAAAATATCCAAATGTTGGACAAGTTTTGTCTTTATTTTCACTCGAAATTAAATCAAACATAGGAAGTTTAGAACGGCACATGATCAGACATGTCTGTTATATTTAACAATATATATATATATATATATATATATATATATATATATATGTGTGTGTGTGTGTGTGTGTGTGTGTGTGTGTGTGTGTGTGTGTGTGTGACACTATTTAGGTCGCTAGAAGAAAAGAAGAAAAAAAGGCGTGAATTAAATTTAGGTGATAAGAAGCCATCACGAAAAGGACACTAAGCTATGTTATCTTCTTTCTAACAGAAGAAAAGTGCTAAGGGTTTTTATTCTCGCTAGCGAGGAGAGTAGGGTCTCGGATGTGTCGGATTTAAATTAATTTATGACAACGATAATGAAAATTTCAGGTTAGCCGAGACCCCTACGAAACAGAAACTGGGAAGTAGAAATTAATTAAGCACGGACTGTCCAAAAAAAAAAAACAAAATGCCCGCGCGACCTCCCGCAGAGTTCTAAAGAGATAAAAATTAATTAGGTCAAGCTTGACCAAAACCAAAATGTCCGTGGAATCACCTCAATGTCATTTGGGAAAACACCTGTTTATTGTCAGGGCTGGCTATGATAGCGAAATTATTTTATTAGAACAGTTAATTAACAACAGAATGCAAATACGTCAAATTGACCACCCACTTGTTTGGCGAAGGCCCCGGGTGATAAAGTCCAAGTGACATTTGACTAAGATAAGTGTCTAAGGTTTGTTGTTGGGCAGAAGGAAAGAAAGAGAAAGAAAAGAAAAAGAAAAAAAATAGAAAAAGGAAGATTATTTTTTTTTTTTTGAGCATGGTTTTTTAAACCGAGGCTAGTCTGGTTACACCCACGCCGCTGAGCGCCCATTGGCTGGATGGTGGCATGAGCGTTAGGCGGAGGTTATGAGGTGAAGAAGGAGGGGAGGCCTGTTGCGCCCCCCAGAAGGGATAGGTATGAGATGCCACTGTGAGAGAGAGTGGAAACCCGTTGACACCCTCTGTGGGTATGGTAAGATACCAATATGAGAACAGAAGAAGGTTGGAAGACGAAAGACTTCCAAAAATGGAAAATAATGAATTTTCCTGACAGAAAACAAAGAAGCGGATTGTGGATTTAGAATTATCAAGGAACCTCAAACCCCGACAGGCCAACCCCGGTTTTGGTCGGCGTCCATATAAGCAGAGTCGCAGCGAGTGAAAAGCAGTACCAGTTCGAGTTCCAGTTGAGAGACAGTTGAGTGAAGTTCGCAGTTGGAGTTGCACCCGCCTCGCAGATAGTTGACTTGAAAGATTCCAGGTATCACGACCTCCACGTCTAGCCAAGAACAATTTATTTTTGAAGAACGACTTAGACTCATACCACCAAAACAAGTTTTACGAATATCGCCTGAAGATACACCAAGAACCAGTTTCTTAAAGAACAAACAACTTGAGATGTTAAGACTCGCCTAAAAAACACAAATTGGGGAGAAAGATGCAGTCCTGTATTCAGCAACCAGATATAAAATATTGTTATCCTTTTTTTAACACATTTTATTTTATTTTACATATACTTGTGCGCTGTTACCCTTGATCGAACTGGCTTGCATTACTGATTGATTTCGTCTGCCTAAGATCAAATCACAACGTGGGTAGGTTAGACTGGAAATCAAAACAGTTACTTCGGTAACCAGACATTGGAGGCGAGCTGGGAAAGACAAGGCTGATACCGAATCTAACCAGATTCCCATCCGAATCACCAAAAGGTTAGAACATCACATTTGGTGCCGCGACCAATACCAGGCCATTTGGTCGTCACAGGACAGTATAGCACGACGGACGCAGGCAGGCAGACGTCACACTTGGCGCAGCTACACTAAGGGGGAAGTCACACATATATATATATATATATATATATATATATATATATATATATATATATATATATATATATATATATAACTATGAACCTAAAGAGCCAGGCAAACCTACCTAGGTTTCATCTACTCGGATTGTCAGGTTACGCTGGCCAGCATGCACAGACGATTCGCGCAGGTGAAACCTAGGTAGGTTTGCCTGGCTCTTTAGGTTCATAGTTATATTTTGACTCTGAACATGGTTTGTTCATTTACAAGCCAAATCACCTAAGGTTTTTCGAGACGAGTATAATTACTTGTATTATTATTATTATTATTAT
>OZ010585.1:51713590-51723590 GCA_963932145.1 Acanthosepion lycidas
ATCGTAAACTGATACTGGTGTCTAGTCTGTATCGGACCATGTAGATTCTGATCCCCCTGCAAATGTTGGTTGTATAAATTTGATATTCAATATCTTCCAAATGTTGCCTTATCAGTAAATAAGACTGAAGAGACTAACAATGGATTGGCAGTTTGTGCAATAAACACACAGCAAATTTCTCCTGTGGTGAGTAATCAGAGAGCAAATGACCCTGCACATGTTGCAATTGATACAGATACAAGAGCTGCTCTTCAAGTACCCTCTATACGGTACTATGAGATTTACAACATGCTAGACATATTTAACGCATGCTGATATTTGGATCGTTTCCAACTGCCTCGAGAATGTGTTCTTTGTGTTTAGTTGTATAAGCAGATCTTGGTTTTCCTCGATCCATAGTTTGTGCTGCCACAGATCTTGTCTCAGAAACGCATTTATAAACAGCAGCAAAGTTTGGATGAATCGGCAGCCTTTGATCCGGAAATGCAATCTGATACAGCCGTGCAGCCTCATGTCCATTACCATTCATGCAGCCGTATATAAAAATCATATCTGCTTCCTTATGATATGAATATCCCGCCATTTTTGAATGGAACACTTTTCAGTTAATTACTACGCACGTTAAGTGTTGAAGACGGACTAGACACAAATGTACACGAATGAGAAATGTAACCTAGTCCATATGGCAACACAGCGCCATCTACCATAAAATTTCTTTAAGCTTAATAACACAAAAACGAAGGATTTGCAGGGATTTGTTCATATGGACTTATGTCCTTGTTTTGATATGAGGAAACCAACTCCAAAGTTTGTAAAATTATATTTGATACACCCTATCAATATATATATATATATATATATATATATATATATATATATATATATATATATGTGTGTGTGTGTGTATGTATATATATATATATTAGGTTGTTGCAAAAATCTTATCGTTTTTGATGTATTTTTTAACGTCAAAAAACGATAATATTTTTGCACCAACCTAATATATATATATATATATATATATATATATATATATATATATATATATATATATATATGTGTGTGTGTGTGTAAATAGCAGGACAGACTAGGTTGTATAGCTTTAGATGGCTATTGGTCTAGGAGAACGACAACTCTGAATTCAAAACATGAGGAGGGTCGTTTGGGTACCCTGTGACACCAGGTCTTTGTAATCGGCCTTTCAAAAAGTGTGGTTTGTTCTGCATAAAGCCTTTACTACTATAATCAAACCATATGGGCTGTTGGTTTCTAGGAACTGAGCTGCTTGACCATCATACCTGGAATACGATCGGTCAGTCTACCATTTATATATATATATATATATATATATATATATATATATATATATATATATATATATATATATATATATATGTATATATATATACGTATATACGTATATATTATCACTTTAAGAATCATTATTAGTGAATACACGTATATGAGTAGGTGAAGCGTTTATATATTAAACAGTATATTTATTTAGTTTCCCCTACCGGCATGAATGTTCGAGAAATCTTATCAAAGAAACAATCGCACTTTCGGCAGGAATCGAATATATATATATATATATATATATATATATATATATATATATATATATATATATATATATATATATATGAACAGCCTTTTATGGATGTCTATTAATACTGACGCATAGAATGACGGGTAATTGTATAGGATGCCATTTTTACACCTCACATAATGCGTGCAAAACTAACATTTCTCATGTCTAGGAAAATAAGAAATGTTACTAAGATAAGCACATCTCTCTCTCTCTCTCTCTCTCTCTCTCTCCAGGTTAACTCTGAGAAAATTTTCACACATATATATATATATATATATATATATATATATATATATATATATATATATTTATTTCTTGTGTTCCTTGTTTGACATAGGACTCTATGTAATAATAGTCTATCGAATCCGGCGGGCCAGTATAAATAAGCCGGAGTGAAGAATTCTATGAAGTTCCTGGTAGCAATAGGCAGACTTTCTTAAAAGCTTCTTCAACGAGAAGACAAGAAGCGGGAAACGCTGAATGAAACAAAGTCAAAGAAGGTATACGTGCAGAAGCGAACCACCATTTGGCATTTATTCTTGCTGATGTATTTATTGTCATTTGTTGTCAGAATGCAAGAATTGGACTAATTACAAAAAGTTTGGATGCGTAATTAAAAGTTGCGAGTAGAACGACTTATTGAAAAGGGCTATAGTACTTTCTGGTCTCCATTGCATGCAGTCGGATGTATTACGTCAGTGTCGTCTTGTTTTGATTTATTTTTTTTGCTTAGTGTGCTTGTTTTTTCTTTCCGTTATTTTTTTGTTTGTATTGTTTCTGTTTTTCTTTGTAATATACTATCTACTGATTTCGTGACTTTTTTTTGAGTTTCTAGTGACTCAGTTGTTTATTTTCCTACTCTTGTCCTTTCTTGGTCTTCATCTTCCATTCATTTCTCTATTTTTATTCTGCTGTGATTTTTCTATGTATTACCTTCTTTCATTTTTAGTATTCGCAGTTTCCTTAATTTTTTTCTTTCTTTTCTTTTTAAAACTTTTTCCTTTGTCAGATCTTCATTCTTTGCTTTCTAAACATTTGATGTAATCTATCTATCTATCTATCTATCTATCTATCTATCTATCTATCTCAGTGTATTCATTATCTATCTATCTATCTATCTCAGTGTATTCATTATCTATCTATCTATCTATCTATCTCAGTGTATTCATTATCTATCTATCTATCTATCTATCTATCTATCTATCTATCTATCTCAGTGTATTCATTATCTATCTATCTATCTTTGGCACTGTATTTTTTGCTTTATTCCGGTTGTTTCCTTCTTATCTTAATCTGCTTCTTTCTTTCTTTTTGACTTTTTCTTTGCTTCTGTCTTTTTTCTTTTTTTCTTTCTTCAATTTTCTTGATTTTTCTGTTTTTCTCCTGTTGATTTGTCCTCCTCATTCTTTTGCGTTATTAGCTGTTTCTTTTCTGTTTTTCCTTCTATATGTAGCCTATTTATTTTTACCCGTTCTTCGTCTTTTATTTTCTATCTTTTTCGTTCTTTATTTTTCTTTCTTTCTTTCTTTCTTATTTGTCTTTCTTATTTTTCTTTCTTTCTTTCTTATGTTTGTTTCCGATTTATTTTTTATCGGTTCTTTCTTTCTTTCTTTCTTCAAACCCTGGTATATTTTTTTCTCCGAATTCTGCTTTTCCACTATTTATCTACTCCCTTGTTTTTATTCACTTTTATCTTTTCATTTTCTTTCTTCGTTTTTTCCTTCTGTTTCTATCACATTTATTTTCCGGGTTTTCGTCTTTTCTTTCTTTCTTTCTCCGAATCCTACTATTTCTTTCCTTCTGTTTTTTTTTTTTTCTTTCTCTCTCCGAATTCTTCCCCACCCCCACCTTTATTCACACTCCCTTCTTTTTACTAACTTCTCCCTTTTGATTCCATTTTCTTCAAACTTCTGTTTGTTTCACATTTATTTTTTCTTTTTCTTCTTTGTTTTTTCTTTCTTTAATTCATTAATTTCTTTTTTTTCTTTCCCCCCCCACCTTCTTTATATTAGGTTGGTGCAAAAATAATGTCGTTTTCTCACATAGTAACACACGTGATAAAACGACATTATTTTTGCACCAACCTAATACATTCTTTTTTTTTTTGTTTTCTTTAAGACAATATTATTATCGATTCATTTATGGCATTAGGTTGGTGCAAAAATAATGACGTAATAATGTCGTTTTTTGACCTTAAAAATACGTCAAAAAAACGACATTATTACGTCATTATTTTTGCACCAACCTAATATTTATGTTTTAAGTTATTCATTTTCTTTCCAAATCAACCCATCTTCCTTCCTTCCTTCCTTCCTTCCGCTGAGTTTTCATAATTATTCTTCTGTTTCCTTTCTCTATTCATCTTCCGTTATCATCAATTATCGCTATTAAACGGTTTTCGATTCTCTCTACATTTTGTGCTTATACCAAACTGGAATCTATAGACACAATATAGTTTCATAAAGGTATTTTCTTTAATTAATCAGCCAATAATTGCATTCGTTCTGTCTGCGTCTTATTCTTGCAGTTACCTTCTCTACATTCTTTTCTCTCTCTCTCTCTCTCGTTTCTCTTATTATTCGTTTATTTCTCTTTTCCTTTTTTTTAAAATGTTTCCTTTATTTTGTTTTTATTTGATTTTCATTATATATTTCTTTCATCAGTTTTCATCCTTTTTTTTTTTATTTTTCTGTTTTGCATCATTTTTTTTTCTTTCATATATGCTCTGGTCCCCCCCCCCCGCTGCTCATCTCGAGGTTCTCGACACAATCCAAAGACGGATATGCAATATGATAGGTCCCGACCTGGCATCTCGACCCCAGTCATTTTCTCACAAACGTTATTTGTCTTCCTTCTGTCTTTTCAACAAATATTTTCATGGCAACTGTTCTGTCGAGATATTTTCCCTGGTGCCCCGACTGCATGAATTTAAGTGCGTCACTAGATTGGCAGCTAGGTCCCACTCATTTACTGTCGAAACTGTTAGATGTAACCGCCTCTTCTACTCCAATAGCTTTTTCTCTCGCACTTCCCGACAGTGTACTCCCTTCCTCTAACTTGCTTCCCTGATAGCTATAATCTTCAAATATTCAAATGTAATGTCAATCGACATCTTCTGATGCCTTGATCTTGATCCCTGTACATCTTCTAATGCTTTGATCTTGATCCCTGTACATCTTCTAATGCCTTGATCTTGGTCCCTGTCCTTCTCTTTATCCTTTCCTCAAACACCCCTCTTTTCTCTTACTTTCAATCTTTGTAACCCCTTACGTGCTAGTGGCATCCCCGACTTGCTTGGGGTTAAATCCTTAAAAAACGTTATCACGCTATGTTACACACTCTTCTCTCTATATATTCCTCTTTTTCCTTACCTTCTTTATTTTTATACTATTATCCTCCCAATACAAGACCCAAGAGCCACTCATTACTTAATGAAATAAAGTTAAGAGGAAGAAATGCATAACATGAGGATATGTAGAATAGATAACGATTGACCCTAGACTTGAAGAGGTTTACATTTGAGTGGTTAGAGAAGCTTCCACTGGGGTGCAATTTCCACGAAGAGACAGTTCTTGGGAAGAAGCTATCCGAATTGAACTTCCTCCTTACAAATGGAATACGAACTGAATGTGGATGTCCACTCTTTGAACATGTCATAGTAGGATTTAGTTTTGAATTTCTGAAAAGGTGAACATGAGGAATTTAGTTGGCCTTATTTTTTCCCCATAGAAATAGTGATAGATTAGCGAGAGGCTTGCAACGTTTTGTCTGTAGGAAAGAGGTTACAGAGGAGGAAATAATTTATCACCCAAACGTCCGCGAAATCGTTTTTGAGTCTGTCATGGCTGGGCGGTGATAATTGAGCAGGACCAGTCCAGTTCATCGTTTAATATTTGTTACTTTCTCTTACTAAAGCTTTGTTTATTGTTATTTATTAAAATATATTTCTTTCTTCTTTTTTTTCTTTTTTTGTAGTCAAGATAATTGTACTTTTCTTATTGGAGTCAGAAGTATTTCGGCCCAGTTAAAAGGAAGACCAAAATTGCTGATTTAAAAAAAAATGGCTGGAAGATTCTGATTATAGGATTATCCCAGCACCATCTTTTCACTCTCATTTGCTGTTAATCCGTCTTTGTGCAAGAATTAGTTCTATTTTTGTTTGTTTGTTTCTGTTTTTTCTTTTTTTCTTCTTTCTTTCTTTTTTCTCCTTTCTTTCTTTTTTTTCGTTCTTTCTCTTTCTTTCTTTCTTTCTTTCTTTCTTATGTCTACCTGTTCGTTCCTCCCTAGGTAACGTTAATTTTCCCTTTCACTTTTTTTATTTATTATTCCTTCTGCATTACTTCCTTTCTCCTTTTCTTCCACATTTCTTTTCATCATTCCCAACTTCATTCTTAATTTACCATTTTTATTTATTATTATTATTTCCCCTGATTTCTGGCGTTTACACATTTCTTTACCAGGGGCCTAAGGTTAGAAATGGCATCATGACACTTTCCACTGACAAAAAGAAAAAAGAAAAGAAATTACATAGATAAATCCCTTCGTAAAGTGTGGGCTGTACTTGTCAGAACAACTTTTTGTATCTCCTTGAGGCATGGGCTTCCAGGAATCGCTTCAATTAGTCTACTGCAAACTTTTCCAACCAGTCCTAAGGCTCCCACTACATCAGAGATTGTTGATGTTCCCATATGCCACATTTTCGAGATTTCTATTTCAAGGTCCTTGTATTTTGACAGCTTTTTGAATATCTTCAAAGATACATTGCAGTCAGCAGGGAATGCCATATCAATAAGGAGGCACCGTTTTTGTTTGTGGTCTTTAATAACAATATCTGGGCGGTTGGCTTTGATTGTTCTGTCAGTGTGTATTGAGTAGTCCCATAGAATTGTAACAGGTCCTATCTCCGTAACCGGATCTGGCTGGTCTTCATACCAGTTTCTTTCAGTTTCCTTCCCGTAGAAGTTGCAAATTTTCCAGTGCAGATATTGATCCACTCTGTCATGTCGGGTTTTATATTCAGTGGGTGCCAACATCCTGCAACCTGATACAAGATGATCAATCGTTTCTGGATATTTATCACAGAATCTGCATTTTGGGCTGACACAATATTTTAGTATATGTCCTTCATAATTCCTAGTTAGCAAGCATTGGTCCTGCGCAGCAAGGATAAAACCTTCAGTTTCCGCTTTCAACCCTGCACTACGTAGCCATTGATGGGTACGGATTTTGTCTACATCAGCTTGTTTGGTACGGGCAGAGTATTGGCCATGAAGCGGTTAATCTTGCCATCGCTTCTATATCTGGTCGGTTGCATTCGTCTTTGTTGTCTTTTTTTTAAGTATTTTGCCGTTTCAGCCGATGTATTGTGCTGTAGTTGCATCTCTATGCCCATTTGAAACTCCATTTTGAATTTGTTGGCTTCTTTCATAACGGATTAAAGACGCTTACTACTTTCATCTTCCTTGACGCATACCATCATTCAGTCTTCTGTAGTTTCAACGTATCTTTGGAGGCCATCGGTTGTAGTTTTGTAGGACAGTTCTAGTTGAACTAATCCTCTGCCTCCTTCGGATCTGGGCACATACAGACGATCAACATCAGCTTTGGGATGATGCATGCGATAGCAAGTGAGAAGACTTCTCGTTTTGGCGTCCATTCGCTTAATTTCAGCTATGGTCCAGTTAAGGACATTAAAGCTGTATTGCACCACAGGGACAGCCAATGTGTTTATGGCTGATATTCTGTTTTTTGAGTTTAGCTCAGTATTTAGTACCAGACGTACTGTAGTACTCTTTTCTTATTTTTTCCTTCATTTCCTTCATTTGTGGGTGTTGTATGCCATCTCCTTCGCTAATTCCTAGGTACTTATAAGCTTCATCATGCTCCAGTTCCCTAATCTTTCTGACAAAATCTAAATCTATTAAGGGTGTTTCTGTGTTTCTACCTTTCTTGAATGTTACTTTTGCACATTTATCTAATCCGAAGTCCATACCTCTGTCTTCACTGAAGTATTTTACAATATTGAGGAGGCCTTTCAACTCATTGTCGTCTTTGGCAAAGAGGTTGATAGCATCCATGTAGAGTAGGTGATTGAATATTTTCTTATTTATTTTGTAACCATAGCTACTGTTATTCAGTTCATGTGTAAGAGGGATTAAGGATAAACAAAACAGAAGGGGTGTTAGAGAGTCTCCTTGAAAGATTCCACGTCGGATATTCAGACGGTTGGATATGGCAGTGCCCACGGTGTGACTAAGGTATAGTTTGGTGTTCCACATTTCCATGCTGTGCTTAAGGAAATTTAATACCACAGGGGAGACTTTGTATATTTCCAAAGTCTTAAGGAACCAAGAATCTGAGTCTCTCCTAAAGCGTCTTTTTTATTCTCTTTCTCCCCTCCAGCGAGTTTTTCTTTCTCTTTTCAATTCGTCAGTAATCTTGTTTCTTCACAATTTCCTTCCTTTTCTTAATTGTTTCATTAATATTCTTTTTTTCTTTCTTTCTTTCTAACCATTCCTTCCTTGCCATTTCTCTTTCAATCCTTTTTCTTCAAATTTCTTTCTCTGACATCTCTTTCTTTCGCCTTCCTATAAGACAGGTATGCATCATGATGTTCAAATACAACAGTAAGAAAAAACTTGACTGAATATTAATTAGTTTTGGTGCTTATTGCAGGATCATCAATGATAAGATCTTGGGAAGCCAAAGGGATATTCCTTAAGGAAAAAGATGGCAATACACAAAACCGAAAAAGAAATGATTAGACATGCTGCATACACTTAAATAATAAGCAGGTTCCCAGATATTTTATAAGCTTCGCTTCGGTTGTTGTGTCTTCCTGGGCATGACGATAAACTATATTCGGTAGTAAGAACTCTGACCGGGAGGTGCTGAGGCCTTTGAAACCCCATCTTAATTGTAGTTGTTCTCAAGTCTACCCTGACCCGAGGTCAAATCTATGATCAAATAGTTATCCACCAAACTGCGTTCAAAACACTACAAAAGTATAAAAATAGATTTCTCTAGTAAAAATACCAGGAATATATACTTTTTTAATTATCAGCAATACATTTTTGAAAGCATATATTACCAGAAATTTTTTTGACTCTCGACAAAAAACCTCTTTACAGAAATTAAACCTGATCTACAATTTGATTTATTTCAAAGAATATATATTCTATTCATACAAATCTAGCCTATAAATCTTACCAGCATTAAATAACTCATTTAGTTGCTGACATAGCGGAAAACAATAAATAACCAAACCAAATAAACCTAGATTTGTCTGGGTCCGATAATTTGGAAGTAAACAGGGGAGATACCTTACGCTGATCTTCCGAAGAACGGTAATCAGTGTTTATTTTTGTTACGCAAATTGGGGTATTTACTAATGAACAGCATCAGCATTATTCATAACCGTTATCTGCAGTGCTTAATTTACAATAATAGGAAAAATATTTGGAAAAAAAAAAATGATTATTTCTGCTCGGAGTGTCTATTATAGAACAACCTAACGGAAGTAACAGGAACATTAATAAACACCGAGCGTGTGAGCAATCACGAGGTCTTAGAAAGGTTGCAAAAAAGGAGGAGGGATATACTTAATATCAAGAAGAGGCAGCTGAACTTTCTGGGACATATAATGAGGAAGCAGGGCCTGGAGAATCTGATACTCACGTGTCGAATAGAGGGAAAACAGACAAGGGAAAACAGAGCGTGGCGTACATGGCAGATTTGGGAAGGGGGATGACAGAACGTGGTCTGAGAGAGGAAGCAGAAGGAAGGAACTTGTTGAGAGCTGCAAGAGATAGAGAGAGGTGGAGAGCCATGATCGCCTATGTCCTGAAAAGACATGGCACATAAAAAGAATATATATATATATATATATATATATATATATATATATATATATATATATATATATGAAGATTGTTGCAAATGTCTAAATTTGATCATTTTAGCAGCGATTCTAAAGTACTGAAAGAACGCTGAAAAATGCAGGAAAAAATCAATTGTCCGGCAATTATTTTAATATAATTTTTGTTTATGCGTTATATTTATAGATACAAATATTTAGGTAAACGCTGTGTTTATAATAGACAGTATTAAGAAAATTTACCGGCCTTAATGTCCGAGAAAATTCATAGAAAATATATGTCCTCCCATGCAACTGGGTGGTATGACACTAGCGTTTACTGCTTGTGGCTCGCTGTCGGACCGCCCGGCGTGGTCGTCTCGGAAATGTTTCCACTTGCGGACCGGTATTGGCCCACCGTTGTTCCATCTTTGGCCTGCCTGTGGCTGCCACCAGAGGATCGCTGGCGTTGCCAACGGCGACCCGTCAACGGACCACTAGTGTCGTGGATGTAGAATACATATACATATATATATATATATATATATACATAT
>OZ010585.1:51728590-51778590 GCA_963932145.1 Acanthosepion lycidas
AAAAAAGAACATTAAATATTTAGAAGAAGTAAGAAAGAAAGGAAAAAAAAAGAAAAGGAAAATGGAGAAATATAACACGTGAAAAAGTGAAATGAGAACGGATATATATATAACAGACAGACGCAAAAAAAAAAAAAGTTGAAAAAGGAAGACAAATTTCCAAAGTAGGCAGAAGATCGGAAAGTAAAAGAATAAAATATAAAATAAAAGGATTGGTTATTTTCAAAAGTCACCCCACATTTCTTTTCTTTTTTTTTTCTTTTCTTTTTTTTTTTTTTTTCTTTTTTTTTTATCAACTTGAGAAGCATAGAAGCAGAAAATTAACATCAGGTGAAGAACACCCCCTACATTGGTTCTGTTGCTAAGCAGGGCGTATGGCAGTCACCTCTTCACAGGTGTGATGGCCTCAATAGGGTTTGTTTAGCTTTAACTCCGTCGCACGAGTTCCACCTTCACTTCTCTCTCCGTTCAATTCAAAAACTGCACTCGAGCGCATTCCAGTAAGAGGGCGACAGACTCAGAGCAAAAAAGAAAGAAAGACAAAATGCATGATGTGTAGCAAATGTTTAAATAGTGAATAATGATAATAATAATAATAATAATAATAGCGACGCATAAAGAAAGAAAAAAAATTTTTTTAATATATTTGAACTGAATACATACCGTAATAGAAGCAAACGAGACGAAATCTCTGGAATGAAAAGATTATTATTATTATTATTATTATTGTTATTATTATTATTATTATTATTATTATTATTATTATTATTTCTTTTCTTATGCGGATAATGCAACGTTTAAAAGCTCGTGGGATTTACTTGAACGAAGAATAGACAAGTGTTTTATATAGATATTAAAAAAAAGTCCTACCGTATCGTAGACGTGGTTGCGACAGAAGATCACGTAGGACAGACGCAAGAAAAGGAAACTGGAGAAAGAAAAGAAAAGAAAAAAAAAACACGAACTTGCTCTGTAACTGGGGAAGCACTGGAGGATGAAGGTCAGGGTGGTACTCATAATAAATGGAACACTAGGCTTCGTAGCAAAATCCGTAGCGGTAGGATTGAAATTAATGAAACTTGTAAGAATTGTTTCCGTTGCTTTTCGCTGCTAGGTTGTTGAAAAAAGCTAGTGGTAAATTGTGAAAAATCAAGAAGTTCTGCACATATCTCAGCAATTAGATGAAGAAGCAAATGAATAATAATAATGATAATAAATAAAAAAAATGATGCACTTAAAAAATTAAAAGTTTCCTGATGAGATTGAATCTTTGGATCTAATAAAAAATGAAACTCAAGAAAAAAATCAAAATCTCAGTTGTACCATTCCTTCAGATCCAAAATGCCAGTGCTGCTCAAAAAGTATTGGGACCGGTGCTACAAAAAGAAAACTACAACCTATATCGATTTACCATTTAAGCTCCTTCGACGCATGTATGTATGTATAGTTGTGAACTCGTATTCGAGGATACCTGTTTACTACGGTGGCTATTGCAGAGATTTGTGTTCATTCAACACCCACAGAGCCCACCTGTGGTTTATACTGCAACTATGCTGAGCAGACCTTGACTACAGGAAAGAGCTTGTTATCTAGCTGGATCAACAATTTGAACAAGGCAAGCACACTCAAGCCTTCGGCCACGATGACTTGCGAAATTGTGTCAGAACAACTATCGACCGCCTCCAAGGCATCTGACTACTCAATTTCACTCACAAGGCCGTGGTATGGTTTTCAGGCACTTTCCAAAAGTGCCGCACGCTGGGATTAAAATCAGGGAAGTCTCCTTGCTGACAAATCGACCATGGTGAGATTCGAACCCGGGTCTCATGGTTAGAAAGCGAACCTTTTAACCACTCGGCCACGTGCCTCTCGTTTCAGTGTGGGAAACTATGCTGGCAAAAAGTTTTTGGTTTCAGTGTGTTTTCACTGAAACCACAGAATTTTCCAGTATAGTTTTTACTGATGGAAGAATTCCTGGAACTGTCTTTTATTTAGGTGGTGAGCAGGTGCTTCGTTGCATTCTCTTTGATTTCCCCGACGTCTTAAAATCTTGTCTCTTTAGGTGGGATTTTATTTTTGGAAAGCGGAAAAAGTCAGTAAGAGGGAAAATATTGGGAAAATAATAGTTGTCGGAACTGGGGAATGTTTTTTCTTGGCCAAAAACTGCTCCATATTCCCTGACCAGTGATGAAAACTCTGGTGTGGCGAGGCAACCACGCTCTACACACTTTCTTTTCAAGCACTGCTATAAACAAAGGAAGCGAGTGAGAACGTTATGACGTTTTTTACCTGTGCGACAGTATCCAAAGTAAATATGTGCCCAGCGGCTCCGTAATTTAGATCCGTTACAATAAAAACATCCCCGATAATTTCTGAGCAAAACTTGTACATTTACATTATTGGTACTATTGTCCTCATCTTTGTCTCCATATTTATTACAACATTTCGGCCGTTGTACGCTCCGGCCTTCTTCACGTGGTTGGAATGCCGAACTAAACCCTTTATTTTGCTCACTGGGGTAGACTGTTCTATTTCGACGTGCCATGTCTAATGGATGTCAGTTATTATTTATCTCCTTTTAATTCACCTCTCTAACTTCTCCACTGCCTCTTTGGGTCATGTCACTGGATCTAACCAACGTCTTTATCCACTGTTCCATGTGTCCTTGAGGACACATGACAGAGTGGATAAAGGCACAATCACATATCCTGTTAGGAGCTGTTTAAAGTTGTTTTCTTTTTACTTTTTTTTTGTAACCCGGATATAAGAGAAACCCGGATATAAGAGAAACCCGGATATAAGATACTACTTCTCCGGTCCCGACAACTCTCTTATATCCCGTTTACACTGTATCTATCATTTGTTTAATTACGTAGAATCGACAAAAAATCAAATCCTTCGTTTGTTCTAGGTCACCAGGCATGTAATTATAAATCGAATGCAGCTAAAATAAATTAATAATAATAATAATAAATACTCTGATGTTGCAACAGAAATAGCTCTCATGTCTTCTGACTTTCAGTATTTCAGCACAGTACTAGATTGGCAGCAATGTCTGACCATTTTACATTTGAAATGCCTCGATGTAACCGTAAGTTCTATGTTAACAATTTCTTCTACCGCACTTGTAAAACTCTCGTCTGGCCTCTTGGGTCCCAGTCAACTTTGGTCAATCTTTATCATCTGTCTTCTTAATTCTTATTCTTTTATAGTTCTCGCTCCTTCATATTCTCTAAAATTCAGTAACCTCCTGCGTCCAAGTGGTTTTATTGTTTTGCTTGCGGTAAAATGATAAAAAAAAAGAATGTAAAAGGTATTAATATGTATATTATTATGTTATATAGGAATAAATCGTCGCTGCCGACGCTTGAGTTGGAACACGGTGAGTAAACACGGGCGATCCCATTATTGAATTAAGTAGACAACGTGGCCAAAGAGGAAACGCATATATGTAGGAAGTAGCTGAGACTAACAATCGCTATTTCTAGTCTATCATCTATACTATACGGATCTGCTAATCTACTCTATCCTCTATTACTATACGAACCACTATTCTCTACTTTATTCACTATAAATTTTCTCTATTTGGATCACTATACGGATTACTATTCCAGCGAGTAATATCGAGCGATTACTATTAGTGCGAGTGATATTCGAAGGCGTCTGACAAGTATTGTTCAACGGCGTACTGTAATTGTATCTGCGATTACAAAGTCTCTACTCCAACAAGCATTACGAAAGTGACGATTAGTGTCCAATGGCATCACAAAAGTGACGACCATTGTTAGTTGACTTCACAAAATATAGGCCAAAGTTTTAGGGCCACGTTTTGGATTTCGAAGGATCACCTAAAATTGAAGGTTCGCCCATCGCCTGGTTCACACTCCTCCCCAATCTTTTGAACAGGAAGATATGTTTATCGCTTGCTTTTTCTTATAAAAGCCTTTTCCTTAAGTAAACTTTTATCTCGAGAATATCATTGTAAAAAATAATAATAAAAAAAAAAACAGCTCACTTCGGGCAAGAGAGATATTTTCGCCTTAAAAGGTTTAACATTTATTAAATAATAATAATAATAATAATAATAATAATAATAACAGAATTTGCTTTCTTATTGACATGGCAGTTCCTAGAGACTGTAATATATCTTTGAATATCTTTATAAAATGTGTCATCATACAAGAATCTTGAAGTGGAAATCTAAAAAGAAATGGGGCACATGAGGACATCAATAATTCCAGGTAGAGATGCTGCCATTGATTCGAGTGGAAAAGGTTCCCATAGACCTAATGAAAGACCTCCTGTTTAGCCCATGCTTTAAAAAAATGCAAATTTTACAGCTCACTACTTAAGAATAGCTTTAGCTATGCAAAATATTTGGAAATAGTGGTTGGTGACCACGCTCCATGGTCCAGTCGTTTATATCACTATGTTAGACTCCTCGGCTGTCGCACTGTCCTCGCCTCATACTGAAAATTAAATCAGCCGTCTTTTTTTTTTATTAAACGCTATGGTTCCAATTGGCTGCTTTCATAGGGAATTTTTGCCGATAATTTGTCAGTGACGGAGAGGGAGAAGTGAGTAAATGAAACGTCCCAATGCTAGCAATTGCAGACCCACGTTTTTAAACGCAAGGAAAATTCCCTTTGAATAATTTTGGAGGGAGAAACTTTTTTTTTAACAGAGAATCTTGTCTTCTACCTAATTGCTATGTCGTCAATTCATGGAAAAAAGAAAAGACACCGTCACATCTATCCTTTTGTTTTTGAAGGATTAATGACTGTCAAATGAATCTATCAAATATATGCTACTAGCAGTCATCGCTCGCTTGCTATCGCTTCGCAAAGATATATTCACTACTTGAAATCTTTGAAACAAAAAATTTAATTGAACATTTCCTTCATAAATTGGCTTGTTATAGTTAAGGAAACTTTTACAAATAGATGCCAACTTGTTGAAGGCCAAGTAAAATGGAAATTTCAAACAATTTTCTGCACTATATAAGACGATATTTCTAAACAGAAATATTTTTATATGAAAATCAAAACAATCCTTGAATAAAAGAACAGTAATGAATGACAGTTAATTAATGAAATAAAGTGTTTAAAATAATATGAAAATTAGCTAAACCTGTAAAGTGATATTGACTAGAAGTGGATAATATATAATACAGATATGGAGCATTTAACGTATAAATTACTATAAATTAGAACACGAGCTTTTTAATCACAGAATTCGTGAGAGAATTGAGCTCCATTTTCGCATTTATTCCATAATTAATTATAATTTAATTAAATAGCTATTATGTTTCTCAAACTCTTCAAATGTTGAATGTATAACTAAATTTAATTTCTACTTTCCCATCTTTACACTATATTAATTTTATCTTATAAATTGTCCCCTTTTCTCTCGCCCACGAAATAAAAATATATGTAAGGAAAATAATCATATACGTACATCAAACTGTCTTTTAATTAAGTGGCAGTAGAAGAATTATCGTTGAACTTTTAAAAGGTAAGCTTAGATATTAATTCAATATTTAATTGCAGCGATAAATTTTGGGTTCTTCTGTTGTTTACTGATACCTATCTTCTCCAGCTATTGTGATGATGGCCAAACAAAGAGTCCACCACAGGAGCTAGCTTAAATGCCACCCGATAGGGCGGCTTTTAAGCTAGCTTAAAATTTTAAGCTAGCTGCAATTTTGGATACAAGAGAGAAGTAAGAATTACTCCCCTTGAACCATGAAAACAACGATAATATATTTTTATATATTTTTAACCATAATTTGGCAACCCTGAATCTGAGCTCAACGAAAATCGTTCCCTGTGCCTAACTTTTCTAGAGCTTTTGAATGAGCTGTGAATCATTGAAATCGGACAAGTGAAAGTGGAGTTAATTGGACACACACAAACACACATTCACTGTACTTTATATGTAAGATTTCAGAAATACAATATATTTCCAATAATTTGTTTGGCTGTTTTCTTTTTTTAGTTAGAATTTTTTCTTTATAAATCTTAACATGATCTTATTCTCCACTACATTAAAGGAATAATCCGAATATACAAATGCATTATCCATTTAAATGTGTTTCATCTTATAATTTTGTCAGAGCGTGGGCGATCAAGGCTGTGTTCGTCATGCACAGAGCATTGTCTAAGAAAATATTAAATAGACTGGGGCTCTCATATCCTCCTTGTCGTATTCCTGATGAGGTTTGAAATGTTTCCGTATTGGGGTCCTCGCCTGACGTGTAAGAATTTGTAGACCGATACAGTTCCTTTATTAGATCGATGTGGTAGGCGGTTTGTAACGGATGAGAAGAGGAAGTCTCAATTGATGTGATCATATGCTTCTATGGGGTCGACATAGTAGGTATACAATTTCCTATTAGATAAGTAAACAATTTCTAGGACTTGTTTGCTGACAAGGTGCGCATTGTTTGATGACAAAAGTCGCATTTGTTTGTGAAACAGGAAAGACGAGCCGCGAGTGTTTTTGCTTAACCAACTGAACAGATACAAAATTAGTTGCGGTCTTCGCGTCTGCACTAAGAAATTATACAGAAAAAACATATACAATAAAGAAAAAAAATACAGCAACATATTTTTAAAACGTTAAAAAAAGAATATAAACCCCCTAAGCCGAGAAATTCGTAGTTTACCTGTCACTTTACTGCAAATGTTTTCATTGTAATTGTTCTGTTAAGCTTTTGACTTTGGTCTGTAGGTCTTATTATTTTAAGCGTAGTACTGGATTGGCAGTTAGGTCTCATTATTTTACTTTTGAAATTGCTCAATGTAATCGTAACTTCGAATGGTTTCTTCTTTCAGATGGAAACATCATCAAGCTTCTTGCTTTCCTGTCATCTCCAATTTATAAAAAATTAAATGCAATGTCAAACATCATCACTTGTTTCCTTGAATCTTGTTCTTTTTTATTGGTCTTTCTCATCAGTAATTTTTTCCGTTCCGTTCACTGTATTGTCTTTTAACCTCAGTAACATTCTAAGTGGCTTTAGCGCCTTGCTTGGGAATTTTTAATAATTTTATTCCAAGCAAGGCAATAAAGCCACTAAGGCGCAAGAGGTTACTGAGTGTGAGAGAATATGAGAAAATAATATTAAAGAAAGAGAACAATAAAAGAAACACGAATTAAAACAACAAAAGATAACGATTGACATTCCATTTAAAGTTTTGCCGATTATAATTGGCCGGGAGACATGGAGCAAATTTGACTAGGAAGAAAAAGGCAAAGAGAATTCCACAACCAAGAAGTGCGAGAGAAGAAACTGTTAGCATAGAACTTATGGTTACATCTGGCCATTTAAACTATAAAATGTTGAGATATTGCCGCCAATGTAATATTTCACTTAAATTTAGGTCTAGGTACCAAAGAGGAAAGTAATATTTATTTTGAAAAATATAATAAGGGGATAGAAGGAGGCTGGTCTTTAATGTGTCTTATCTTAAAGTTAACTAGCCACAATTACTGACCCAAACATAGCACAATATCCCTTACACCAAAACAACACATTCTTACATACCATTCTTAGAACAAAAAGAAAGTTCATCATAACAATTACCATGAAAGTATTTATAGAAATGCTACAGTGAATCTTCATAACGGCAGTGGGAAACTGACTGAAGCCGAGATACCAGGACACGACCAATAATATTGCCGATACTTCTTTGAATTTTATGAAGATCATTAAGAACATAGTGACTGAATTCATGGATCAAGTGGTTCTCGTTCAGATTGGTAATCACATCAACTGTGCTGCTCTTCAGAAAGAACTTGATCTTATCCAACCTCTGTCTGATCGACGACACCCAATATTTAGTAAGTGATGAGGTTCAAATCAAGAACGCTCAGTAGTCCACATGTTGGAGGTGAAACGATTTTCCATTATTCAAGGCCAACCATTCCTCGGAAGGCTTACGGCCGCATCACACTGAAACTCCGGTTCCCGTACGATCCCTGAATTTAAGCAACGTCGAACCTCGTCAGTACCCAGATACGTAATCACTTGTGAATAACGCAAACTGTAAGCTTGAATATGCGGGTGCTATAAAGGATAATAGGATCGGAATTATTAATCGAAGAGCCGAGTTCCAATTTCTTTTATGTTCCTTATTGAGATGGGTGCCAAAGTTGGGACCACAGAAGTAAAACACGGAACATGGATTAGATGTAAGAAAGATATATTAACAACAGGTTACAGAGATAGTGTAAGCAGAGCTTACTATAAGTTAGTGTTCAACACTGGTAGTCGTACGACACTCTCTGTGTCACTCTCTGTCACTTTCTGTCACTCTCTCTAGAGTGCTATGTCGCCTACTTAATATAGACCTGGAAGAGTCTATTGTGTAGGTAGTTTCCGGTCTCACAATACCCCCCTTCCAAAGAGTTTTCTTTTTGAAAAGGAGAGAAAAAATAAAACTGTTAATACTTTTTGCTCTTGGGATTTACGTCGAGCGGTTGAGTAAATTTCCTTTACCTTCCTGAGCGTCGCACTTCAGGAGAGACTTGGGTCATGTCGAGATCGAAATGATCGAAAATTACGTCGATCGGCTCTTCAGTTATTTTGTAGTGATTCCTTCAAACGGCATTTTCTGAGCTGGTTCCAATGGCGTTTGTGAACGTTTCTCGGTCCTTGGACCATATATACCAGTTCGCCAATTCTCTGCTTTATGGTGCCCACTTCCCAGAATGTCATATTGTTCTTGTACGCCTTGAAAAGACCCTATCGCCAGGACTGAAATATTTCCTATGAGGCGATACGGTTTTTTTTAACTTTGCTTGCCGTGGAATAAGTTTGTCGAAGACAGACTTGATTTTTCTTGCGAACATTGTTTCTACAGGAGAGCTTCCCATAGGCGTGTTCGGATTAGGGGTTATCCGATACACCTGCAGAAATTGTTGCAATGCTCTATCAGTCGGTGTGCCCAGTGCCTTTCTTAAAGCCCTTTTTAAAGTGTCCACGAACCTTTCGGCCTGGCCATTTGACCTAGGGTGGTACTGAGGCGTTGTAACGTGGTCCACCTGATATGACTTGCAGAAGTCTTTCACTTGATGTGAATTGAGTGCCATTATCAGTAACTATACAATCTACGACGCCAAAACGCGCGAATAGCTCGTGTAGAAAACCGATCATGCAGTTTGTGGTTGGTCTTTTACATTCTAGCACCTCAGGCCATTTTGAGTGGCTATCCACAACAATGAGGTAGTACATGTTGTCTATAGGCCCTGCAAAATCGACATGAATTCTTTGCCAAGGATGATCTGTTTTTGGGCCATGGTTTGCACGTCGTGTTTGGAGCTTTTGCTGCAAGCGCGCATCCTTTGCATGATTCTATCATGTCTGCTATGTCCTTGTCCATGTTTGGCCAATAAACATAGCAGCGAATGAGGATTTTCGTACGGTTCTTCCCCGGATGTCCCATGTGAAAATCCCCGAGGATTTTTCTTTGTAGGCTGTTTGGAATCACTACGCGGTCATTATATAGTAGGACATCATCGCAAAGGGAGAAAACTTCCGGCACATTGGGGTCTTTGTTTCGAATTTTGCTTTTTATTGACTGAATGAATTCATCCTCTCGAGACTCCCTTTTTATGTCGGCCAAAGTAACTAGGAGCTCACTTATGGGTACTCGCGATCATGTTTTTAATTTCACAATTTGTCCTTAGAATAGCAATGACGGAGTCTTCAAAGACTTCTGTATTTTTTAGAATGAGTCGCGATAAACTGTCTGCATGGCAAATATTTTTGGTTGTTAGGAACTCTATCTTGAAATTATAGTTTAAGAGAATCGTTCCCCAACGAATAGTCTATTTGCAGTATAGACTGGTAGACCTTTTTAGACCCAAAAATTGTAATCAGAGGTTTATGATCTGTCTGCAGTATGAACCGTCTACCATGTAGATATCTGTGAAACTCTTTCCCTATTTGGGAATATTGTTTCTCAGATGGAAGTAGAGATCTTGATGCGTGAGCCACAGCTTTTCGCGAACCATCTGGCAGTTTATGCAAAATGCAAGCACCAATGCCGTACGAGCTTGCATCACTTGCGACTATGATGTCGAGACTAGGATCGAAATGTGTGAGGGAGAGGTCTGAAGTAAGAGTTATATTGATCTTCTCGAATGCGTCTTGGCATTCCGGGGTCCATGACCATGGTTTGTTCTTTTTTAAAAGTTGGTTGAGAGGCCCTCTCAAATATTGCATGTTCTTAATGAACACTTGGTAAAAATTAGCTAGGCCGAGGAAGCTTTGTAACGCTTGAAAGTTATCTGGGGCCGGCATGTTTCTGATCGCGTTGGCTCTTTCTGGATCCGGCCGATGACCATCTTTATTTATAATGTGACCTAAATATTTAATCTCTGGTAAGAAAAAGTCACACTTTGCCTCCTTAACCTTAAATCCGTATTCTTGTATCTTTTCTAATACATTTATTATATGGTTCCGGTGCTCTGCCGTAGTTTTACTAGTAACTAGTATATCATCCAAATGTTGCGTAGTCAAGATCACCGAGTATGGCGTCCATGACCTGCTGGAAAATTGCAGGCGCAACCTTTACTCCAAAAGCTAGCCTGTTGTATTTATACAACCCTCTATGGGTGTTTATGCAGAGCAATTTTGAACTTTGTTCTTCCACCTCTATCTAAAGGTCCGAGAGGTCAATTGTAGAAAAAATTTTTCCACCATTGAGTTTATTGAAAATTTCTTCAGGGTTTGGGAGAGGATAGTGGTGATCTTGCAAGGCATCGTTTAACCTTGTGGAGAAATCTGCGCATACTCGTATTTGATTGGACTTTTTTTTTACGTAGACCGTATGTGCTGCCCACTCGCTGAAATCTGTTTTCGACAGAATACCTGCTTGTTCGAGTCTATCTAACTCTTTGTTGATTTGTTCTAGAGTAGCGAAAGGGACATTGCGTTTCTTTTTGAATACTGGTTGTGCACCGTCCTTCACCTTGAACTTAGCTTTCATTTTAGTACATTTGCCAAGGCCGCCAGAAAAAAAACCTGGGGAAATTGTTGTTTGAGTTCCTTTTTTAGATTTACCAAATTGGACGTTGTACTTTGTATCTTGCGACAAAATGTACTCTTTGGGCAATCCCAAAGATTGAATTTTTCTATCCAATCAATTCCAAATAAGTTCTCTGAAGTTTTTAACACGTAGGATTTGAGCTTTTTGGTAACTCTATTTAGTGTTACTGTAAGTATTACCTCGCCTAAAATGTTAATCTTTTCGCCAGTTACGGATTTTGCTGTTTTATCCGCCTTTAATAAGGTCGGCTTGTTCAATTTTCGCCAAGTACGCCAGCAAATGGTTGAAATATCGTTCTGATATTTCAACCATTAACTGGCGTACTTGAGTCAAGCTGGAATTTAATGGACTTATTGAAAATATCTACAGTTACCTATTTTCTTAAATTCCTATTGACAATATTGTCAGATTGGGCTTGCCTAATTTTATTTTTGGGTTTTCTCGTTCTGTTGGCGTACCAGCACGAAGTTAATGTATGCCCAATTTTATTGCAATTTTTGCAATATTTTTTGTTCTTAATTGGACAGAATTTCATCCAATGCCATTTACCACAATGGTAACATGGTCCGGGCGGTTTATTTAACTTATTTGGGTTTTGGTTACTGCGTAATTTAGGACATGAGATTTGCCTTTTGTCTTTTTGAGGGGAATAGGAGGTAGACTTACTTCTGATTTTATTAATCAGAGCCACACCCGATTCCTCGATAGTGTTTGAGTCACGCTTTACAGATATTACTCTTTGACGGTTCTCTGCCAGTTTTTGGAGAGTCAATCCTTGTTCGTTCTCAAGCTTAGTCAGTACCCGTCGTCTGACTTCGGCGTCTTCTGCTGATACTAGAACTTGTGCGAAAATTAAGCACTTAAAATCATTGGCAGTCAGTTTGGCTAGTTTAAAATCATTACAGAGCTTGTTTACCGATGTTGCAAACGTTAGAAAATTTTGCTGGTTGTCTTTGACTGTGTTCAGACATTTCCAACGTTTGTGTTAGGCCCGAATAGTTCCGATAGGAGCTTAATTGTCTCTGAAAAATCCAAGTCAGTCGTTTTCTTGGGTAGTATGAAGTCTACGAACCTACTATGTTCTTTAGTTCCCAGTTTTCTCAATAGTAGACGTACCTTCTTTTTTTACTGGGCCATTCTTCACAGTCTACGTTGAAGATGTAATATAAGGGGATATGCCTGAAGAACCCAGTAAGAATTGATGTTACTACTCACTTGTAATTTATTTAGCGAGGCATGTTGCTAACTATTACACCAGGTACATGAATGGAGAGTTAATATAATTCTGACATTATTCGATGAACATAATAAATACATATTAATTAATTGGTTTCACTGATAAATGATTCTAACATTTTTATATTTGTCAAATCTTTATTATTTGTCATTCTGTGTCTATTTTCCTGCTAAGATGAATGATGAGCAGGCCATATAAAAATAGTTCATAGTGGTTTGATGAACAGGCCAAATAAAGATAGTTCATAGTGGTTTGATGAATAGACTAAATAAAGATAGTTCATAGTGGTTTGAAAAGCTTCTGTAATTGCTTTGCAATTAAAAATATATAAAAGCTGGCAAAAATAGTTATATTTGTTTTTTGTTTTTTTTTAATTATTAGGAGTTTTTCTTGTTTGTCTATATTAATTCTATTTATATTTCTTACATGAAAACTATTGTCCTCATCTTTGCTGTTATTATCAACATCTGGATGTAGGCGATGGCGTTGAGTCTAAGGCTCCGTGGGAAGAAGTTAGGCATCATGACATAGCCCTCGGTGCTCACTACCCGCACGAAGGTCGCTACAGAGGACGTGAATATTGTGTAAATCACTTTAGCTAAGTTTGTGGTAACGTACAGTCCAGAATTGGCGAACCTACATGCTGTTTAGCTGGCGGCAATTTCAAGAATCTTGCCATTTCCAAGTCAGCGAGGTTGTCAGCTGCTATGTTAATTGTCCCGATAAGCTTGAAAGAGAAACGAAAGTATGTTAAAATATGACGCAGGCTGCGTACCATTAAGTTTGGTCGTCTTCCAATTTTGGCCCAATAAAAATGTGTCCTTAAATACATTCACACACGTATTCACAAACACCTAAACGTGCACGCGCGCACACACGTACGCACTCACACACCTAAACAAACGTGTACGCACACACACACAAACGTGCCCCTCCATATATATATATATATATATATATATAATTGAAAATTGAAGTCAACACTAAGCTGTTTCATGCTGGACGCAATCGTCATGCCTGACAATTGCGTCCAGCATGAAACAGCCCGTCGTCTGAGTGTTTCACTTCGATGTTCACTTTTATATTTATATTTACATACGCTCTATCTCTGATACTAAGCACTTTATCGCATACCTTAAAACTATATTTCTTCATATATATATATATATATATATATATATATATATATATATATATATATATATATATATATACTACCCAAGCAAGGGAGTAAAACCACGGAGACAGAAGTGATTACTGGGCGTCGAAGAGTCAGAAACAGGAACATTAAGAGCAAGAACTAAAGAAGAGAAATCAGATGGACAGTAGATAACGATTGACATTCCATTACAAATTTTGCCGATTGCAGTTGGCTGGAAGTCATGGAGCCGAAGGGAGTTCGACAAGCCAGAAGTATGAGAAAATAAACTGTTCGCATAGAATATACGGTTACATCTAGCCAGTTCAACAGTAAATTGGTGAGATTTCGTCGCCAATCTCGTACTGTGCTTAAATTCAAAGATTCTCTGCATCGTAGCGAACAGCTCATCCGAACAATTACCCTGAAATTATTTATAAAAAAAAAAGTAGGCAACCTTACGGCGGTGGAAAAGTGATTGAACACGAGACGCCACATCAGGTCCAGTAATATTGCTGATTCTTTTTTTTAGATTTTATCAAGGAGTTCTAGATAAATAGCAGGAGCAGCAGACCATATGTGACAGCAATATTCACGGCATAGACTAATGGTAGACCTATAGATATGTAAGATAGATTCTGGAGAGAAAGATTGTCTAGCACGACTAACCTTCCTAGCAGCTGATATAGCAATGGATTCAATGCAGTCGTCCAACTTCATGTCAGCCGCGAATGTTAACCTGAGAAGTGCTACGAGTCACTCTCCTTATGTCTCTCTATATATGTGTGTGTATATGTGTGTGTGCATGCATGTGTGTGTCGGGTGGGTACCTGTGATCTTCTGTATAACAAAGCCACTCAGCTTAAATATGTTGCAATCCATAAAAGGTGTGAGAAAATGTACAATAAACCTTGTTCATTAAAATGTTTCGCTAAGATGCCGATCGAGGTAAGGTGGCTACTTTCTCAGGGAATATTTCATTGCCCATAAGATTGTTTGTCTGTCATAATAATTAAGAAAAAAGAAGTGAACAAAAGAAGATGGTATCAACCTTTTTTTTCCCAAAAAATGTTTAACAAGAACGCAATCACAAAAAAAGGAAGGTGTCCCATAAATTCCCATACATATTCTTTTTACCATTGTATTTTTTATATCCTAGATCCCCTAGAAAATGCGTTTGAATAAATAGCAACAAACTGAATTCATCCTGAGAAGCAGTCGAATGGTTTCAAATGCATTTATCAGAAAACATGGAGCAAATAGTGAGGTTTAACTTTATTCCAATAACGTAGGTTTTGCCGATTAACCTTTCCTTTGACGTAAAAATTTTCTTCATCAGTAAGTAACGGTTAAATTGTTTGTATCCTCGTTCAAGTTGCTTAATATTCATTCACAGAATTCCATTCGTCTTCCCGGGTCGTCTTCTCTCATATGCTGTATCATATGCAATTTGTATGGCTGCCATTTTTTTGTTTTCAAAATGTGCCACAGTGTTGTGTGCGATGTTAGTCCAACTTTTTCTTTTAAATGCGTTTGCAAACATACGACTGCTTCCTGAACCGTGTCTCAAGATGATTTCAATTCGTTGCTCAAAATACAATGTTAAAAACTGTATGTATAGAAACATGGAATACCCTGTATATATTTGCTTATCAAAATGGCTTACTTACCTAGCTAACAAAATGACGATCCTACTAAACGCTTACTTATTCAACCTTTAGAGCATGTGGATCCTGAGAAAACTAGAAGTCCTATCAGAATTTACTTTTTGGCGGACACAACCTTACCAACATAAGATATGCAGATGACATAATATTGTTAGCAGACACATATATTTTTCTTTTCTGCGTTCTTTTTTAACTGTCGTTTACCGTAATAATAACGAGTAGATAAGTTTACCTATTGTCTGGTTCATAATCCTCCCTCGTCTTTTGAACATCACTAGAGGATTATCACTCGTTTCCTGTATTTAGGTTTGTGCTTCCGTTTCTTCTAAAGCCTTTTCCTGGTGGCCCCTTTTGCCTTGGTGGCATTATCACCTTGCTTGGGGGTGGTGCCTCTTATTCTGTAACCTATCTACCTCGAGTGGCTTTTGAGCCTTGTACAGAGTGAGAATCATTGTAAAAAAAATTAGAATAAAGAAACATCTTAATACCAGTCCAATGCTACAGTATAATTACTGAAAATGCGTGTTATTGTTTTTTTTTTTTAGATAAAATGAATATGCCAGCGAAGATGAGAACAACAGACCCAGCAATGTAAATAATATAAATAGTTACAATACCTCATCTCAGAAATATAGCTAAATCATGAAGATGGCCGGAGCGTACAATAAAGTGTAAATAAAGGATTTTGTTTGAAATTTCCTGTTTAAATACTATGGCTGGCAAAATGGTAATGAAATTAAGGCCGTTAGAAAACGGGACAGTTTGCATTAAGTGAATTAAAAAAGAAAGTAAAATGAAATGAGATAAAAACAAGTTTTTTTTTACAGATCGTAATAAAACAAATTCACTGTTTTTTTACATTTTCATGATAGTTTTACTATCCTTGTTAAATTATGAAAAAATTAAAATGATATACGGCAAGGTTGTAAAGATTTATATACAAATCATTTTTAAAAAAAGCTTTCCTAATTGAGTTGACGCTATATGGTTTTATATTAGAGATTTCCTTCGCGTAGAGTGATAAAGAGTTACATTAACTTAAGCGGCACGGCCCGGTCGCTAGAATCAAAGTGTAGTATCTGCGCTTTGTAAGCTTCCGGGCTGGCTTCTGTCGAACCCTCTAATGCAGAGAGGAACTCGGACGAAGCTTTGCCGAAGGGCAAGGTTGCGTTCGGGGAGGTAGACAGGACCTGAACCCGTCTAGGCGGGTTCAAAGGTCATATTTTTGGCCGAGCCTACGGGCTCCCGGGCTACCCACATTAAACCGGCCTTGTGCCACATTTAATCCTCGTGGGTGGATTAATAAATACCAAGAGTTACATCGACTCCTAATTTTGAAATTAGTAGCTAAAAAGCGATGTTTGCCCATTGTTTGAAAGAAAACTACTTAGAAGAAATCATAATAGGCAAAAAGAAAAGAAAAAAACGTAGAGGAAAGCAACCAAAACGACGTGCATGAATGGCCAGGTTTTGATCTAACCGCATCAAATAATAGACGAGCTATTTTGAGAGACCTGTCTCATGTGAGTGTGCAACCCGTAATAGGCGGAGATAAAGATTATGTAAAATTCACAAAAGAGAAAGAAAATTGCATTGTAAGAAATAAGGAAAGAAAGTTTAAGAAGTTGAAAACGTAAAAGCAAAAAGAACGAAAAACTGATGGGAAAGAAAAACGCATTGTGTGATAGAAAGAAAAAGAATGACACTTTATGAGCTGAAAAGGAAAGAATGAAATTCTCTCTGTAAGAAAGAAAGATGCTTGATGAGCTGAAAAGGGGAAAAAAAGAAAAACCTGTTGTAAAAAAACTGACAGAAAGAAAGAATATTATGTATAAAGTACACTGTATGTGTGTTTGCGCGTGTGTCCAAGGAACACCTCCGCTTCCACAGGTCCGATTTCATTCAAAAGCCCTAGAAAAGTTACGCCCGGGGTACGATTTTCATTGAGCTCACATTCAGGGTTGGCAGATTATGCGAAGTTAAAAATATATATTAATATATTATACTAGCCAATATAGTTGCTTTTATGGTTCAAGGGGAGTAAGTCTTATTTTCCTTTTGTATCCAAAACTGTAGCTAGCTTAAAATTTTATGCTGGCTAAAATTATAATCTAGCTTAAAAGCCGCCCTATCAGGCGTCATTTAAGCTAGCTTCTGTGGTGAACTCTTGGTTTGGCCATCATCACAATAGCTAGGGAGGAGTAGATGCGATAGGCACTAATAAACTACAGAAGAACTCAAAATTGATCGCTGCATTTAAGCATTGAATTAATGTGTAAACTTATCCTTTAAAAGTTCAACGATAATTCTTATGCTTCTTAAAGATGATTTGATATACGTACATGCTTATTTTCCTTACCAAGTATATTTTTTTAATTTCATGTGTGAAAGAACAGGGTACAATTTATAAGATAAAATTAATATAGTATACAGATAGGAAAATAGAAATTAGAATTAGTTACACACTCAACATTTGAAGAGTTAGAGAAACCTAATAGCAAATCCTATATTATGGAATTTATACGAATTAATACAAAATAGATACTCAATTCTACCCCGAATTTTCAGATTAAAAGCCCCACATTTACGGGGTTTACTCATTCCCCCACGAGAATGAGATGTGACACAAGGTCGGATTAATGTGGGCACCCGAGCGCGTGCACCCGGGCAGGGTAAAAAATTCCCCTCAGCCCCCGCAACCGTCGGTTGCGCTGGCCCCGGCGCGAGAACCGATCCCTCCCTATGGTGCAATGGGAGGGTGCGGCCTCGGGCAGCTGTTCCCCGGGGCTGGGCACTCAGTATAATCAGAAGGGTGGAGTTTCTTTCGGGGAGGTAAACCGAACCTGAACCCGTTTATACGGATTTTAAAAGGGCATATTTTGGCCGAGCCCACGGGCTTGGAGATCCCACGTTAAACTGGCCTTGCGCCACATGATGCCCCCGTGGCGGGGGGTGACTGAATATCGTATAATCATTTACTGAGTAGAGGCGCAATATCTGACATATATTATCTATTTCTAGGCTCTATCACTATTCAGGCTTTACTAATTTGCATATGTGACGTTCCCTCGGTGTCGCTGCACCAAATGTGACGTCTGCCTAGCCGCGTCCGTCGGGCTATCCTGTGCTGTGACGACCAAATGGCCTGGTATTGGTCGTGGCACCAAATGTGACGTTCTAACCTTTTGGTGATTTGGATGGGAATCTGGTTAGATTCGGTATCAGCCTTGTCGTTCCCAGCTCGCCTCAAACGTCTGGTTACCGAAGTAACTGTTTGGATTTCCAGTCTAACCTACCCACGTTGTGAATTGATCTTAGGCAGATGAAATCAATCAGTCGCCGGGCCGTAATGCAAGCCGAGTTCGATCAAGGGTAACACCGCACAAGTATATGTAAAAGAAAATAAAATAATAACTCGAAAAGTTCAAATGTGTTAAAAAAAAAGGATAACAATAATTTATATCTGGTTGCTGAATACAGGACTGCGTTTTCTTCCCAACCCGCTATATGGATTCGTGACACTTTGTGTTTGTTAGGCGAGTCTTAACATCTTATGTTGTTTGTTATTTAAGAAACTGGTTCTTGGTGTATCTTCGTAAAACTTGTTTTGGTGGTATGAGACTAAGTCGTTCTTCAAAAATAAATTCTTGGTTAGAAGTTGAGGTCGTGATGCCTGGAAACTTTCAAGTCAGCTATCTGCGAGGCGGGTGCAACTCCAACTGCGAACTTCACTCAACTGCCTCTCAACTGGAATTCGAAATGGTCTTCACTCGCTGCGACTCTGCTTATATGGACGCCGACCAAACCGGGGTGGGCCTGTCGGGGTTTGAGGTTCCTTGATAATTCTAAACCCACAATCCACTTCTTTGTTTTCGGTCAGGAAAATTTTATTATTTTCCATTTTTGGAAGTCTTTCGTCTTCCCACTTTCTTCTGTTCTCCCATTGGTATCTCACCATGCCTTCAGAGGGTGTCAACGGGTTTCCCCTCTCTCTCACAATGGCATCTCACACCTATCCCTTCAGGGGGGCGCAACAGGCCTCCCCTCCTTCTTCACATGATTACCTCCGCCTAACGCTCATGCCACCATTTAGCCAATGGGCGCTCAGCAGCGTGGGTGTGGCCAGACTAGCCTCGGTTTAAAAAATCTTGCTCAAAGAAAAAAAAATTATCTTCCTTTTTTTTTTCTTTTCTTTCTTTTCTTCGAGGAGACCTCACACCCTAGACTCTTATCTTAACCGAATCACCTGGAATTCGTCAATCAGATTTTCGTGGGTGGCCATTTGAACGTATTTGCATTCTTGGTGCCAATTACTGATACGATAAAATAGTTTCGCTATCATAGCCAGCCCTGACGATAAACAGATGCTCCTCTCAATGATATTCTGCATATAGACAAAGGCTTAACCTTTCCTTCATGGTGGTCAGCAGACACTTTTGTTTTTCTCGGACAGTGCGTGCTTAATTAATTTTTATTTTTATCTCTTTAGAATTCTGCGGGAGGTAACTTGTCCAACTTGAAAACTCCCATGGGCAGATTGGACATATCTTACTCTCCGCCCCGTAACAAAAATCAGATTAAATTCTGTGTTTCACCTTCTCGACAATGGAAATAAAAATCTTACCACTTTCCCTGTCAGAAAAATAACATCGCTTAGTGTCCTTTTCGTGATGCCTTCTTATCACCTAAATTTAATTCTCGCCTTTCTTTGTTTTTTTCTTCTTTCTTTCTAGCGACGTAAATAGTGTCAGACATATTGATTTAAAAAAAAATTTCATTTCATTAATTAACTCTCCTTCGTTACTGTTCTTTTATTCGAGGATTGAAATAGTTCTGTTTAGGAATATGCAGAAATATGTTTAATTTTTTTATTTTACTTGGCTTTCAACAAGTTGGCATCTATTTGTAAATTTTTCCCCAACTATAACGATCCTATTTTTGATGGAATATTCATTTAAATTTTTTGTTTCAAAGCTTTCAACTAGTGAATATATCTTTCTTTGTGAAGCAATAGCGAGCGCGCGAACCTTGATAGTTTTTAATGAATTGAAAACAAATAAAACGCATCATAAGGAAAAAAGCCTGGCATGTTGACTAGAAGGAAAGAGCATTATATGATAGAAAGGAGAACGAAAGATAAAAAAAAGAATGAAAAAAAAAGAAAGAAAGTAAAAGCTCGATGAGTTGAAAAAAACAAAAAAGACAGACCAGTTGTGAAAGTAAAAGAAAGAAAGAAAGAAAGAAAGAAAGAAAGAAGCTCGGCGAGCTGCAAAGAGAAAAAAACTGTTGTAAAACTAAGAGACTGAAAGAAAGAAAGAAAGAAAGAAAGAAAGGAAGAAAGAAAGAAAGAAAGAATCTTTAATAAATTGAAAACAAATAAAAAATTAGCATAAGGAAAAAACCTGATATGGTGATGAGAAGGAAAAACGCATCATATGAAAGAAAGAAAGAAAGAAATAAATAAATAAAGAAAGAAAGAAAGAAAGAAAATCTCGGTAATGAGAATGACAAAGAATTGCATGATAGAAATAAAAAGAAAAACGATGAATGACGGAAAAAACGTTCATGCCATGATTCATATACGCGGTGTAAGAAAGAAAGATATATATGGATAAACAAAGAAAAAAGTGAAAATAAAGAAAATCCCAGGGTAAGAAAGAAAGAAGCTTGATGAGTTGAAAAGAAAAGACAGACAGACAAAAATGTTGTAAGACAGACAGACAAAAATGTTGTAAGACAGACAGACAAAATGAAAGAAAATAAATAATGCGTAGTAAATTGATAACATGTTGAGGGGAAAGGGGAAAAAAACTTATATGATAGAAAAAAAAACGAAAGAAAAGAAATAAAGACGGTAAGGAGCTTGATAACGAGAAGGAGAAGACATTGCATGATAGAAAAAAAGAAAGAAAGGTGTGAAAAAGGAAGGAACAATGTTTCATAAGAATCATATGCGGGTTTTCAGAAAGAAAGAAAGAAGATTAATGAAACAATTAAGAAAAGGAAGAAAATTGTGAGGTAAGAAAGAAACAAGATTACTGGCGAATTGAAAAAAAAATAATAATAAAGACGCTTTAGGAGAGACTCACAATATGCTGACATATATATATATATATATATATATATATATATATATATAAATATATGTGTGTGTGTGTGTGGTTGTGTGCGTGTAATTCGCAGACGGTACTATATCGATGCATTGCAGCTCTTCGGCTCGACTAGACATCCCAATGCCTCAAGACAGGATTGAAACCGAACCGTTTTGGTGTCAGTCAGAGTTTCTATCACTGATCTATCTTTATTCGACAGAATGAGGCAACTAAATCTATCGATTTGTTTTTACAAATGTAAACAAATATCAATCAGCCGTAGTGACCCATTCATTTTACTGAAGAGCTTCGCATTAACGCAGGTGGCTGTTGTTTGTAGAATTAGCTTGTCATTTAACACTGCTCAGTTGAAATATATTTTCAAGAGCTAAATTATAGTCGTCTAAAGACATACCGTTTTGCTGTATCACAGCTCCTCAATGTGGATAGAGGTCCGATTGATTCAAGCAGGGGTTGAAACCCGACTGATTTGATATCAGTCAGATAACTTACCTCTAGGTCATCGCCACTCGTGGAGGGAATTTTAACGTTTTTGCCTATAAGAAATACGTCCGAGGCTCGGAAACTCAATTCAATTTACTTTAAGAGTAATACCTACTTACTATACGTACTTATTATTGTTACTATATATATATATATAAGGGGTGAAAACCGACATTAAAGGAAGAAGCTACAGCAACCCTAATAAATAACATTCCACGAGGACAGCTTTCATTCAAATTCTTAGACGCTGTTAATTCGCGTTTTCACCCCTTACCCATCTATATCTAGAGACAAGACGCGTTAGGCTTAAGCAACGTCTAGCCTACAGACAGTGGGGTTAACAATAAGGAATTGAAATGCTACACCTAACCCACTCATATCTTATCTTCTCTCCCACCTTACTTCCTCACTTCGTTAATTTTACATATGCTTGATGAGGTCCATCAAAAACGTGTGAATTTCTTTTCATTTTTCATTTCTACCTTTGGAAGTAAAGTCTGATGATCCAGAGCCCTGTTAAAGGGGTTGTGGTGAAATAACTTATTACATGGAACCTTAAAGTGGTCTGTTTTTATTCAAACATATCTGCTCTGAACTTTACATTGAGCTCTCTGGATATCATCGTCCTTGGGTCTACCCATGCGGATTACCTAGTTTTGCATAAACTATATATATATATATATATATATATATATATATATATATATATATATATATATATATATATATATATTAAAGGTAATAGATTCGTTGGTATATAATCCAGGTGGATCCTGTTAATATCAGATATAAAAACTTAGTCCAGGGCTGAGGAAGACTGGCATATGGTTGTGCGAGTTTGAAATAGACTATACCCACAAGAGGTAATTTGGGATTTTTTTCTGCTGTATTATATATATATATATATATATATATATATATATATATATATATATATATATATATGGATTAGAAAGGGGATTAAATCGGACAGATTTTTAATTTATTTGTTTAAACATAAAAATTAAAAAAAAATATGTCGGATTTCATACATATCCTAAAAAATGTCTTTGTTTAGTTAGAATACAAGACAGAGCAGATATGTATATTTCGAGAATCGGGAAGTTATGTGTTCACAAGTACTACTTCTTCTAGAGGACCCAGGTTCGAATTCTGCGGAAGGGTGCATATTTTTCAAACAAGATTTCTCAAATATTCAGACCGGTAAATTTAAATAAATAAATATACTGCTTAATAAATAATTAAAGCAGAGCGTCTACTAAAATATTATATATATATATATATATATATATATATATATATATATATATATATATATATATATATATATATATATATATATATATATAAGGAGACGGGTGTAAAATAGGTAAAGAAAAGTAAGACAGAAGAGAAGAATTAAAGAAATAATAGAATATTAGTAGAATAATCTGCATAATATAGGTTTAAAGAAAGTAGAACTAAACTCCAACGAAGAGAAATGTCGGTGTTTATAAAAGAGATTCCTGTAAAAAGTAGAGAAATAAGAAAAAATCATGTATCTGCAGAAGGCCATAGGCAATGGCTGGCAGCAATTACAAATCTAATGTTCTTTTATTTCCAGACTTGATAATCTCTGTGTCCACGGGAATCTCCCCTTCACCCAAGAGCAGCAGGGTAATTGAACATTTTGTTATGGAAATTACCAAGACATGACAACAGGCAAGCTTGCATTATTGAAATATAGATAGATAGATAGGAAGAAACACAGAAAGAAAGAAACATTCAGAGATAGATAGATAGATAGATAGATAAATAGATAGATAGATAGATAATAGAATCTGCATAATATATTTATTTGTAGGTGGATATACAGAAAAGGCAGGAATTGATATTATTGGCAAGCAAATATTGTTATCTTTCAGCAAGGTGGGAACAAACTGAGACAATGAAAGGTGAAAAGATAATTGACTGATATACAGGTTTTCAGAGGTCAGCCGTGATATCTATCTATCTATCTATCTATCTATATATATATATATATATATATATATATATATATGTGTGTGTGTGTTTGTGTGTGTGTGTGTCTATCTATCTATCTATCTATCTATCTATCTATCTATCTGTCTATTTTCATCTTGTTCTCTCTCTCAATATATATATATATATATATATATATATATATATGTGTGTGTGTGTGTGTGTGTGTGTGTGTCTGTCTGTCTGTCTCTCTCTCTCTCTCTGTTCATTTTTTATCCTCCAATATAATATTATGCTTAGGGCAGTTTTTTCATTTAATATTTTTTTAGCAGGTTTTTACTTTCATCTGTGTCTCAGTTAGTCACGCACATGCGCACGCGTAGGTGTTCTTGGGTGTGTCTCTCGTTTGACTTCTCTGTCTATAGGCCGGTAGACATTAATTTCACTGTTTAAAAAAAGTGTTGTTTTCTTAAAGGCGTGTACCAGTTGACTTCATCCTTTATAATACATTGGCGTTCAAAACTTTTAGACCAACTACGTAAAATTATTATAGACCTTTATTTTATTAAGAAGTTAAGATTGTTTAGAAGTACGTTTCAGGCAGTTACGCCTGAGGACGTGGTGGATTATAAAATAAGTTGCTGGCTTCGTATAAAAGAAGTACACTTCTTGAAGTTTTTCAAAACTGAAAAAAGGCCATGCAAAACTATTAGGCCAATGAAAGATCTGGGTTGATAAACTCATGTTAATATGTAAATGTTTAAGTGGGATTGATTTCTTTCTTTCTTTTTTTTTTTTAGGGCTTATCAAACTTTTGTAGGTTATTTAAAGCCACAAACTATTTCTTTGATTGTAAACATTTTGGGGAGATAATGATGATTTACTGGAACAATTCCTACTAATTAAACAACAACTGGGGACAAAAGAGGTGGGTTCATACTTGTCATGGGGCCTTACCTAGATCGACAGAATGAACTCTTCATAACGCTATATTTACTACGCATCTCAAGAGACACAGACGGTATTGAATCGAGTCAACTCTCTGCTTTGACAGAGAGGAACCCGGACGAAGCTTTGCCGAAGGCCAAAGTTTCGTCCGGGGAGGTAGACAGGCCCTGAATCCGTCTAGGCGGGTTCAAAGGGTTTATTTATGGCCGAGCCTACGGGCTTGGAGAAACCCCCGTTAAACTCGGCCTTGTGCCACATACATTTCTCGTGGGGGGACTGTTGGTATGGAATCGAGTCGAGCTGATAGCAGTCACTCCAACCCAGTCAGACAGTCTTACTAACCCTTTCATTTCTTTGTATTATTTCTTGTGTAATATATTCTTTGTTATTTCTACTCTTGTGTTTCGTGTTTTTCTTCCATGGTCCTAACCTTGGACCATAACAATACTCTTCCCAAGATTAAGTGACTAAAATGAACCAGACTGGAATTAGAAGACTGCTGTCCAATTTCCAACATCTGGTGTTCTCTAGCGGTCACCATTCTAGATATTAACTAGGCTCGACATTGCTTAACTTCGGTGATTATATGAGAACCGGCGTTTCAACGTAATACGGCCGTAAGCCACTTTTAATTGGGAATTGTTCTATCATATTATTATGAATATAATGTGTATTGTGAAGTCATTGTTACTGAATATTCTTCTTCTTCTTCTTCTTCTTCTTCTTCTTCTTCATTGATGTGCCGTGTCCCTTCAGAACATAGGCGATTATGGATCTCCACTTCCCTCTATCTCTTGTAGCTCTCAATAAGGTTTTTCCCTTTGCTATTTTTTCCAAACCCTATTCTGTCATCCACTTGTTTAAGCTCGCTAAGTATGTCACGCGTTGCTTTCCCTTGTCTCTCTCTCCCTCTATCCACCCTATGAGTATCAGATTCTCCAAGCCTTCATTTCTCATTACACGTCCCAGAAATTTCAGCTGCCTCTTCCTGATGTTGAGGATAAGATTCCTCCTTTGCATCCTCTCCATACCTCATCGTTGCTCACACGTTCGGTCTATGGTATCCTTAGCATCCTTCTGTAGAACCATACCTCCGTTACCTCGAGTCTCTTCTTCATCTTTGCGGAGACCGTCCAACATTCGCTACCGTAAAGGAGGACAGATATCACGTAGCAGTTCAGTAGTCTTTTCTTTGTTACCAACAAAATCCTCTTGTCTCGTAATATTCTGCCTAACTTGCTTTTTTTTTTCACTAAAATCTTAGCTAAAAATTTTTTGCTGAAACAAAGATGAATGTTGTGACTTTGAAAGGGAAGATGATTCAACGACATATAGCCAGGCGGCTGAGAATTTCTAGTTCAAAATATCCAAAAGACGTCTGCTACGACTGGAATTGATTTAAGCAAAAAAACAACCGGAAAACCACAAAAGTTAGAAAGCGAGTTGAAAGAAAGTTTTTTAGAGTCTCGGCCGGCAAAACAAAAAAAAAACAAAAACAAAAATAAAACAGCTAGACAAGTGAGGAGTGAGGTAAATCTTAAGAGTGAGGTTTCATTTGATACAGTACGCAGAATATCATGAAATAGATAACTTTAGCTCATGTATAGCAGTAAAAAACACATCATTAACCAAAAAAATAATGACATGGTTATGCCGAAAATACTAAAACAAATATGTATAAACACGGTTTTCTCTCGTCTTTCAGTACTGACATCAAAAAACTTATCCGAGAGTATGGAAGGATCTTATATATATATATATATATATATATATATATATATATGTTTCATAATCAGGCCCATATGATTTCATGGAAAATTACGTTCGGCCTATTCTATTCGCTTAGAAAATATATAAAATATACAAAATTATCATATATATATATATATATATATATATATATATATATATATATGTATGTATATTAAAGGAAAACAGACCACATTAAGGTTCCATTAAAATAATAATTATTTCACCTGGTTCCATTATAATAATTATTATTTCACCAAAACACTTTTAAAGGACTCCAGAGTCCTTTAAAAGGGCTCTGGTGAAATAAATTATTATAATTGAACCTTAAAGTGATCTGTTTTTCTTAAAAATATTAGCTCTGGATTTACATTGAGCTCTCAGGATTTCATTCTCCCTGGGATTACACATACGGATTACCAAGTTCTTCATAAATTAAATATATATATATATATATATATATATATATATATATATATATATATATATATATATATGTGTGTGTGTGTGTGTGTGTGTGTGCGCGCTTGTGGTGTGTGTTTTCATTTATTCGCGTGTTTCGAATGTTATATTTTATAGTTGGACCCATATCAATTCCTGCTAAATTTTGTTCAGATAAGTTACATTTTTCATATCACATATATTTTATTATATATATATATATATATATATATATATATATATATATATGTGTGTGTGTGTGTGTGTATATATATATATATATATATATATATATATATGTGTGCGTGAGTGTGCGCGTGTGTCTTTGCGCGCGCATATATATATATATATATATATATATATATATATATACACGTATATGTATGTATAGATTTGAAAACAGATATATCTACACATATGACTAAGTAAATTTTTTACACACACACACGCATGTATATATATGTTTGTGGGCGTCTCTCAATATACATGTATGTATGTTGATGCGGTGGGGAGATATGCCTAAATATCGGTGTTTCGTTAGCATTAACAGAGCAAAAAGCGCTGAGGTAGTTTAATAATCGCCATGATATGTGCGCTCAGCCCTTCACAGAGACACCCAATATTTCACCTACTGGCAACGGTGATAACACGAATTTGATTTGCTCGGATCCCGTCAAGCTTTGAAGATATTCCGTTGTATCTAGAACAATTGCTTCAGACCATTTCTTTCGCCCACCTTTCCTCATCGCTTTTCTTCTCTACGACTCACTTACATTCCCTTCGGCTTCGTCGTCGTCTTCAGCCACCAGTTTCGCTATTCATATTTACAAAGACTTGCATCTTACGCCCCAAAGCTAAATGAGGAGAAAGAAGACCGCCTTGCCTCAGTGCGAAACAAAAAAATCTTTTCTACCTAGAATCATCAAACTATATAGTAATTATCTATAAGTATTTATTGATATCTTTCTTGCCATATGTATATTGGGATGGGTGGTAAATCAACTTAAGTTAGTAAATTCATGAGTGATTATTTCCTTCAGTCGTTTCAATAATCTATACAAATAATATATCCACTGCATCTAGATAAAATTACTTCCCGAGCAAAATGGACCATTTAATTAATCAGTTATTTTTACGTTTCTTAGACTCTAGTCTTATTTGTTCAAGTCTTTCATGTGGGGCACTCAGATACATTTCTCTATTAAATGATCATCTTGCTTCAACTTGGACATGAAATAGGCTTTGCCGTCGCCGTCTTTGTCGTTCTGTTGCTAATCATTTTCTTCCGAGAGACATTTCAATTTCACAGTCTCATATTAAATTTTGTACATGAAAAGATATTGACCAAAAATGATTTATATAATACCAGTAGTACTCAGTGAATCATAGATACCATTGAACGACTAAAAGATATGAAGGGAATGAATTAATTATACTGTTCATTGGATTCTATTTTAGTTGTGAATTCTTTATTTCCACTCTATTGAATCTCAGTACTGTGTTCCAAGACATTTGTTTCACTGCAAACTTTTCTGTAAATATAACCGCCATTTCTGATGGCACGAGTATAGTAGTATATAAATATTTACAAAATATATTTTCGATGAGTCGGGGTAGTATTACATCAATCTACAAATTATAGTGAATCTCATTACCTACAAAAATCTTAATACGGGTTGACTATAACTAAATAGGTCTTATTGCATCTTGTAGGATGCCGGACAATTGATTTTACCGGATTAATGATGTTTACGTTAGAACAAAAACCAATCTTCATCCTATCTTTAAAATACCCTGTAAATCAATATATGTTGTTTAAAGAAAGATATTGCAGCGGGCCACGGTTTGTAATGGACAAGTTTGACGATGAGAACTTTGTAAGAAATTGAATTTTCAAAAGGAGGAAATTTCAAAACAAAATGGAATTCTATGTACGCTATACTTCAAAAGTTTGAAGCAACACCCAGAAATCGCATGGCATGTAACTGACTGAAGAGTGAAAAAAAAAAATGAAAAAGAGTTCTTAGAGTCAATGAAAAAAGAATGGAATCAATTATCAATTTTATACTTTGAGAAGCTTTTGCAACGAATGCCAAAGATTTGTGCTGCACTAATCAAGGTTAAAGGAGGATATTTTGACGAGAGCAAAATTTAATCATAAAATTCTTTTTTTTCTTTTTGTCATAATAAAATTTCTAATAAAACCATGACTCGCTTTTTAAACCATGTATAATAATTATCTATTTAAAGCACAAAACAACTACTTTTGGGGATAATTTAAAAGATTACATATGAACTGTAGTTTATATATATATATATATATATATATATATATATATATATATATATATTATAATTAATGTGTAGAAAATTATCACTTAACTGAGTAGTGTTATTTCAGTCACGTCGTCGTCGATATTTCGTGAGCGCATTGCAGTAATGACATCACTATTCAGGCCTATTTTGTTCTCTCTGTCTACACACACACACACACACACACACACATATATATATATATATATATATATATATATACACGTACATGCATATATATATATATATATATATATATATATATATATAACGAGTAACAATACAAGAAGTCTGAAGATTATGTAAATCTGAAACATATTTTGTGTTGTAAGAATAATTAATTTTTCGAGTGATTATTGCATTAACAATTTTTGAGAATAATTGATTTACTGATGTTCTACCATTTAACCCATAGCTGGAGGAAGAGATGGATTGATATCGTCTCCAACGGTATGCGTGATTAGGTGAATGTAGCAAACTCGACAGTAATTCGAACTCAATTTCAGCGTGTTGCTAGATTGCGGAAAAGGAAGAAAAAAACAAAATACGCTTTGCTGTTTGCGCGCGCATGTGCGTGTGCGTGTTTGTGAGTGTGCGTGCATGCGTACGTGCATTATGGGCATGATAGTGTGTGTGTGTTTGCGTGTATGTGTGTGTCCAATTTTTTTTTAATGCAGTTTGCGGTCGACTAAGAAATCTCCCCAACGAGAGTGCCATGAGTTAAAAATGTTATACATTGGGCCGCTCTGCAATAAAGTAAAAATGGTACATATGCATGTCTGTTAAACAGATGGCCTCCTTTTGTGGTGATTGTGAGCGGTGTGGATTTACCCTCCTGTCACAGCGATAAAAACAAATACAACAGGGGTAAGAAGCTAAATGAAGTTGGCTAAGTTGTGCATCTGGACACATCGGATGCCAGAAGTTTAAGATTTAAATTTCAAGATAAGCGACCCTACAATTTTCCGGCAATATTTTTGTGAATATCATTTTAAACATGTGAATTATACATTGAACGCTTAACGTAATTGCTACCTAAGTGCATATCGATAGCCCATATCTTTAAATTGAAACTTATACGAAAAAGTTGTTATTTCAGAGTAGGCCCTCCTGTTTCTCTTCATATTATTATTTATTCAGATTAGCGTCACCTCGTAAAAGGTTAGAAATTTGCAGCATTACGTGATCATTAAACTCAAGAAAAAATTTGAGTGATATTCAGACAAACTATTGATTCTTTTTCCTTTGTATCGGCTTCTTTCTTTCTGTCTTTCTTTCTTTCTTTCTGTCTTTCTTTCTTTCTGTCTTTCTTTCTGTCTTTCTTTCATTCTGTCTTTCTTTCTTTCTGTCTTTCTTTCTGTCTTTCTTTCTGTCTTTCTTTCTTTCTGTCTGTCTTTCTTTCTGTCTTTCTTTCTGTCTTTCTTTCTTTCTGTCTTTCTTTCTGTCTTTCTTTCTGTCTTTCTTTCTTTCTGTCTGTCTTTCTTTCTGTCTTTCTTTCTGTCTTTCTTTCTTTCTGTCTTTCTTTCTGTCTTTCTTTCTTTCTGTCTTTCTTTCTGTCTTTCTTTCATTCTGTCTTTCTGTCTTTCTATTATTTTTCCATTTTTCATAATATTTTTTCCACTAAGTTTCCCTTCCACTAGTTTTCTTTCTTTCTTCGTTTCTTCATTTCTTTCTTTCTTTCATATCTTATTCTGCTATTCTTCTTCTTTTTCTTTCTTTCTTCATTTCTTTCTTTCTTTCTTTCTTTCTTTCTTTCTTTCTAGTCTTATTCTACTATTCTTCTTCTCTTTCTTTCTTTCTTTCATATCTTATTCTGCTATTCTTCTTCTTTTTCTTTCTTTCTTCATTTCTTTCTTTCTTTCTTTCTTTCTTTCTTTCTAGTCTTATTCTACTATTCTTCTTCTCTTTCTTTCTTTCTTATCTTATTCTACTATTCTTCTTCTTTTTCTTTCTTTCTTCATTTCTTTCTTTCTTTCTTTCTTTCTAGTCTTATTCTACTATTCTTCTTCTCTTTCTTTCTTTCTTATCTTATTCTACTATTCTTCTTTTTCTTTCTTTCTTCATTTCTTTCTTTCTTTCTTTCTTTCTTTCTAGTCTTATTCTACTATTCTTCTTCTCTTTCTTTCTTTCTTTCTTATCTTATTCTACTATTCTCCTTCTTTTTCTTTCTTTCTTCATTTCTTTCTTTCTTTCTTTCTTTCTTTCTAGTCTTATTCTACTATTCTTCTTCTCTTTCTTTCTTTCTTATCTTATTCTACTATTCTTCTTTTTCTTTCTTTCTTCATTTCTTCATTTCTTTCTTTCTTTCTAGTCTTATTCTGCTATTCTTCTTCTTTTTCTTTCTTTCTTTCTGATTTTTTTTCTATGACCATCTTTCATTCTACCTATTAGGTTGGTGCAAAAATAATGACGTAATAATGTCGTTTTTTGACGTATTTAACGTCAAAAAACGACATTATTACGTCATTACTTTTGCACCAACCTAATATTTTTCTTTGTTTCATTCTACAAATTTTCCTTCTTTCTTTCTGCAGTTTTCTATCTTTATTTCTCTCGATCTTTTACTCTTTCTATTGCTTTTTTTCTTTACACTATTTTTCTTTCTTTCACTGTTTTCCTGCTTTTATATTTTTTCATTTGTTTATTATTTTCCTTTATTTTTGGTATCTTTTCTCGTTTTCTTATACATTCTCTGTATTATTGTTCTTTTTTCCTTTATAGATTTTTTGTTTACATTTTTCTTTTCTGTCTTCAAAGCAATTTCTTTTTAAACTCTTTTCTCTCTGATCTCTTCTATACACAATCTTCAACTTAATTTCTCATCATGATTTCTTTTTCCTTTCTTTCTTTTCCTCTCTATTTTCCCTTTCTTCTTTTGTACATTCTTGTATATCTTTCCTTTTTTTATTTTCACTTTTGCTTGACTCTTTTTCTTACATCATTTATTCCAAAACCTCTTCCTTTTTGAAATTTTTCTCTTTTCCACTTTTTTTTTATTAACTTTGTCTTAATAGTGTTTCGTTTATTTTCTTTTTTCTTTTCCTTGTTTTATTTTTCTTCTTTTCTTCTTTCTCGTCTTCGTTTTATTTTACTTCATTAATATCTCTTTTTTAAATATTCTTGTTCTATTTCCTTCTTCTACAATCATGATTATTATCATCATCATCTTCTTTCTTTCTTTCTTTCTTTCTTTCTTTCTTTCTTCACTCTACATATTATTTCCTTAACCCATTTCTTCATGCCCTATGTCCCTCCCTCTGTTGCTCTGTGCTTATTCAGGTAAATATTTTCTGATTGCGTTAGAGACGAAGATCAGAACGGGGGCACGAGCCACATAATGCTACAGTTCTCTGTGCGAACTCATTGAATGAAAAGACGGGTCGCGCTTGTACGAGCGCTTATTTTTCAAGAGACCGCCGCCAGCCTTCGTTTTTCTACACCGAGGCGTTCTGTATTTTGCGGGGAATATCATGTCAAAATGTCGGGTCGCTGGCAGACAACCTATTAAAGCCGGTAATATGTATATCCCCCAGATGTATAACAGACCTGATATTTAATCCCTTTCAACTCAATTGTCTCTTCTTCTTTTCTTTTTTTTCACCACTTTTTTCTTTCGTATTATTATCCAACTATTTTTATCCACTGCCTACTCCTGGGTTAAATTTTTTTTTTTTTTTTTTGTAATGTTTTGTTTTTTATGTTTTTATTTTTTTATTTTTTATCTAATCAGTAACTTCTTCGAAGGATTTCTTTTTCGTTTTCTTACACTTTATTTCTTTTATATGCCGCGTCAGTTCAGAATGTGGGTTATTATAGCTCTCAACAACTTCCTATCCTTTTTAACTGCTAGCAATGATTGTTCCTTTAATATTCCCCACAGCCCTTCTGCTATCTATTTACATAAATTCGTGACGCAGGTTACTCGCTGCTTTCCGTCTGCCCTTCTTACATTCATTATATCCTTTGAGTGTTAGATTCTCCAAGCCGTCTTTTCTCAATATGTATCCAAGAAATTTCTACTGTCTCCTTCTGACTCTAAGTGCAAGTATCCTTTTATTTCCCGTTTTCCTTAAAACTTCCTCATTGCTCATATGTTTCGCCTATTGTATTCTCAGCATCGTTTTAATGGACCATATCTTTATTTCCTGAAGTGTTTTCTTTATCTCTATGGAAATCGTTCAATATTTACTGCCCTATAAGTGGATTCTTGTTACATAGCTGTTCAGCAGTCTTTTCATTGTTTCTATTAAAATTTTCCTATTTGGTATCTGTCTATATTTCTGAGATATATTTCTGAGATGAGATGTTATCTACACTAATTACATTATTCGGACTATTGTCCTCATCTTTGTTGCCATATTTATCACAACGTCTTCAAGGACACATGGCACAGTGGATAAAGGCGTTGGTTAGATCCAGTGACAGGACTCAAAGTGTGTGAGTTCAATACCTGGTTATGGCAGTTGAGAACTTGGAGAGTGAAATTAACAGGAGATATCTGATATCCATTAGACATGGTACGTGGAACTAAAACAGTCTACCCCAGCGAGCGAAATAAAGGGTTCAGTTCGACACTCCAACTATCTGAAGTAGGCCAGAGCATACAACGGCCGAAATGTTGTGATAAGTATGATGACAGAGATGGGGATGATAGTCAGAGTGATTTTCCTGTTTCTTGATGCATTGCTTAGCTTTTGGAAGCCATAGTAATTTATATTCCAAAGCGCGTTTGGATTTCGTTGTCACATTCACTGCTATCTATTATAACACTTCTCTATCTTTATATTTAGTTATAATTTCTGTCATGCAACAATTCCATCTATACTTTCAACACAGTTATTGTTTTCACATCTTTCTTTTACTTTACTTGTTCCGCGTTAATTCGTGATGTCACTATTCAGATGTTCATAAAGCGTCTACTGAAGTAGCGGCATTTCTGTAAACGTTTTTAAAGGGAGATAACTACTAAGTACTTTCAAGGCCAAAGGATCGAAAACTTGAATAGGTACTTTAATTCCTTCAATTAAATTTCAGCGAAGAGCGACAGGTCTTTGACAAAATAAGGAATTTGTAAAGGGGATTGAAACTACATGGAAACGGTAGTTATAAAGAGAGATCTGGAGTTTATGGAGACACAATGAGGAAGGAAGGAATTATGAATTTAAAATATACAAGACACTACATAATAAGAAAAGAAATATCAACAGGGACAATATCAACGATGGCTCTCAAATTGGCAAGTATTTTTAGAGCAAAAATTAACGGAAGCTCTATAGAAAAATGACCGCACAGGCCTGAACAAAAAGAGAGAAATAGAGAGATACGGATAGATAGAAAGACAGAGAGCAAATATACACATAAGCGCAATATATATATATATATATATATATATATATATATATATATATATATATATATATATATATGTATGTATGCATGTATGTATGTATTGCTTCATTATCTAATACATTTCAAAGCTTCCAATACAAAATCTAAGTTTCATTGTTAAAGTTTTATTTAATAAAGTGTAACAATTAAATAACTAGGATTTATCAGCAAAATGTGGCCAAATTTGAGACATTATATATATATATATATATATATATATATATATATATATATATATATATATATATACATATATATATATATATATTCTTGTCAGAATATTACATATTAATAAGCCTACCTCCTTTTCTATGAATATTGCTGGCACATTTGGTCTAGTGCTTCTGCTACATATTTAGAGATTCTTGATAAAATCCAAAGAAATGTTTGCTGATATGGCATCTCGCCTTCAGTCACTTTCCCACCCCCATAACGTAATTTCCTTGCGCCTTTTCTGTAAATGCTTTCATCGTATTTCTTCTCATGAAATTACCTCTATGGTACTTAGACTTTATGAATTTAAGCGCAGTACTGAATTAACGGAAACGTCTCAATATTTTATAGTTTAGATGGCTAGATGCAGCCGTAAGTTCTATGCTAACAGTTTCTTCTATCGCACTTCTAGCTTGTGGAACACTCTTCAGGCTTTCTGGTACCCAGTAAACTTTGATCTCTAAAAATGTAAATGCAATGTCAATGCTTATATTCTGTTTTTTATTGCATTTTCACATTGGTAGTAGCTTTTCTCATATTCTATAACATCCAGTAACACACCTTGCACCCTAGTTGCTTCATTGTCTTGCGTGGAGGGTGAAATGATTAATATATATATATATATATATATATATATATATATATATATATATATATATATATATATACACACATGGGGTGTAACAAAAATGTCTAAATCGTGTAAAAGCAAAGTTGCCCATTTGTTAGATTAAGATTTGAACCGATGTATCTTAGAAATGATTAAAGATATCTTACTGGAATTCTCTGAGGTGTTTATAACACTACTAGTATAATGTATAATTACTTTCCAAGCTTAATAGAATAAAAAATGAAATTGAACAAAAACGAAAATGATATATTCATCTTTAATTAATCCTAGCTAAGGATCGAAAGGATTGAAATAAAGTTCAAATATACACACACACACACACACACACACACACACACACACACACACATATATATATATATATATATTATTGCAGGATCATTTTCCAACTTCTTCAAAATGATCTTCGCCCTCTGTAACCTTCTAACTATCTGTGCTTGAATAACAAGTTGCCTCAGAATTTTCACGTACGATTTCATTTCAACGTCTTTTTTCACTGTCATAGCTGAAACTTCTCTCTGATGTGCCAAACGTTTTATGCATTGAGTTAGATCTTTCCTAATTGATTTCTTTAGCTCTAAGTGAAAAGGATGACTCCTCTTCTTGTTCTGGCCACCTGATCATATTTTCCTCTCTACCGTTGCCTCTTTTTTTTTCTAAATTATTCACCATTCACTTGATGGTTCTTGAATGGATTTTCAAGATGGATGCCAGAGTATGAATATTTGTACCATTACTGAAGGCTCGAATTTTCTTATTCCCCTCTCTATTGCACAGTTGGGAAGACAGTGGAGTTGACAGAAGACGATTTTAACCTGCTCACATTCAGCTGAATAACTCAAAGTGTCTTTGACTGAGTCTTGCAATAAATGGCGTCAAGATGTCTACAGTCCTTATCTGAAAAAAAAAAAAAAAGAAACTCAAGTTGAGTTCTTTTTTTTTTTTTTTAGATATTAAACATTTTGTGGGATAAATACTTACACTGTAACCCGATTTGAACAAGAATGGTATCAAATATCAAACTTAAAATTTGAGACATTTTTCCAACGAATGCAAAAGATTTTTGCTAATGAGATTAAGACTAAAGGAGGATATTTTGATAAGAGCCAACTTTAATTATAAAATGCATTTTTTTTCTTTTTATCATAATGACATTTCTAATATAAAAAGAGAAAAGAGACACAACAGTTTAAAACAAAACCAAGAAATCAGCACAAATGAAGATAGACCCTGGTTAAAACTCATCGAATATCACCCGAATACATACATATGTACATACAATCACAGACACTCAATAGCTCACACACTAGCGCACACGCTAATGCACACACACACACATACTCACACTAACACACACACACACACACACACATATATATATGTGTATATATATATATATATATATATATATATGTGTGTGCGTGTGTGTGTTTGTGTGAATGTGTGTGTGTGTGTAAAATTGGAGCTGTCCTACAAAGAAACTCATCCTCCAACATCTTACCCTTGATCATTTGTTCAAATTATTGGAAATGAAATTTTCAAAATAGAGAGATCTGAACATATATATATATATATATATATATATATATATATATATATATATATATATAGATACATAGATACATAGATAGATAGATACATAGATAGATAGATCTGAACAGATAGATAGATAGATCTGAACAGATAGATAGAGAGAGAGAGAGAGATCTGAACAGACAGATAGATAGATAGATAGATAGATAGATAGATAGATAGACAGACAGACAGACAGATAGATAGAGAGATAGATACATCTGAACATACATTTTGGCATTGTAAATTACTTATATAATTACTCTGGCTGTAAAGTCTTTTTTTAGCTCTATTCTAGTATTTATTTTTGATCATAAGAAATGCTTAATTAATTGTTAGTTTTTAACCACAGCTGTTATTATGTCAATGTGAATGCATTTTCTAGGACACTACACGCATATATATATATATATATATATATATATATATATATATATATATATATATATATATATATATATATTGTTGTCTGTGCATGTTCTTTGACTTCTCTCTATTCTAGCTTCTCTCTTCGGCATTCTGCATTGAGAATCTTGCGTGACAAACATTCGATCTAATTATGCTCCATTTATTCTTTGGTCGCTGTAAAGGTGACTCACCATTGCAAATCCCCAGAAAGAATATCAAAGATAAAGATTATAATTTCATTGCAGGAACCAACGATATCTGACATTCACTGAATGTTCCACATGTCTCGAGCACAACACGTTGAAAAGTTCTCGCTAGTTTCTTTTCTTTTTTTCTTTTTTTTTTCTTTGACGTCCTTTTCTTCAGAAATCTTTCAATGACTTTTTTTTTGTAATCTTGCTTCACATCGTCTTTATGAAGCTGAAATGACTTTTTTTTTTAAATTATGAAGCGAAAAGAAAGGTTTTTCACAGATCACCAACAAAATGGCTACAATATGGCCAGGGTAAGGAAGAATGGAAAATCTCGTCGGAACATTCAAATATGGACAATGGTTAGAAATAAAGACAAATCCTTATTCAGTTTTTCCCTTTTAGTTTCGCCTTTAATAAGAAGTCGAGACGCTTTTTAAAAAAATATTAGAATAAGATGACTCACTCACAGCAAGAAAAGAACCGTACATTGAATGTATCTAAGCGGACTGAAAAGAGAAAGCATACCAATAACAACGATTTTGAAAAGAAACGGGATTGTGATAAACACCTACCATGTTATATCGACAATCAGCTTTTGATCTGTTGTATTAAAACGTCGCGTTGGGTAGACAATTATTAAAGGTACTTGTTCTTTTGTGAAATAAGAATACAGTAAAAGGAGGGATGTCATTGAATAAGAATTAATGGTGCAGAGTCGTATTGCCAGACATAGCGTCTGTCAACCTCAGGTAGGAGTCCTTGTCAAGTCCGAGGGCTTCACCAATAAATTCACGATTTCTTTTTTTATCAGAGCGATCAGATTGAGTTTTCCGAAGTGCCGTGAATTCATAATCGCCATTAGACACATCCAAATCTGAACCCTCCATATATACATATATATATATATATATATATATATATATATATATAGAGAGAGAGAGAGAGCTCTTCGGTGTGGCTAGACGTACGGTTGCCACTAGCTAGGATCGAAACCCGACTGAATTGGCGTCAGGCGGAGATTCTACCACTAAGCCGTCGGTCACTGTGTGTTTATCTAAAAATAAATAAGCTAAAAAATTCACCTTCAAAAACAGTAAAATCAACCTTGCTAACCGAGACGCTCCCCTGTGGCTCAGTCGGTAAAAGCCCGCCAGGCTATATGACGATTCCGTATAGGATACAGAGGACGTATATTTTCTATGAACATTTCTCGGACATTCAGTCCGGTAAATGTCTTTAATATTGTTTATTATAAACAGAACATTTACTTAAATAAATTGTATCTATAAAATAATTGTATCTATAAAAAGAATATATATATAAGAAGTGTGTATTTTTGAGGTATACTGCTGTGGTGAGATTGTCATGTTCTCCGATTTAAAAAGTCTACAAATATTCTTGTTTGTATTCCATGCGTTGTGTAAACTATCATGTGAAACATTGTCCGTAATTCATTAATTATTCAGAAGAGAATATTCGAGAATATGATCATAAAGTTTCCACACAAAATATAATTGCTAAAATATTCGAACCACATCTGAAGAAGGACAGAGAAAAAGAAGCTGAAACCTGGAGCTGAGAGGACTAAAAAGAATACATCTCTCCCCCACTCTCTATCTTGATATATATATATATATATATATATATATATATGAAGAAATAAATATATATATATGAAGAAATATAGTTTTAATGTGTGCTATATTTATGGGATAAAGTGCTCAATATAATAATTAGAGCTTATGTAAATATGAATATAAAAGTGAACATTGAAGTTAACACTTAGAGCCGACTGGCTGGACGCAATCGTCAGGCCGCCTGATATGAAACAGCCTGTCGTCTCTGAGTGTTGTCTTCAATGTTTCACTTTTATATTTATATTTATATACACTCTATCTTTTATATTCAGCACTTTATCCCATAAATATAGCACACTTTAGAACTATATATATATATATATATATATATATATATATATATATATATATATATATATATATATATATCAGCTCATCCCTATAGTAAAGGTTCATCCCTTGTTTCCTGTTTAGCAAGTGGTTTCAGGTTCCTCTTTTTTCTGAGACCTAAATATTGGCATTGTCATGTATTTTTGGTGATGTGTAGGTGGTGGCTACCGGATTAAGAGTTTCCTGGTTACTGCTTCCTGATTGCTAATTAAAAACTCGAACTCTTGCATAGGAGACTAGAGAGGCTGCTCTGATCAACAGTCGCATAATATCGGGCTTCTTGCAGTGTCATGTCGCGTATGGAAGGGTGTCTCTGCAAGCACAGCTGGTGGGCAACCGAAGCCATTCCCTGCTCGCACATGTTGCCTTTTTGACAACTGACAGCTACGACTATTATCGGGATTTACTTAACCTAAATAACACAGGATGACGATAAGCAGCCAACGAAATAAAATCAAACCAGCTCAACAGAAATCAACTAAACCACTCAACCTTTCTTTCTGCCATGGTATTCACACTGAAGTGTGGAATCTTAGATTGTGGTAGTTACTTAACAATATCTCTCTACCGTTTATTTCATTAGAATTTGAATGATAACAGTGTATATACTAACTGAATTTATTTAATAAATTCAATACAATACATCTTTTAAGCCTTTCAGCCCAAACAAGGCGGGAGTGCCACTAGTACGCAAGGGGTAAAACTTTAAAGTACAACTGGGGGCGGAGTTGTCATGTGCGGTCAATATAGCCCGAAACCTACATTTTAACTTGAATATTTGGGCATCGTCTTATACACTCAGTCGCCTTGTACGCCGAAATATATGGTATTTCATGGCATTCGTACTGCAGTGTGGAACCGTTACTTTTCGAACATTATCCTGACATCCTAGCTCTCTATGAAACTATCATTAATTCTTCAATCACTTCCTCTGAATTCCTGGCTATCTTCCTTGAAACAGAATTGCTTTCATTTAATCGCCACAGAGAAACTTTTTCTGCCTGGCATCAACATGGCCGACGCTAAACCATAGGAGAGCAACACACTGGGCATTCTTGGCCACACGTTTTCCACTGACATGAATTGGGGCGACCATATCTAATCAATAGTTGTATCTACTGCATCTACTGTATCAATTTGAGGGGCTGTAATGTTTTGCAGAGTTCTTAAAGAGAGGAACTTCATATATATATATATATATATATATATATGTCGGTATATACAAGGCGACTTTTTAACGATAAGCCCATTGTTAGCATGTGTGTCCCAACACTTCATTTAAAGATCGCATTCGATATCAGTGGATGGTTAGCGGGGAAATATCATTCAGGCTGACGTAATAGTCTAACGAAAACGCAGAACCCACCAATGAGGGATTGTAGATTGTGGTAGTTAATTAACAATATCTCTCCACCGTTTTTACATTCGAATTTGAATGATAACAATGTATATGCTTACTGAATTTATTTAATAAATTCAATGCAATACATCTTAAAATACGACTGGTGGGGGGGCGTCATGTGCGATCAACATAGCTCGAAACTTATTTCTTAACTTGAAAATTTGGGGCTCGTCTTATACACACAGTCGCCTTATACGCCAGTATATACGGTATTTATTTCTAAAGAAACTGATGAATTTATCTTTAATCCTACATTTTTATTACGTCAGTCATTACTAGAGTACTAGGTACTTCTTATTTGAAATAAACGCCACATTTCTATTTATTTATTAAACAATGCTTAATACGTTGATAAGCATGCAGATTCTCTAATTAATTATTGTGAAGAGGATTGTGATTCGTTAAACAGAGAATCCTTCGTTAAATGGGGAATCCTTCGTGTCCTAGTGGTGAAGCGTGCTTCATTAAAGTCTGTAGTTTCTACCACAGAGCTGGACGAAGGTTCGATCTCTGTCAGAGGAAACAATTTTTTACTTAGATTTCTCGAATGCGTATAATGATAGAGGTTTTAAACACTGTTTTAGTAAATAAATACATAAAAATTGGTCGTCTATTTCAAGTGATAGGTGTCCACTATAAGAACTTTTGCAGTAATATGCGTATATATCGTTGTTCCTTATCAAAGGATGCTACAAAACCTAGGCAATTATCAGTGGTCAAAATTGTATTGTCTCTCTTAAGATTCCGTTATTTTCTATATGTTATGGCTACAGAAATGATAATGAAATAGTCCATTTTCAGAGAAAAATACGGGTTGGAAAATCCTATGCTTGAATCATGACATCCGAATTCTATATTTTTGTGATAGGTACTAGGGATGGTGTTTGCAGAAAAGACTTAGTTCGCTCAATTTATTTAATAGATTGGCATTATCCACATTATGCAGTATTATCAGATTTTCTAAAAGGTAAAGATTACACCATCCTCCCTCGTCGTTATATGATTTTAGTCAAGCTAAAATTTCCCACGAGTTTTCCACACACACACACAGACACACACACAGACACACACACACACATATATATATATATATATATATAGAGAGAGAGAGAGAGAGAGACAGTTAGATAGTGGGACAGAGAGAGAAAACGTTAAAATTTCCCTATCTCTACCGTGCGCCGATAGCTCAAGAGTATGATCTCTAACTGATGACAAATCGGTCGAGATTCGATCACGGCATGAAGAAATCGGACGTCTAGCCACACTGAAGAGCTGTGATACAGCGAAACAGTCTATTTTTTGATGACAATATACATATATATATATATATATATATATATATATATATATATATATATATATTAGGTTGGTGCAAAAATAATGTCGTTTTCTCACATATGTTACTATGTGAGAAAACGATATTATTTTTGCACCAACCTAATATATATATATATATATATATATATATATATATATATATATATATATATTATGACTACGCCCGACAATTGATTTAATATATTTATTGTTCATACATTATTTTTATAGATACAAATATTTAAGTAAAAGCCCTGTTAATAATAATAAGTATTAACAGCCTGAAGGTCCGAGAAATTTCATGCAAAATATGTGTCCTCCGACAGGAATCGAACTAGTATCGTACAGGGAACCGTCATATAGACACGAGCTATAGCATTTACCTACAGAGGGAGCATTTGGTTAGCAAGGTCGGATTCAGTCGGTTATGTGCCATGCGAGATACATGCTTAGTCGGTCATGTATCTATCGATATATGACTGACAAGGCAAATTCTTTTTCCGCAGTAGGTTGTCATTTCTTTCTGTTGCCATCCAAGGTCTGTCTTGCTATTTACCCATACCTGGGGGAGAAGAAGTGGAGTCAAAATTTCCCCAAGGTTATTAGCATGTAAGTGAATGTAATGGATTCGATTGGAATTCGAAGTCGGCTTTCCGATTTCTCAATCCGAACCGCTATCTATTACTCCAACGTTGCTGCTTTTAATTCATGGGAAATTTGAAGTTTGAAAGCAGTAATTCTGACAATGAAGACTTAAGTAAACACATTAAAAATCTCGAGCATCAATTCACAACACGTGTCTATAAACAACACCTAATCAGGGAGCAAATAAATAAAGCAATTGCAACACATACAGAAGAAATCTTAATGTATAAAATTAAAAATAAATCCAAACGCATTCCTCTCTAACCGCTTTCAACACCACTCTTCCCCCGCTATCTCTAACTTTAGAATTCATAACATAATTTACCTATTAGAATGCCCACTATGCCAGAAACAATATGTGAGAAAATTTGAATGTCCCTTTCACTACAGAAGTAATAATTATAGGAATCGGATCAAGTCGGCTCCCTGCGAAAGAGTATTGCCTGTAGAACAACATTGACGTCTTGAAAAACATGATTTTAAAATTCATGCAAAATTCACTATAATTGAAAAGATAGAAATAGACAGAAAAGATAACCTTAGAAAAATACTAGAGGAACATGAAGACCAAATGGATTTTGCGCCGCAAAACACTTCGTCCAGACAGGCTTAATCACAACTTAGATAGAATTAATATATAACGCCATAAATCCAGCCCTACCCACATTTCTCACCCACACAAGTCAGACATGCTTACAGTGATGTTGAGGTCCCACACTTATACCTTATACACACTCTCACATAAATATATACACATGCACACATCACACAGATTTCCAAAGGACTAAATAATAACATTCACTTAACACACACATCCTATTCCCAGCAACCATCAAAAATGTCAACATGACAATGTCAGGCATCCCCCATCGTCTATCTTAGAAACAAATTGAAAGAGGCCATTTGACCAACACAATGACTGAGCAAAATATATATAAAAAAACAAAAACAAATAAAAACTACAGATAAAGTTCACTTTCTTCAGAAACAGTCATTCACTGTTGTAGTTCACTGCTACTAACAAGCAGGGATGTTTTCTCCTGATGATGTCCATGCTGCCCGAAACTAGTCGAGAAACCTAATTGAAATAATAAAACAAAAATATTAATATACAACCCAGTGTACCTGAAAATATTTTTTTATTATGTTCTTATTGTTCAGAACACACACACACACACACACACACACACACATATATATATATATATATATATATATATATATATATATATATATATATATATATATATAAAAGTGAACATTGAAATCAACACTTAGAGGCGACAGGCTGTTTCATGCTAGACGCAATCGTCGGTGGCCTGACAATTGCGTCTATCATGAAACAGTATGTCGCGTCTAAGTGTTGACTTTAATGTTCACTTTTATAATTACACACGCTATATCTCTGATATTGAGTACTTTATCCCATAAATATACCACACCTTAAGAGTATATTCACACACACACACACACACACACACACACACACACATATATATATATATATATATATATATATATATATGTCTGTATGTATGTATAATTAAAACGAACATTAAAATGTAGATATAATAGGCCGGTTAATAAAATTTGAAGAGTGTAAAGCCAACAAAATGATAACAATATTGGCAATAAAAATTATATTTATTGTATATTAACCTTCCGACTGAAATGAAGTGCGAAGAGATGGAATATAATGTCGGAATTTTCGAACATGCCTGTGTTCCTTTTCAAATATATGAGGAATAAACAAAAAAAAAATTCAAACAGTGAGGGATGAAAGAGGTTTATTTAGAGATTATAATTTCCACATAGAGACTGCTACCATTTTATTAACCGCCCTATGAAATATAACTCGGAATTCATCAGGTCTTTGTATTCGGCCCTTCAAAAAGTCTGCTTGTTTCTGCACAAATTCTTCACCACTATAATCAAATCATATGTGCTGGTGTCTGGGCTGTCGGTTCCTAGGTTGGAATTGAGCTGCATGACCCGCATACGTCATACACGACGGGAGAGTCCACTATATATATATATATATATATATATATATATATATATATATATATATATATATAAAGAGAGAGAGAGAGAGAGTTGTATAGTTCATCCAGACTTTTTTTAAATTCAGCCGACAGATTTTTTTTTTTTATATTGGATTAAGATGTTGTAATTCGGAATAAACATTCTGACCAAATAGTTCAAAGTTCATGATTTCTTCTGTTTTGTTCAAGTAATTGGGATCTTCAAAATCCGGTGTTTTTTTTAATGAAGGAGACGAAATCGTGTTGCTTACATTCTGGCATTTGGTGGAGTGCTGGGATTCGAATTAATCTAAAGTGATGATTTATGTATAACAGTTACACTGAGCTAAAACCCGTCCGAAAATAACGCATCATATATTTATTATTATTATTATTATTATTATTATTATTATTATTATTAATATTATTATTATTATTATTATTAGTAGTAGTAGTAGTAGTAGTAGTAGTCGTATTATTATTATTATTTTTATTATTATTAGTATTATTATTAGTAGTAGTATTGTTATTATTAGTATTATTATTAATAGTATTATTATTATTATTATTATTATTATTAATATTATTATTATTATAATTATTATTATTAGTAATATTATTATTATTAGTATTATTATTAGTAGTAGTAGTAGTTGTAGTAGTATTATTAGTATTATTATTATTGCTATTATTATTAGTATTATTATTATTAGTATTATTAATAGTATTATTATTATTATTATATTATTATTAGTATTCTTCTTCTTCTTCTTCTTCTTCTTCTTATTATTATTATTATTATTATTAGTAGTAGTAGTAGTAGTATTTTGCACGCATATTAAAAATTTAATGCCCACTTCAAGATACCGTCTTCATGGTTGAGAGATATTTTATTCATTTATTTTTATAATATTTGCTTCTAAATTATTGAAAGCTACCCTTTCAGTGAGTATTTTGATATAATATAGTAATATTTGTCTTTTGTTGGTAGATGGTATTCGGTTGTTTTGTATGTAATTATTGATATCGAAAAGTGGCAAGTAAACCTACGAGAAAGTGTACTGCATGTGTATCCAATGTTATAATTTAATGTTGCTTACTGATTATTGATATTGGTGATGTAATTTCTTAAAGGATATGAGAATTCGACCAATCATTCTTTCTGTTATTGAAAACTCGAATTTGACTAAAGTGACATATAACCCATTTGTTTTTTTAGTTTCTGATACTTTCCACATATTTGTTTCAGAATGAAGATATTCCCCAATGATACACGGAACGGTCTCAATCACCATGATCTGATCAATCTATTCTTGAACATGGAAAAAGAATAGAGGCGTTTGCTTTTGTTTACATGACTTCAAACTTGGTTATAAGACTTCTCAAAATATTAGTAAGATTAACAGAGCATGAGGTAAAGACTCCACTTGTGACTGGACAGTACGGCGTGGGTTTATAGAGTTCCACAGTGGGGATACAAGTCTTGACGATCATGGTGTTGGAGGACGTCCATCTGCAATTGACACACAACATCAGAAAAAATAGTCAAAGAAAATCCCGTCAAAATGTTTGTGAGCATTTCAACAATATCGGACCATCTCCAGAAAACTCTAAATATGGATTCCACGTGAACTGAGCGAAAGCGTTCGACGTTTTGAAGTGTGGCTGATGCTACAGCAGTTAAATTTGATTGATCCATTAGTTGATCGAACAGTGACTTTTGATAAGAAACGAATCCTTTACAACAAGTGTAAATTATCAATTCAATGGCTTGATCCTGACGAAGCGCCAAAAAAAAAAAAAAAAAAAAAAAAAAAACAAAAAACGAAATTGCATTACTAGAAGATTATGTTGGCTGTCTGGTGGTCCGCCATTGGAATTATCCTTTGCAGGTTTTCTGGAATCAAAACGGAATCTCACTGCTGAACTTTATTGCCAACATCTGGATGAAATGAACATTCAGTTAAGCAAGGTGCGCTGGTTAATCGCCGAGGTCCAATTCTGCTTGATGACAATGCTCGGCCACATATTGTGAGGATGACACTGCGGATGCTCTCTGACTTGGGACACGAGTCAGATCCACCATATTCCCTTGATCTCTCCCACACTGACGACAAGTTTTTTTGTTTTTTTTTTAAGCATGATGAGAAATTTTAAGCTAAAAGACATTCCGCTGCAAAAAAAAGATCCAGAAACTGCATTCAATGATTTCTTATATATTTCTAATTCTACCATTGATTTACAAGGTTATTAAGGATAAAACAAGGTTTGGACATCTTGTTTTATCGTTAATAACCTTGTAACTCGATGACAGAAATATATATATATATTCGGGTTTGGTTTGATTTGTTTTGTTTTACGGCTTATCAACCTCAATGGTTCATTTAATGCCGACAACTTCTTTTTTTCCTAGTAATTTTTTTTGTTTTGTCAAAAATCTATTTCTTAATATTTTTTCCTCAAAAATGTATAGCTGGTAATATTATTTTTTCAAAAACGTGTAGCTGGTAATATATATTTTTTCAAAAACCTATAGTCAGCAACACTATTGTTTCAAAAACGTATAGTTGGTAATATTAATTTTTTCAAAAACGTACAGCTGGCAACATTATTTTTTCAAAAACGTATTATCACAGGCCTAGTTGTTGGACGTAGTTTATCGTCTTACACAAGACGTGGGTGTAGTTTATCGTCATACCAGGACATGGATGTAGTTTATCGTCATACCCAGGACGCGGATGAAGTCTGGGTGTTAACTATTTGCCCATAGCTGGGACCCTAACAGGTGCTACCACACCGGGTCAAGGTGGACCTAGGAACACCAGCAATTAAGAGGTGGTTCCACGCTCCTCAAAACCTCCTGATCAAAAGCCTTGCTGTTGGACGTAGTTTATCGTGTTACCCAGGACACCGATGTAGGTGTGTAGGTTATCGTCATACCCAGGACGCGGATGTAGTTTATCGTCATACCCAGGACGCTAGATATTCGGGGTTCCTGTTTGAAATGATTTAAACACTGTTCAAATACATTAATTCATGTATAACTGTTGATTCTAAAATCGAACGATTTCTCTATAAAATTTATTAAAGATTTCTTATTTAATAACCAAATATTTATTAAGCGTTAACCATTTTTCTTTTTTTTTTGTTTTTTTGTAGGTTTTTTTCGTAAGTAAATCTTTTGGCCTGAATTTCAGATTCCCGTGATTTGAGAGCGGAAGACCTGAGTTTTTGGAGAAATTCCAGAAGAGGAAAAAATGGTATTCATGCAAAGAAATCCGAAACGGAATTTTCTAATCGTGTTACAATCAATGCGGGCAACGAAAAGCCGTCAAGGGAATTCGAATGAATGTGATCATTGTGCACGAGCGTCTGGATAATAAGGCCCAACTCGAACGTCGTTGCTCAGAGGCCACCTCTCTCTGGGTAATTACGAATGAAGCCAGAAGGTGACGCGCGGCGTTGAGCCTGCAGCGGAGGCGAGTGCGCAATGGTCTTTGCCAACGCCTCGCAACGCCGGTCGCAGCGAAATTAAACAGAAGCCGCAAGGAATGGCAAACGAAACGTCTTTGTAGAAGGTCATTAAATACAAACTTCAAACGCTTTGTTGGCCAATTCACGTCAACTTGGCGGGAAATGTAGACAACAATAATGGCAAGGATGGGAGGAGATAAACAGAGAGGGGTGTGTCGATAAGAAAGAGAATCGGAATGAGAGGACTTACATACCATCCTGATTATCTATCTATCTATCTATATATCTATCTAAATCTATCTATCTATCTATCTAGCTAGCTATCTATCTATCTGTTCATATGTATCTATGTATATATGTATCTGTCTATCGATCTATGAGTGCTTATAAATATATATATATATATATATATATATATTATGAGATATATGAGATAGATAGAGATACATACATACATGCACACATACATAGATACATATGAACAGATAGATAGACAGATAGATATAAACACATTTAGACGGATAGATATAAACAGATTTAGATAGATAGATAATAAACATATTTATATAAATATGAACTTAGATAGATAGATAGATAGATAACATTTAGATAGATAGATAGATAGATAGATAGATAGATAGATTTGTAAACCACAAATAGTAGAAACAGAAATGTACTAATGTCTTGGTACAAACAATCTCAGATAGATAGTTAGAGACGTGCGAGCAGTTTAAGATTGACGAAAGATTGCGGAATTTGTATATGAAAAGGTGGAATGTTTATCGAGCGACAGGAAAAAGATAGGTATAAAACTGCCAATATTAAATTGATAAATACGTTGATAGTCAAAAGGAGACCGGCGGTTTGATTAGCGAAAAAGAGCTCGCTCCTTAACGGGAGTAGAGCATTTTTAGATTTTAACAGTGTACGTAGAAAATTATATATTAACCCTACATTCACTGATTCCTGAAAGCGGGAAAATGACAATCACCATACAATATTATACCAAGACTGCCTCTCTCATTCTCTTTCTATGCATATATATGCATTTCTATGTGTGTGTATGTAGTGTGCGCGCGAGAGAGGGGGTTCCTGCACATGTGTGTGTGTGCATGTGTGAGTGAGAGATCAATAAAAACAGAAAGATGACGAAAAGCATACATATATGTAGCAAGAAAGTTTAAAATATAAATTCATAATGATGGATAGATAAACAGATATAGCGATAATAACATATATATATATATATATCTTGATATATATATATATATATATTGATATATATATATATATATATATATATATATATCTTGATATATATATATATATATATATATATATATATATATAGAGAGAGAGAGAGAGAGATAGATAGATAGATAGATTGAAAGGCATATAATTAACAGACACCGATAGACAGATAAAAAAAAAACTAAGATAGTTACATAGAAATGAAGACACTGACACACACACATATATATATATATATATATATATATATATATATATAGAGAGAGAGAGAGAGAGAGAGAGAGGGAGGGAGAGAGAGAGGGATAGGTGTAAATCAAATAACTAAATATTAGCAATCGTATAAGCGCGCTAGGGTGTATAAACAGATAAGCAAATGAATATTTACTAAATTTACTTTAAGCAGTAA